>JAGDYQ010000003.1:5976994-6034407 GCA_021962125.1 Bulinus truncatus
CTAGGGTACGGCTCATTGCAATATGTGCTATTCCTTTGCACGGAACCGTATACATAGTTATTAAAAAAGAACTCTCTAACTGAAAAAAAAAAAAAATATCAAAATGGCATTGCTCACTAACAGAGCGTTGAGGTCGCAAGTTATACTTTGGGTGATTATTGAATTTATTGTTCTAATTGCTTGAAATACATTAATCAATTAAAAAAAACATACATAAAAATTAATTTCCCACTTAAATTTTTATTATTTTTAACACTTTGGTGCTGAAAATCATTTTTAGTCTTACTTCGACACGTAGTGAGTTGGTGTGTAAAGTCCCTGGGCCTGGCCTTTGTTTTAGACCTGAAAGGCTGAAAAAAAATCATAATTTCTGTTCTAAATGACATAGAATACTAAGTGTGGTATCATTGGAAAGCTTCCAACCAGCTCTATTTAATTAAACTTTTGGTAATTGTGTACAACAATCCGCCCACAAGATAAATGATTGATTGATTATTTCATATCTTAATGCAAAGGTCTTAGATTTGATGTACTTAGACTTAGTAAGGATTGTCGGTTTTTCTATTGTCATTGTTAGAAAATAATTCTTGAGTGATACTAAACAGTAGGCGTGATCAAGTGGTTCATGGGTGATTTGAGGATTGGGAGGGTGTTTAAACATAGAAAGATTTATTGCATCCATTTCCTAAACCACAACAGAGGTCTATATTCAAGTCATCCAACACCACCACTGCCAACCCCTCTGTCTAACCTACACAAGACATTCACATGGCAGGACCGCTGTAATGACTTGTCTAACTAATACATATCAGGGGTGGGGAGGGGAGATAAATGTATGAAGGGAGCGGTGAGAATGAATTTAGAGTGCAACAGTGGAGGAATGTTTTGAAACGGCACTCGTTGTGGGTCCATAGATGCAGCTGTGCAGAGGTGTTTATGTACTGTCACAGAGAGAGAGAGAAAATGAATACAATGGCTAAAAAGAACCATTATATGTATCTGCTTTATGTAAATAAGCGCTTTTTTTTATTTACTTAACAAGGAATAATTTTTGTTTGTAATTCAATATTGTTGTGATTAAATATAAATAAGTCTTCAACAATAATAAGGTCTACATTGCAACGACTGATTTCAGAACTTGTCTGTGAGCGGCAAACCAAACCTCGTGTCTTTGACAGCCTTTATATCTATAGTATAATATAAACGAAACATGTTGAACAGTTCAAAAGTAGTGATAGAAATATGTAGTCATAATGCACTTTAAATGTACCCAGTACATGTAGTAGTATTTTTATTGTCCTATAGGCTTACTGATTTCTTTCTTCGATTTATTGTTTTACGTGTAAATTGATTCACATACTTACATTTTACTTTATTCTTTATGATACACGTTAATTAAGTACAACATTAATTGAAAATAATTATTGCTAGAATGCTTTAAATATCCGTTTTTTCACAACTTTTTTTTTTTAAATTGACCTTCAACAACCGTTTTTTTTAAAAAGTCGATTTTTGTATAATCCCTAGTACTTAGTGTGTATCAAACAAAATGGACAGTAAAACTGCTCGCAAATAATTCAAAGTTACTTTAAAAAAATATTTTCTTTGCTTATGTTTCTGTGTATTTTAAGTGAGTCTGCTTTGGTTGGCAGCACATGTGACATCACAAACTTTAAAAAAAAATGGTGGTGTTTCACCTGAGTGCTTTTTTTCTCAGTTGAAACTTACAAAAATCCAAATAGATCAACAATGAAACAAGTAATGCTTGATTCCTCTTCTCTGCTGATGATTGAGGCAGACTTGTTAACTTTGATGATGTACTCAAAAACTTTGCCAGATGTAAATCTAGAAAAAGAACTTTAAAATGCAAATGTGTTCTCTCTTTGACTTTCTTATCTATTAAAAAAGTTACAGTATTTTTGTCTATTATTATTGCAAAATTTTAATACAGAAATACCTTATTGAAGGTTTTATATGAGTAATAGTAATACAAACGTATGTATTAACAACTGTTAGTATTTTGCTTAATAATGAACATATCAGCTGTCAGTGGAGTACCCTTATGGGTTTGTGCCTAGGGCACCAAGATGGCTTAATCCGGCCCTGATGATGATGAATATCGTGACACATAATTATCATTGTATGTTTATAGTTCAATGAGCACTCCAGTTATATTATAGCTCGTAATCAGTAACTGTATAATTGAGTTAGTGAAAATTTATTTTATGCAGTTTATGTTAGGTCTAGAAATATTTTTATTTTGTACTGATTTGTTGCTAATCTAGTAAAATGAGAGTTAATAGACTTTTCACAATGTTTTTTTTTTGTCTGCAGAGCTCTGTCAGGCCTGTTTTAGTTGGCCAGAAATTTGATGTTGGTAATGAAGGAAGACAGCCTGCTAGAGGTTTTCCAACCTCAAAACATTGGCTGTTAAAATGGCGACTCCTACGAAGCAAGAAAGTTTATAAAGTTAGTATGTAATGTGTTGGCGCTAATATATATTAAAAAAAAAAGTTCCCTTAGCCCAAACAGGCCACCAGGGCAGATGAAGTGTAGAATTCATTTGTTTTTTAACCTCAGCAAATGAAGGCATTGCGTGGTTAGCACAACGCTCAGCCACCATTTCTTCCCCAATTTAAGTCAGGTACCCATTTAATGCTGGGCGGACTTGTGGGAAGACTTTGAAACAAATTTCACCTGGAAAAATTCCCATCCTTCTCACGGAGGATCAAACCCGAGACTCTCAGGTATCTACACCACAGCCATCTGTCCCACCTTACTAATATAAAGATGTATTTATTATTTTAAAAAAAACATCTTTTTATTTAATAGTTTAAAAAGTTATTGTTTTTCAAAAATTCTTTTTTTTTAGATTGAGTTACCAAAATTTGTGGAACTCAAAGGCGAGAAAAAAAAAATTGAAGATAAGACATCTGATGAAATTCGAATGGATATGAAAAAAGAAGGAAAACTACCACCTAGAATATTTCAAGAGCTTCCTCTCAACATTTCTTGTACACGTAAGAAATAGTCTAGAAAAGAGTATTTATTTTTTGGGGCTTTGGTACATGAACAGTAACACGTATGCATTGTTAGGGTAATATAGAAAAAGCTATTTATATTCAAATTGAACTTTAAAAAAAAATTTAGCAGAATTGTTATTTATTTGGGAATAGTTTAAATGTAAACTATTAACTTGCTCTTATGCCTGAAACTACCTGATAATGGTCTTACATATTGCATGCTGACGGAAAAATGTAAGTCATTACAAATAATGTTGGCTATGACCTTACAACTTTGTCACACACTTAAAAATGAAATGGGAGGTTATTAAATAAGTTAGTTTTCTATTATCTTTGGTTTAAAAAAAGTTATATGAAAAATTGCAAATGTGTATTGTAAATAGTCTCATCAATATTACTTCTATATTTCTATTGAATATAAAATAAAACAAATTCATTTCATTAAAATCTGTGAATACTGAAACACACAAGTTGTATTTTTTATTTCAATGTTAGAATAACACAGGTAGGGACAGATGCTTCTAGCCAGTCAGTTTGTTGCTTGGTGTGCATGATGGTAATTGACTTGGCCTATGAGAAATAGAATTTTATGCGATAATATCTTTTACAAGTAAAACAACTGCGTGCAGTGTATTTTCAATAAATTTTTTTGATAAACTATGTAGAATGTTATATACAGAAATATATAGCTGAAATCCTTAGCTCTGACTTCCACTACCAAATTTACACAAAATGTATCTACTGATTACATCACCGTATTCGATATATCTGATCCCAATCCATCTGACTGCCCCCCACAAGACAAGTGATAACATTGCAGTGTCACCACTAGTCATGGGTCTATGAAACCAAAGGATCAATACTTTTTGCTGGTATCAGAATCAAATCTAAGGATTGTTAATCTAATTTTCAATTCCAAACTTGATTCCTGTTGTCATTATTTACACTGTGGTATACGTATCATGTCATCTGTTAGCACATTAGTGAAGCGTTTGATGTTCTCACATTGTGATCCGCATCGTCTAGTTAAATCTGATATCAATATATTTATTGACATACATATTATGA
The DNA here is from genome assembly GCA_021962125.1 of Bulinus truncatus. Classification (NCBI taxonomy): domain Eukaryota; kingdom Metazoa; phylum Mollusca; class Gastropoda; family Planorbidae; genus Bulinus; species Bulinus truncatus. The sequence goes on from JAGDYQ010000003.1 coordinate 5,981,086, forward strand.
TATAAAATGACATCAATGCAGACAGAGGCAGATTTAAGAACAATGTGCCATGCTCACGGGCAATGACTTCTCTGAGCCCAATTTTATCCCCTTTGTCTCTCTTTTTCTAGTGGGCTCAGCATTTTCTTCTGCGCCTAGGGCCTCGACTGACATAATTCCATCTCTGAATGCATGACACCAAACAATTCAAGATAGATGCCACGTGACACTGGTATTTAAGAGATGTTCCCTGCTTTGATATAACCACATCGCCAGGGTGTATGGTGATCAGCATATCAATAATGTGTATTTTGTCATGTGACATCATTTGTATACATGGCAGTATTCTTATGATGTCATATGTAATCATATTTGTGAAGTGTGTGATGTTGCCTGTGCGCATTGTAATGAACTAGCACTGTTCCAAGCTCTAGTTTAGTATTGAAACAATATCTTTATGGACATAAATATTACAAAATGATATAACATCAGTGCACAGAATGACACCAAACAGTACAAGATCACTTTGTTCCTTGAAATGAGTACTTTAGTGATTTGTTCTGCTTTGAGCTTAGGACATCCCCATGGTGTCTGTTGATCAGTGTTACCAATCGCATGCATATCTAACATGTGGTATTATTTCACGTGACATCATTTGTATACATGGCAGTGTCTTTATGTACTTGTGTGTTACCTTATTGGTGAAATTTGTAATTTGCACATGTGCACATTGTGATGTCACCTGCATCATCCCATAAGTCACATATGATTAAAGTGATTAACTCAAAGCAATATCCCCATATTTAATGTCCTCTTCACCCAGAATCTGTATGTGACAACCTGCAGCTTCAATTTTTATGAAACAAAAATTCATTCCACAAAATTTTCTTTCTTAATTATCAACTTTTTGCTATTTTTTTTTTTTACTTCTTAGGGACAGTTGCTTAATGCATAAAATGTAATAATGTAAATATACTATCAGATTACAATGTACTGAACTAAATATACCTTTTCATTAGTTGATAAGTAGCAATAAATAATCTATTTATATAGATATGCACCCACATTTATATACATGTATATAGTAAAGATAATTTATATAAATAAGTGTTTGATAGAATTAATAATTTGTTTATATTTTAAAAAAGAATTTTTTTAAAAGAGAAATTTAGTAATTTTTCTGTTAGAATGAAATTATCTCCTTTTTGATGTCTTCTCTGAAACTACTTTTTTTAGATTAGAGATGTTTTTTATTTAAAGTTTTTTTAGTAAATAATTATTGGTTATATAATAATTTTGATTCATCTTGGACTGTAGATTAAAATATCATTTCAGGTTCAGTAATAGATCCCTTTAAACCTTCAGAAGGAGATGGTAAACACTCATCTCTCCTTACTTCAGTGAGTAGATTTTTAACCTCATTACTGTTATCTGCAATACATTGGATTCATTTTTTGCAATTTGGAATTAAAAGCTTACCCTAAATTATTGCTTTAAATGCATTACTTGATAGGCTGGACTTAAAAAAAATTCCATTTAATTTTTTTTTAGCATCTCTCTGACAGTGTGTCACGCATGTTAAAGGGTCCAAAATCATTGAAACATGTCAGGAAATTGAAAAAATATGAAGATTTTGTAGAGTCAGAGTTTGCACAAGAAGCTCAGAAAATTGTTTTTCAAACTCAGACACTTTTACAAGAGTGAGTAGTTCTATATGCATGCATGATAATTTCTTTAGTTCTGTATACATACACACACAAGAAATTATTTAAATTAGTTTTGAATTTATACACATGATTACTGTTTGGTTGAAATGCATTGTTAAATGAAAGTCATGACCTTGTCAAGTAATTTTAAGAACTTTTCTCTTATTCACATTGCATGTATAAAAGGTCTACTAATTTTCCTTCTTTTATTTAAGTATCTTCAAAAATCAAGAGAGATTGCATGAACTGGTGACAGAAAAAGCATTCCCAGTATGTTATTGTTTTTTTTTTTTACATGGGTACACAATAAATGATGTTCATATGTTATAAAAATTGTTTCAGTGATTTATTTTTCAATAGCATGTTTTTCCTTTCAACTTATTTTATTTCTTGGCATGTTAAAATTATGTTGTATGTTAATAGATGATTATGTTGTATGTTAACAGGTGATTATGTTGTATGTTAATAGATGATTCAGTACTTGTGAAATCTGAGAGACTTTTTAAATGTACGCTTTTTTTTTTTTTTTACAGGAAATGGTACATGGTCTTGAACACAAAACTATGATATGGTCTATTGTTGAGACAGTTGAGCCACCAAAAGTTGTACATATTAGAACAGAAGAAATGATCACAGATGATAACATATTTGCCCAAGTCACTGTGCGCTTGCATACCAAACAGGTAAACAGAAATTTTACTAAACTTCTCTTTTAAAATAATTCTTTTTTAAAATATAAAAGACCCTGATCAGAGTGGTACAAAGGAAGAAAATAAACCTGTTATAATTATTATATGGCCTCTTGACCAGGCGACCTGACACTTCTATCTCTGTTTATTCACAAGTTTTTTTTTGTTTTTTTTTTGGTTTTTTTTTACAGACATGAAAATTAGCTTTTGTAAAAAGAGGATTAATTTGGTATATCTTGTAACTATATTACTTAGGTTATTGTTTTATGTTTACTCACAGTAATTATAAAATGTTTTTTTTTAGAAAGAATCTTTATTTTCAATTTTGTTAAAGTTGAAAATATCTTTTTCTTGAACTGCATTTGACTGATGAATGACATTTTTTGGATGTTAAAAATGTATATAGTCTATTAACCAATAATATCTATGGAATTGGGCATTGACCTATTGAAAAACCTCTGGAATTCCCATGGAATTTCAACTTGACAAAAGTGTATGTAATCCTTTCTTAGTTAATTGAGTCAAATGAAAAATGCATACATATACTTCTTCAAACTTTACCTTAAGGGCTCTTGGCTTATGTTTGCAAATCAGACTGTACATTCAAGCCATGTATAAGCAGGACAGTGGTTGCACCTCTTGGTAGTTCTTTTACCATTATACACAATTTCTTGTAGATAGCACACCAAAATAGAAGTCACCAAATTAGATATATGCCCTGTTTATGTTAATAAACTTACCTCAGTAAACAGGAATTCATGTATCTCAATATTTTATTTAGGACCTATGTTTTCTAGATTATGTGCTCAAAATGGATATGGCATTTAATTTTTTTTTTACTAAATTTAAAATCAACTTTTTTTGGTATTACTTTTTTGTGTTGTATCAGTCAGACATGTTTTGAAATTTTTGACCAATCTATGGCTCTTACAAACTATATTTCTTAACAATTTCAAAATTGTTCTCATTACATGTAGTAACATAAGTAGTGTGAAATATTTTTCCCTATATTTGTCACTTAATGTAATTATTAGTACACCTAAACAATGGTAACATTCTTGGAAAATCTTATGATATATTTTAAAAAATGGGCAGGCAGAAAAATTCTTACCGAATTCTTTTTAGGGTTTTAATGTATGATTTATATCATATACAGCCTTTATAGGTTTAAATGTTAAAAATTGTTAACATTATACATTTAAAAGTTATTTAAGGGTTCTTACATTTTTTTCTTACTCATAGATTCTAGCAATTTATGACAGATTTGGTCGTCTAATGTATGGTGATCCTCTTCTACCTAAGTCAGTTGTGGAGTATGTGATCATGGAAAAATGGGTATCAGACACATATGGTAGATGGCGTGTACATGGAAAGATCGTACCTGATTCTGCAGCGCCACGAGATAATCTCATCAAGACATACAAAGTTCCTAAATTTGAACCTCTACCTCCTGCAGAACCCGCTAGTGAGAAAAGTACAACAAAGAAAGATGCAGAGAGTTCAGAAAGGAGCACTGAGAAACAGGGTTCTCCTGAGCTAGCGGTGGCATAAAAGAGATTTATGTTTCAGTGAATTATGTACCAATGAGCAGGAATTTGAGATGCCCAATTTTGCTTTGAATATATAAAAAAAAAATTTTTCAATTTATTTTTTTAGTTAATGAAAAATTTGTGTAGTTGATACCAGTTAGAAAAAACATTTAGAAATTCATGCCATGTGAATCTGTTAATCTTTATATGAAGTATGTTACAGGTCTGTATCTGAGAGATTTATTCACTGCTGTAATTTTGTACTTTAATGATTTTTAAGAATGAATGTGGATTATTATTTTATTTATGTTGGGTGTGAAAAAATGTAAATGATTTTGTGGTGATGTAATAAATATGTTTAATGTCAATTTTATGTGTAATTCATGTTTGTTTTTTTTTCAACTCAATATTTGTGTAACATCGTGTCGTTTTAGTGATAAACCTTATCACTACCATTTTAAAAAAGCTCTGGCTTTATATCAGATTGATTAGCTAATACACTTACATAGAATAGGAAAATTAAGTATGAATTAAGACCATGAATATCCCTTCATAAGACCAGAGTCTCAGATTATACTGATTTCTTTTCAGCTTTGAAGTATCCGCTGGTCACCTTAAGTCCAGTCTGATGAGATGACTGCACTTCTTATTCCTACACCTTTCCATGTATTGTTTTATTATTGTTTAGACCCATCTTTCTCTACACTCCATTTTTATGTAAACATTATCTTTTCAGATGAGCTGACCTATTTCTAAATATATAGAATATGAATGAAAATATATGAATATATAACAATTGACAAATTAGGATAAAACTCCGCCAAGGACGGTCCCAAGCCAGCTGAAAAAGGAGGAGGGTTGGGCGTGCACTAAAGGCAGACCTCAATATGACAGTGTAGATGTTGTACCCACTCTTTGAAAGGATATGGGAGGAAGAAGACATACCAACAAACTGGAAGGAAGGATATCTCATCAAGCTTCCTAAAAAAGGTGATCTTAGCGACTGCAACAACTACAGGGGCATCACATTGCTATCAGTGCCAGGCAAAGTCTTCAACTGAGTCCTTTTGGAGAGGATAAAAGACACAGTCGACCCACAACTGAGAGACGAACAGGCAGGTTTCTGTCAAAACAGGTCATGCACAGACCAGATTGCAACGCTCCGCATCATAGTTGAGCAGTCCCTGGAGTGGAACTTGCCGCTATACATCAACTTTATTGACTTTGAGAAAGCGTTCGACAGTGTAAATTGAGAAATCCTCTGGAAACTTCTTCGACATTATGGTGTCCCCGTAAAAATAGTTAAACTGATTGAGAAATCATATGAGGGTATGCCCTGCAAAGTTATTCATGGAGGGCAGCTAACAGACAGCTTCCAGGTCCGAACAGGATGCTTGCTTTCCCCATTCCTTTTCCTATTGGCTATAGACTGGATTATAAAGAAATCCACCAGTGAAAGAAGAAATGGAATCCAGTGGACTTTGCTAAAAGAGCTGGACGACCTGGATTTTGCAGATGACCTTGCTCTCCTTACACATAGCTATCAACATATGCAAGAGAAAACAAATCTAGTGAATGCCACTGCAAAAGAGGTCGGCCTTAGCATACACACAGCTAAAACCAAGATCCTGAAAATTAACTCCACCAGCACGAATGCAGTCACCCTAAACGGAAGTAAGCTGGAGGAAGTAGAGTCAAAACTTTTCTGGGTAGCATCGTAGATCAGCAGGGTGGAGCGGATGTCAAAGCAAGGATCGGAAAAGCAAGAGCCACCTTTATCCAGCTCAAGAACATCTGGAATTCCAAAGAGCTGTCTCTGAACACCAAAATTCGCCTGTTCAATACCAATGTAAAGTCAGTCCTATTATATGGAGCTGAGACCTGGAGGATTACGAAGACCACCACTAAGAGAGTCCAAACCTTTATCAACAGCTGGCTTAGGAAAGTTCTTCAAATACGATGGCCTGACACCATCACCAATGCCAGCCTTTTAGAACGAACCGGCCAAGCTTCAATAGAAGAGATAAGGAAGAGGAGGTGGGGATGGATAGGCCACACATTTCGAAAGCCAGCAAGCAACATCACTAGGCAAGCATTGAGTTGGAATCCTCAAGGAAAAAGAGATGCCGGCCAAGAAACACCTGGAGGCAAGAATTTGAAGCGGACATCACCAGGATGGGGTTCAGCTGGAAGCAGCTGGAGATAATGGCTCAGGACAGAAGTCGCTGGAAATCGTTGGTGGCCCATACTCCGACGATGAAATTAGGATAAAAATAACAGGCTATAGAATTTAATGTACTGTAGAAAACATCAGATTTGTTGACAACAAAGATATTTAACTTCAATATATTAAGATAGTTGCATAGGAGAAGCAACATAAAAAGTATTTACTTACCTGGAAATATTTCATGTGATGCACCCCGCACCTCTGTCAGGGCCCTAAAAAAATCTTAAAAACAGGCGCGATTCCCGCAACTTCCAAATAATTTCATGTAAACTAGGAAGCCCCAATAAATCAGTGTCCCTGAAAAGTGTTCTGGTTGCCCCACCCTCGTGGCAGGCCTGCAAATAGAAATCCGAACCCTAAAATATCTTAGGAAATCTCTGCCTATGGCTCTTAAAATACCCAATAACAGCTCTGCATGAAGCATATAATGCAGTAGGCCATTACTTTAATGCATTAAGATGATTGGTTGTTACCATCAGCATGGAGTATGGACAGACTGACTTATCGACTAGTGGGCGTTACAGAAAAATGCTGGGCAGCTATTTACGGAGAAGGGGTTGAAAATACAATTACATGCTGATGACCATATGCATCAGCAGCTAAACAACCCTTAATGAGGCTTAATGTATAATGAGAGGGTGATGTTACTGTATTTAATATAAATAGCAAGATAAATAGCTTCAACTTCAATGTTTCAAGTTTGTTCTCCATCTCACTAAACATAATTTTTTTTTTTAATTGTTCAGTCCACGTCGTGGCAATGTATTTTTACTACAACAATTTATCATTGAAATATAAATTTTGAAATCGGGTGGGGAGCACATAAAATATATAATCTGTTGTGGGGAGTTGGGGAGTGATTTTTACAGCCCAACCATTTCAGAAAATTTGGGTCCCTACGATATGGAAAGATTATTTTCATCACGAATGTTATGTTCTTACTTCAAACACCTTATTCACTCATCTCTTAAATTATTTTTCGTAGCCATCTTGCATATAAGATAAAAAAAAAATAAAAGAAAATGCTTTTAATAAATAATAGTAAACATAGTTAGTTATTGTACATAGTAAGAGTCCATTTCGATTTTTTACGGTAATTTGGGTTAAAGACTCTTTCAAGCGAAATATCGTTGTCGTCACTACCGGTGTGAGTTCAACGAGTCTCAGATACCAACCTCCCATACCTCTTCGACTGTTAGAAGCGTGCAAGCCGGAAAATATATCCCAGTATAATAACAACAGGTAGGTAAAATGGTAATTAAAACGATAATATAATACGTCATTTAGTCTATTATGATGATTTAAAAACTGCGCTTATTGGCTTAAGAAATCTTACGATTTTTAGAATCACTATATATGCTTCACGAAACACACAGACGGTCGATCGACGCACTGGTGACCCAATTTCGATATATTTTCTCTCCATTATGTGACTGTGTGTAGTTTACAAAAGGGAGTGGCTACGGATACGAAAAGAAGTATCCCGTATTTTTTTATCCGGGGTACGAAAAAAGATGTGCGTATTTTTAGCGATATGATGCTAACCCTAACCCTTTTTTTTCAGATAGCGATATGATGCTAACCCTAACCCCCTAATCTTTTTTTTTTTTCAGAATGTATCCTGTTAGGTAATAAAGTCGGACGAATAAAACAAAAAATTATGCGCTAAATTAGTATCTTTTATTCTGAAAAAAAGAATTTCTCTGAGAGGAATCGAACCCGCACATAGTCTGCCAAAATTGAGTCACAACCAAGCGAGTAACCCATTCTGCCCTTAACTCTCAACCATTGTTCATTTTCAGCCATTTTTTTAAGCTGATTGCAGGGTGTTTTGTAAAACTAAACATTTTTCATTATGTTATAAGCTACCTAGTGATGTTATATATCACTGAATTCAGAAATGAATAAGCTATTTAATGATATAAAACTTTTTATATAATAGAAATTTTTAATTTTGTAAAATTATAGTGTAAATGATTTTTTTATTATTTTTTTAAACTAAAAATACAAATACATCACAAACAGTAAGAATAAAAAAAAAAAGTATGAAGAATTTAAACAAAATCTTTATTATTTACATAAACATTATTCATTTATACAACACATAAACAAATTTGGACTTAAAATTTTGACAATTTTTTTTTTTATTCCACTATAAATGATACTATAGAAAATTGAAAAAATAAAAAAAAGTAAGGACTGATGCCTCTAGTGTGAAAAAAAGACATATAATTCTCACACAATAAGTACAATGTTAGACTAGACAAAATTGATCATTAAAATTTATATATTATTATTATAAGTGACAGGAAACACATTTAAATGAATTGATAATTACTTTAAATGTTATTTATGATAAAGTAAAAGACAATTTCTGTCATCTTGAAAACATAAGAAAGTATCACATGCAGAACATTTAGTTCTTGTTTTTCTTTCAAGTTTATAAAGTGAATAACATAATTTACAGTTTTTTCTTTCCTTTGAAGGAACCATTACAGGTAAAATAGGATGATTAGTTTTTATTTTATATGCTGTCGCTGTCGGAACCTCATCTAAGTCATCAATCTTTCCTAACTGTCTAATTAACCCTATTGTGTAATCTAACTGACTATATCTTGCTGGTCTATTTAATTCAATAATATCTGGATTTTGTTTCCTCCAGTCTTGATAAAGAATTTAACTATTTACCCTAGCAATATCAACAAAATGAAAAAATAAAGTTTTCCACCATTTTTTTGTTTTTCTAAACATATTATATTTATTTAAAAGTTGATCACTTTTGTCTACCCCTCCCATATTAATATTATAATCCTTGACTAAAAGTGGTTGTCTTACTTCTAATTTTTCAAAAGTCCCATTTTTTTTATTTCTTCTCATGACTGAATTAAAAGAATTAGCTTTATGCATTGTAGAAACCAAAGATACTGTTTTGTTATCCCTCCACTGCATTGTTAAAGTTTCCTCTTTCCTAACCCATCTCATATCACCCCTCTTTGAAGTCTTTTCCCATTGTTTTACATTTTTTAATTCAGTAGGAAATCCTTTTCTAGTAGTCAAAATGGTACCACAGGCTAATACACCTTTTTTAACAAATCTTTTACTAAAACAAAACTAGTATAAAATTGTCGAAAAACAAACGATAGCCTTGATTAACAATGGAAGATATTAAATTCATTACAACCCCATAAGCTAATCCAAATGGTGATAAAGTTTCAGACTTACCCAAATAAACATCAAAATCATATGTATATCCAGTAACAGAATCCGCGAGCACCCATAATTTCATCCCCCACTTAGTTGGTTTATCTCTAATGTACTGACGAAATGAATATCTTCCTTTGTTTCTAACCATTCGTTCATCAATTGAAATATTAGGTCCAGGCTGGTATAATTTCATGCATTTTCTTCTAATGAAATCAAACAAAAACCTAACTTTAGTCAATTTATCCTCTGCCTTTTCGGTGTTTCGGTTTGAAACTTTCAAAAAACTAAGTATTTGTTCAAAACGTAGCCTGGTCATAAAGGCTCTTGCCCATAGTCCATTGAATAAACTTTTTTTGTTCCAGTACGACTGAACATTTGGAGCTTGTATCATCCCCATGTACATTAAAAGTCCAATAAAGCTCATAAATTCTTCTTCACCTACATCTGTCCAGTTTTTGTACATGGCTGGTTTAGTTGGTCCAATAAATGCAGCATTCTGATTAGTCGTGTTGCATAGCTCTCTGACCAAAGTTGAAGTAAAAAAACAGAGAAAAAATGGACAGAGGAGTCAGATACTTTTTTCTGTCTTGTCTTGTAAATGACTCTGGAAAATGAGTTCTCTCAGGTTTGAAGGGTGGCAAAGCATAAGGAGGTTCAGAATCTTGGTCATCATAACTGAAGATAAAAAGATGTAGTAACATTAGAAACATTTTTTTTAAAATGAAACAATGATATTTTGTTAAAAATTTATTCAACAAAATATTCAGTAATAAATTAGCCATCTAAAATTGTTGAATTATTTCTTTTTTTTTGTTCAAATGTGAAAAAAAAATACGTTACCAATGTAAACAAAAGAAAGTTACATTTACTATGGCCCTAAACAAATATGAATTATAAATGAATGTGTGGGAAATGTACCTTTAATTATATAAATAGTTAAACTAACATAATTTTTGTAAATGTTTTGATACCTATAAATATCTACTAATGAATATACAATTGACAAAATAAAAAAAAAGTAAAAAAAAATTGCCATGTGCGTTTCGGCTTTGCCTCTAAGACTAATGTTTACCTTCCATTGTTGACTTGTTTAGTGGAAAATCGATGTATATTTTCAGTTTCACTGACTTCTTCTTCTTCCTCTTCAAGCCAAACTTCATCCTCACTTGAAATATAGTCATTTTCATCGTCGGAAGATGAATACATATCCATAATTCTTTAAAAAATAGAGACGCTAATAAAAAGAGGACTGTCGTAAAAGTGACAAAATGGCGACCATCATCCCGGAAGTTTGTGACGTAAACACGAGACTTTTATTTAATATTTTTTTTATTTAAAATGTAAAAAATGTGTAAAATGTTGTATTTTTTGCTAAAATATTCATTTTTTTATGACAAAACATAAAATAAATTGGTCAAAAGTAAAAATATAAAGAATTATAACATAAAAAAATCGTCGATCACCGGTGATCGAAAAGCCAACGCTACGATGGTTGAGAGTTAAGCCACACAAACAGAGCCACAATTTTTAATAGGTTATGTTTTCAAAGTCGCGCATGTGCACATTTATTTTAGTTCCTCGAAAAAAAAATATGGAGTACTTTTTTCGTACCCGTCGTATATCCATTTACAAAACGTTTGACTATATAAAGCTTTGTCAGATATATGTAAATATTCATTGTATTTCTAGTTAATCTCATTTTTTGAAATATATAGTTTGACAGATTATCATTTATATTATATATGCTTGGCTGAATTATATGGAAAGCAGGATTTTATTTTCTTAAAATCATTAATGGCATTTATTAGGTGTGTGACATGAAAATTTCATTTCAGGTTTTTAGACTTTTGTGAGTATTCCATTGCAGTATGATGTTAATTTAGTTATACTACCGAAAGCAGACACTAGAGTTCTATATACATAAAAAACTTATTGTTTCATCACAATTTCATTAAAACTTAATTATTCCACAATTTTTAATAGGTTATGTTTTCAAAGTCGCGCGTGTGCACATTTATTTTAGTACCCCGAAAAAAAAAATATGGAGTACTTTTTTCGTACCCGTCGTATATCCGTTTACAAAACGCTTGACTATATAAAGCTTTGTCAGATATATGTTCTAGTTTATCTCATTTTTTATTAAAATATATAGTTTGACAGATTATCATTTATATTATATATGCTTGGCTGAATTGTATGGAAAGCAGGATTTTACTAATGTTAGGTTTATTTTCTTAAAATCATTATTTGGCGTTTATTAGGTGTGTAACATGAAAATTTCATTTCAGGTTTTTTGACTTTTGTGAGTATTCCATTGCAGTATGATGTTAATTTAGTTATACTGCTGAAAGCAGACACTAGAGTTCTATATACATAGAAAACTTATTGTTTCATCACAATTTCATTAAAACTTAATTATTCAAAGGAATTATGAATGAAATAAGTTTCAAATGGGAGGGAGGATTTGAGATTTTATCTCATTTATAAATTGTACATTAACTACAAGTAGACATGTATTAACATACAAAACAAGATTTGGCCTTGGAGGTGATTCCGGGGTGAAGGGGTTATTGAAGTTACTCTTCTGGAAATAATTAGATATATGATTTTTAAATATTTAAAGTATGCATCAAAATGACAGTTATGGCAGACTAATTAACAGTATAAATATTTTCATCAATTAATAAACATGTATATTTTTTTTTCTGTGTTTGAAATCTTTTCAGGTATATGAGTCAAAAGGCAGAAAAACCAACATTATCAGGCACCCGTCTGAAGACCCGAAAAAGGGGTTAGTAATTTTTAGCTATCATATATTTATGTTAGGTATGTGACATGGAAATTAATTTAATCTAACGAAGTATATATATCAATGGAAAGAGCACAATAAGAGGTGCTTTCCAATGGTTTAAAAAGAAAATCAGATAATTCTTTAAAAATTAATGGAAGTTTCAGTTTCCATTACTCTGTTACTGTTGACAAAGAAAAACTATCCAAATACAGTGGTATTCGAGATAACAAATTTAATTCGTTCTGTAATGTTGCTCATACATTGATCTCAAAGCAATTTTCCCAATTGAAGTAAATTGAAATTGCATTAATCCATACCAGCCCCCAAAATGCCACCACAGTTTTTGTTACATGTTTTTGAATAAGAAAAATGTATTAATGAGAAATGTTGTATAAAAACATTATAAAAAAGAATGTAAAGAAATATACTGCCTGTATTGGGTGCATTTACTTGGAAATTAGTCGACCTTATATTACGAAAGATGCTATCGGGGGAGCTTAGAAATTATTGTTGCGCCCTTAGCTGGTGTTAAACCTTTTATCAACTCCTTCTGTATATATATTGTTGTAGTCTTGCCAAGTCAGACACTCGCACACCTTGCTCACTTTTTCTATTATTTCACGCTTTAACTTTAATTCCATAGACTTTCTTCTGAGCATTGACCTTTCGTTTAACTTTCTTCTAACTCATTTGATAAAGTACTGTAAATGAATGAAAAGCACAAAACGCGAGCACAACTTAACAAATATACTTGGGCAGCGAGGCAAATAAGCACACTGTCTGGGGTGCAGGAAAATGCTAGATGCACGAGGCACAGTGAACTGTTAAGATTTAATATGAACTAATTTGAAAAACTAGCTACTTGAAGTAACAATCCTCTGGTATACTAATGGCCTTGTAAAGATAATGCAGAGGGAGATGGAGCTCTGAAAAGTGTTAAGCTACTAGCTGAGAATTGTTCTACATATGAAGATATAGTTAATGATGCATAAGCAGGTGCGGGAGAATTAGCTTAAGACATGATTCTGAGTATGTAGAGGACACCAATATTGGTTGTGTAGTCTCTGAAACATCAGTAGGTTAAGGTTGTACACGAGATAAAGGGTTGATTATAAAAGTCTTCTAGAAGCTTACCATTTGCATCTCTTTTGAAATGATTTATTCTAAAATTTAAAAAAGTTCATTAACTCCTAGTTAGGGTTCATTTCCAACACAATTAATTTATCTGTAATGTAATTTGTAAGTGATGTTTCTCTTTCATCTAATACTGTTTGCAGCACCAATAAGAGCTTTGGCTGGTCGCACCCACTGGTTGTTTACATTAGCCTACCAATTATGCTGACCAATGTCAACCACTGGCTGTCTAGCAAACATTACCCATTGCATGATATTTTACTTTTGGCTTTGATCATAATCTGAGTCCTTTCTAATTGAGATAGTCACAACTAAGGTGTTGTTGGAGTGTATTTTGAAGGATAGATCTTTCCATCTGGACTTGTTTTATTTTAATTTGATATTACCATTTAGAATTTATTATCAAAGTACCTAACACCATTTTTATTCTTTAATTGGCAGATGAAAAAGAAAAATACGATCCAACTGCATTTCGAGATTCCATCATTGCAGGGCTAAGTGAATGTGGGGGAGATTTAGACCAAGTGTCTCGTTATCTGGACAGGGAAGGATCCAAGTTAAATTACAGGAGATATGCAGAGGTCCTCTTCGATATTTTATTTGCTGGAGGGATTCTTGGTGAGATTTTATCATCTAACCAAATGTTAACCACTAATAAATCCATAATACAAATTGAAAATAATTGCTGAATATTGTCTTCTTAATAAGAAGTTGGTGTTCAAGCTATGTAATTGAAGAAATGTATTTACTAATGCTAATTACTTAACAAAAAAATATTCATTCAGACAATTTCTGCCTTATGCAATAACTTTTTATCTTCTTTTTACCAGTAAATATTTGTTCAATCTGACAGGAGCTGTTGCAATTTATTTCAAGACTATATAGATTATTTTATTTTATTTATAGCCCCTGGAGGATTTATAGTAGAGAGTGTTGACTCTGGCAAGCCCGTCAGGTCAGATATTTGTGTGTTCAGGTGGGATGGAGAGCTGGATAAACTTCGTAACTTCTACTCTGTAAGTTCTACTTAATAGTTAACTAGTTGTAGAAAGTCTGAATTTTAAAAGTCAGCAGTAATGAAAACTGGTGCTTAGCAACTTTCAAGTTCTTAATTTTTTCTCCCCTTGTATCACAGGTGTTTTACAAACTCATCCGAAGGTACAAGTATTTGGAAAAAGCATTTGAGGATGACCTGAAAAAGGTAATTTTAATTTACTAAAAATTATGAATTGAATGATTTAACAGATATTCAATTAGAGCAGCATGGTGCTCTTATTTTTGTGCATCTCCTACCTTAGAATTTTCACTTAATTGCTATTGTTGCCTATTATTTATAACTTATTCTTTCTTCTATTATATTAACCATTCTCTGAAGCTTTCAAAATCAAAACCCTTGGGTTGAGGCCTAAATATGTACAACACTTATTATATTATATGACTATTTATGGTGTCAGAATTTACATCACTGACAATTTTATTGTCAAGTACTTTAATCATAATTTCTAATTGTTAAAAATTTTTTATGAACATTACAGTGAAATGTCGCTATAACGAAATTGACGGGGACTCGAAATTCGTTCGTAATACTGAAAATTTGTTACAATGAAATGGTGGGGGGCGGTTTCCACGACGTCATTTTCTATTAATATGTGGATATAGTTCATTTGGGTATCAATGCAAATATATTATGGCATTTTGCAAATTTCTCCAAAGATATTTAGCTAAAAATGTTAAATTTTCTTTCCGTTTATTTCTTATTAGTTTAGCTACTAATTTAGCTTTTAGCTTCGTTACTTACTTTACTGCTAACGGTCATTGAACTAAGGGGCGTAACTCATTTATTTTTGTAAGTTATTCAACATGACTTACTCCCCTTAATTTATGAGACCCATGTGCAATGTGCCTATGACTGGCTCTTATATTGTCTCATCTAGTAAACAATGAAATAATTTATATATTTATAAAAAACATATATGTTTATTTTTTTAACTAGAATCAATTTTATTACAATTAGGAAAAAAGTATAGTTTTATCACAAAAAGGTCAAATAAATCACTCTTTTATTCTTCACATCCTGTATTATTAATTAAATAGGGGTACCGGCAGTTTGTTAACATTATTGATTTTTTTTAATCCCGCGAGCGTGGTTGTTCTATGAGGTCTTTGCTTTTCTTCCTGCTCCCCTTTCACACCTTGCTAAAACTCTCCTCCTCCCCCCCCAGTTTGTTGTCACGTAATTGTGCCCCCCCCCCCTTCCTGCTGTCCCAAGACGACACTTGACGTGGTGGAATTAATTTTTACTATCATCATCAACTGAGGTTAAAAGTTACCATAATATCTTACTCCTCTCACACTACCCCTTCCCATTATCTAGTAACTGTGGATGTTGTTGAGCTCAAGTTGACTTGAAATTTAGAAATTTGAGGAATTGAATTTTTTTCTCTTGGTAAGAGGGTAAAATTAAATATCCGCGAAACGGCTATTTTTTTCGCAATACTGAAAAAAGAAATTCGTTACAACGACACTTTTTAACAGATGTTCTATAAGCGATGGGGAAGGGACGAAAAAAAAATTCGCTGTACTGAATAATTCGTTACACTGACGTTCGTAATGACATTTCACTGTATTTGTTTTTTAAATTTGAGACACTTTAATAGATACAGAGTATTTAAAAGCTCTTGGTAGATACAAAGTGAGAAAACTGATCAAATACAACAGGAAAATTCCAACAATTTGACCTTTTAAGAGTACTGTAGTAGGAAATCGACTTAGAGCCCCAGTAGAGAATGTCTGGGAAGAAATTGTTTGATCCTCTTAATATAACACAAATAATCAGAGTTAGAATTTTTTTTTAAGGGCTGTTAGATGCTAGGTGGTGGAAAGAACTTTTTGAACACCTACATGCAATTATTAAAAAATTCTTAATTTAATTTTTCTTCAGATCCTGATGTTCCAGAAAGGTTTTTCGGTTGATGAAAGAGAAAAACTGGCTAAAATTACCGGTATTATTTTGGCCAATGGTCTTTGCACCCCCAACATTTTGCTGAGCTTATTTGAAGATCATCTTGTAAAAGAAGGTATATTTTTTAAAAGAAATGTTTTAAGAAATGTGTAATTGTATATTTGGATTATTTGGTTCAAATGAAAACCTTATCTTGTTTATTCATATTATGTAGGTATCTCTGTTGATTTTGCTGCCATAATGTTCTCTACTTGGTTGAAAGAAAAAGACATCAATGCAATTTGTGCAGCTTTGAAAAAGCAACAGATTGATTCCAGATTAATGGTTTGTACTTTAAATACCTGTTAAAGTCAATTTTTGTTCATGAAGTTATTTAAGAGTTAACAATTATTTGATAACTTTAAAAAAAATTGTTTAAAGCATTAAACATTTAAATTGTTAATTTGCTGAAGACATCAACTTATTGTATAATTGTATTTTTCACATTTCTTCAATTACAGGAAATGTTTCCACCAAATAAGCGCAACCAGGAAACCTTTGCTTCATTCTTTCGGGAACGTGGCCTTGGAGCAATTGCAGATATGCAGACTGCTCAGATGGCCTCGAAAGCAAAGAAAGAAGCTCAGAAAACCCTGGCAGATATGATAAAAGAAGAAAGCTCTATCCCTGACGTAAGAATTTTATTTCTGTGAAGTGTATGTCAATTTTTATTTAGCCTGCCTTTATATGTCTTGTAATTTAATTTGCTGAATATTTTTTCTTAGATGACTGAGTATGTGACAGATTTGTTAGAAAAGCAAGGGATGTCAGAAACAGAAGTTACAATTTCTGTAAGTTATCTTTTGTTGGGCATATAACTAAAATATTTGGCACCATAATTTGATAGGTTGCATTTTTTAAAGTTCTACCTTATTTTCTCTATAGATTTGGAACTCTGTTATGGCTGCTGTTGAATGGAATAAAAAAGAAGACCTTGTTGCTGAGCAGGCACTCAAGCATCTTCGTCAATATTGTCCTCTTCTTAAGGTAACTGCTCGCTCAGCAAAGTCAGAGCTGGCTTTGATGTTGAAGGTTCAAGAATTCTGTTATGAGAATATGAATTTCTTGAAATCTTTCCAGAAGATTGTCACCTTACTTTACAAAGGTGCGTTTTAAATATGGATGTTTTTTCTTCATTGTGATTAAATAGGGAATTAATATGCTAAGATTTATTTTTAAAAAGTAATCATTGTAATTAATTAAAATCCATACTGACTAGATGATGTGATCAGTGAGGATGTCATACTTAAGTGGTTCAAAGATAGCCACAGTTCTAAAGGCAAGAGTGTCTTCCTAGAACAGATGAGCAAATTTGTTGAATGGCTGCAAAATGCTGAAGAAGGTATAGTAACCTTTTTTTAAACAAAAAGAAAATACTTCAGACATCTGTTTTCCTTGTGTCTTTGAGATGTGAGCATGAGCCTCCATTTAAAAGCCTCAACTAAAACTTTTCTGTTTTTTCTTGGCTTTTTAGTTTACTTCATTTACATTTTATGTTTTATTAGGCAGATATGGTCATTCTCTTGGACATAAATGGTTTAATTTAATTATGGATACTTTTTTTCCTGATTCAGGAAAGTAATTGTATTTAGTTTCTTTTAACAAATAGCTTACACATTGATATTGATGTAAACAAAGATCATTTAGCTATAAAATTATACCAGGACCTGAAAAAATCCCAAGGTTCTCACTGAAACCAGGACTCTCCAGTCATCAGTCAAGCGTTCTATACCGCACAACCACCTGTCCCCCTTGTTTTATATAATATATATCATAAATTTATAAAATATTAGGTGAGGGCAGCCAATGCTTATACTGGGCCATTTTAGATGCATTTTCAATGCTGCAAGCGTTAGGCCACTTTAGGGTTAACATTTTTATTGGTTATGTTAAATTTGTCTGCATTGCTTACTTGCAAAAAAAAACATGTATAGGTTTAATTTGCTGCCAGTTTTGTACATAAAATTTAAACTTTTTTTTGAACATTTAAAACTTTAATATAAGGATGTTACATTTTATCGTGGACCAAATGGAATGTTCATTCATTACTGCTCTCATGCTAAACTATGAAAAATATTTACAAAAGTCACTAGACACTATAGTACGGGGCTGAGGTTCTTGAATCTCTTCCTGCCATTGCTTGTCAACAATAGCTGGCCCTCTTGCAAAGTATTAACCAAAAACTGACCTTGTCTTTTTTTTTTTGCAATGTAAATAATTTTTATTGCAAATATGGTATTAATAAATCATATGGATATAAACTGTGAACACTTATGGAACACATACACACATGTGTGTAATTAAAATGAAGTACTTTTTGTTTTGTTTTTTGTTTGGTTGATTTGGGTGTGGGTGTTTTTATTTGTTTTTCAAACTTGGGAGATAGATAGAGGTATTTTTTTTTTTTTATTTTGTTATGGGGAATTTCTAGTTATAATCTAGTATGTAAAATCTATCCTCTTTATTCCTTATAATATTTTCTACTTCCGCTAAGCTAAGTGGCCAGATAATTCCAACCATCTCTGAACCAACTATAAATTCTATAGCCTAATCTGATTATTACAGTAATATATTTTTGTTCATATACACAATATGATTTTTTTATCAACAGAATCCGATGAGGAAGAAGGTGATGAAGATTAAGATTACTCGCATCCTTTAATGGACTTCATTGGAAACTTGTGCATTAGTTAGTAAACTTATGTCTTAGCTGAAGGTGTTTGGCTCTACAAACATTTTTTCTGACAAGCAAGCATCTTTTTTTTTACCTGGATGACTTTTAAAAAAAATTAAATTCCGAAGTAATGATAGACTGTATATTATAGTTTGAAATATCCCTTCATGTCTTGCAGCATTCAGTAGTATTTTGTATGAATTAATTGCATTTTTTAATGAAGTGGTTAGTCTTAAGACATCATTCCAGATGTTCATGTTTACTTACTCAAATGCAGTTAAAAATTTAAGCAGAATGTTTGCATTTGCATTGTTTTATGTAATCATTTATCTCACTTAACTCATTTGAGTTGAGTGTTAAATTGGAAAATATGCTGTAATTTACTCAATTAAGAACTTTCATACATATTTTGTATTAAAATCAAATTAAATATATTGAAATTAATCATAGCCTGTTTATACTTGTTTTTTTCCCCTTACTCCCAGTCACTTCATAATGACTAGAATATATTTTCTAACTGTACATTTTTCGTTATGTTTGAATTTTTATATTCACATTTTCTTGATTTCATAGCCCTCTGATTGCATTTTGTATACTACTGTATTTAAACAAATAATGAAGGGTAATTATACCACAATTAACATTTTTTTTTCTTCATGGGCTAGCAATGAATATTTGTCTGGGTTGTTGGTGTGATATGCATTGCTTTTTGTTCATAAAACTGCGTTTCCTCATATACTCCTATTTTTTCATTTAAAACACTAGATGAATGCTAACACCTGATAGGGTGAGAACTTGAAGCATTGTTTGAGAGGATGTTGGTTTAAACCATTACATTACTTTTGCCTTACTCCATGCTAAGAATCAAATAGTTTACTAGTCTCTTCTCCCCCACCACCCAAAATTTTGTCTAAGCCATCAATCAATCAATGCTTTTTTAACCCTAATTTTTCACCAGTTTGTAAATTAATTCATCCTACACTATTTCAGAATTATTGACAGTGATTAAAACTTTTTTCTGTAAATAAAACATGCCAACTTTTGATATTTTCTTTGTTGTTTTTTCCAAATGGTTTAAAAAAATCTATTCTGTTCTCTATTTCATAAATTTCAATTGAATTACTTTATTTATATTAATTTGTAAGCTATTAATCATTTGATGATAGATTAGGGCAAGAAAATGACACTTGCCCATTTCTCTATTATTTAAAGCCTCCTCCATAAATAAGAAAAAAAATGTGAAGTCATAGACACTTGAATATGGTGACTGTATTTAAAATATACAAAAAAGGCTGCTTTTGGACTTCAATAGTTTAGATGCAATAGCTTTGTGATAGGTATATCCCTAGTGAGACATTTCACTTTTTTCATGACTTAAAAAAACCATTAATTTGGGTAGGGCTGCTGAATAATCACCGCTATGGAATTAAAATTTTCAACTACCACCAAATGCGTTAAAATTACCAATGCTTTTATTTGAGATTCAAAAATCTAAAAAAATCAGTCTCTAACTTAATCACATTCTATTAATAGAAATTTGCAGATCGTGATTCATCTAGCTTAAGGGGTTTTATTTTAGGTCTTTTGTTATATATATGATTCATTAAAGTTACTTTTGTGAAGTTTAGAAATAGCTAAAAGCTAAAGTGAATGATTTGGATCACTGATCAGAACCATGAAAGAACATGGGAACTGTCAACTAAAAATTATAGCATCATTCAAGCTTAATTCCTTTTTTCAAATAACATGCTGCCATCAGAATGACGTAGTAAAAAGCTGGAGGAGGTGGTGGTTGTTGATGATAGTTATTTATCACAATATTTAATTTTGGGAAGGGTTGATGTATGTAAATTGATTTTTAATTATAAAAAAAAATTAAAAAGCAATGAGCTGTGAATTATTAAGTAGTGTAAAGTGCTTCACTTTCCCGGGTTTGATCTATTGTGGTGAATTCATCGCTGTTTCATTATTGGCTATGGTGGAAATGAAAGAAGAGTACAAAAAATGTCCCATATGGTTTATAGAATCTAATAGGTTAACATCTCATTCTTTCAGGGAATTTAGAGGAAGCATTGAGCAGACTAACAATAATTCATGATGGTAAGTTAGTGTAGCCGAATAGTGAGCTTTTAGTGAAGCATTAATTTTAGGTACTTCTTTACAAGAGCTAGACTTACCAAGCTATTAGGTAATTTTTTTTTTTTAAATTCAAACTTCTAAATACTGTACATTATCTGTACCAGTATTTAAACTATAGGCATAATTTGTAGACATCTTTATGTGGTGACATTGTAAGGTTGTGTTTTTACTTCTTACATGGGTTGCTATCAACCACCAGAGGCTATTTATTCCCACAAGAAATAAGGTATAACCTGTTAATACAGCTCAGATGACTTGATCTTGATGGAAATACATGCACACATAGGAATGATGTCAGTATTCAACAAATAGTAATTATGAAAAAGTTTCAGGCTTTGGCTAACTTTTTATAAATCAAGATTTAACATGACTTTATTTATCCACCAGAATCTTAAAAGCATTTAAGAGCTGCAATGTTTTTCTTACAATTATTATTAAATAATACATGTCAGTTGTCAAGTAGTACAAAAAAGTACAATATAAAATACCAATATGGTAAGAATGATGAATTAATTTCAACATGAATATTTAACTCCATAGAAAAACCAATTGTCTTATCAGTAGATTTGAGGTTTCAAATGATTGCATTCAATGCACTTCAAATTTAAAGAAACTATTCTATTTATAGGCCCAGTATTGAAACTAATAAGAAACCAAACATTCAAAACAAACTCCTTCCAAACTGTACAAATTACATTATTTATTACACTTTTAAAATTGAACACTCAGGTAGAAATAAAAAAAATAAAATGTTTTCTTGCTACTAATATATCAAGCATAATTATCACTTAAAATGAAAGGTATTTTTGTACTCTTAGGTACATGTATTAAATTTAAATAATAAAAAAATGTTTTCGAAATAGGTAATACTCTTCTGCTTGTTTAATGTAATTTTATGTGGAATGCTATTCACAACTGATTAACGAGTGCATCTCAACTTTTGTCAGCTATGGACTTATGGCCAATGAGCCTGTATATCTTTATAAAATAAAAACAAACATTTCTGTATGCTATTCATTATTTAATAAATTTAAAATTGCTACACTGTTTATATTTTATATTGATATAATATTAATACAAAATAGTAAAGGTGGGAATAGAGTTACATGGGATGCACACCAAATATTATCCAATATTTTCAAAAACTAAAAAATTATCATTAATGATCAACTATTTTTGGTAAACTTGAAGAAACTTTCTCAAGTCATAAATAATTGAGATTCTAAGAAATCATTTTCCGTTTTAATTGTTCATTATCTTTATCTGTGTGTTAAAAAGAGAAAATGAAAGGAGGAAAAAGTCAGATCCTGATATCAAAAAAAGGTATACAGATAAAATCCTTTAAAGCAGAGATGAAAAAGACAAAAAAAAATGTATCATATATAAAAATTAAGACTTTTTCATGAAAGCAACCTGGACATTGTATAAAATAAAAAGTTTGGACTGCATTGAAATATAAAGTTACAAATATTAAAAAGGACTGAAAAGTTAGTATGGAGGATTAACTCAGTACCCGGTAAAATAAAGAATGAATAAAAACACACAAAAACAAAGAGTACTCGTTAAAATCTGTTGCAAATGTTTTGCACAGAAGATGTACTGTAAACAAATAAACTAATATCTGCTATTTTTTTTTTCATAGACATTCATAGAGCATAAAAAAATATAATATAATGTAGTTCATGTATATGTTTTACAAAGTGCACCTGTAGAACATACCCAGCAACATATTATAGAATCTATTAAGCAGGTACATATAGCTTACTATATAAATACTGTATTTACATAAGCTATACTGTATTTACATAATCTATATAAATACTGTCTGTATTTCTGCAATGGCTCGACAAAGGCTTAGCACATAAGTAACTTTTATAATGATACTCTGTGAAATAAATGATTCCCAGAATAAAATATTATTATTTTTTGTCACAGCCTGAGTAAACGTAAATATGCACAGATAATTTATGAACATGCCTTTGAGAGAGAATCTCATTTATAAACAATATTTAAATAAAAAAATGTGCAATAAAAAAAAAAAAGACAAAGTTTCAGGACAATATAGGATGGTCTCAAAACTCACACGCAAACTAATAAAATAAGCTTTACCAGAGGTATACAAAATAAAAATGAGCTTTTATTAATCATAAACTACTTCTTATATAACAGTCACCAGCCTCTCAATGTGAGGCTCAAGACATGCTAATAGTTTAGGACAAAATCTGACATCGTATCATACTGGAAATTCAAGAAATAAAAACCAGCCTAGTATGGTCCTTTACATGTGCTCTGGATGGTCTCGAAGGCATTCAATGAAATTTCTTGGATCAACTTCCCTAGTACAAATCCTGTGTATAGCTACAAGCAAAGGAAACCTTGAGAGGAAAAAATAAATTGTAAAGAGTATCAGCAGATACTATTAATTTTTAAAAGCTACTAACAGAACAAAAATTGAAATAGGAAAAATATAAAAATTTGCTCATGAAAAAAATAAGAGATCTTCATATTTTATAAATCAAAATTAATTAAAAAGTTTATTCTTCTATTAGAGAAAAATATTGAACATTATTTTTAAAAATTTTGTATATTTTTATATACAAAGTTTTAGAATGTAAAACATTAACATATATAGATATGGGATTCTGTACCATTCTGAAATCTAAATAAAATCTATGTGAAAATTTAGTATTTTTTTTCTTGATATAAAAATGAAGTTGCATTATATACTTAGATTTATACAGCTGAATTTATTAGTGATACAGTGTATTTGAATTATTATTAAAACGTTTTCCTTTGAAAATGAAACTATGATGATGCCAAGATCTCATCTGTATTGCATGTATTGCTGGAGAAAATTAAATGTCAAAATAAATTGATTTATTTAAATGACGCACTTAAAAAAAAAAATTTTTTTTAAATTGTCTCTGCCATTTAATTTTTGTATTTTATATTTTGTTTTCATATTTTAATTATTGATAACAGATGCAAGTTCAAGTTTTTCAAACACGTTCAGATACTAAATCCTGAGATAGCATCAACTAAGACTGTCCCAGCCTTTGTAAGAACATTACATTAAAAATAAAAATGGCTTGAATAAAATTTTTAAAGAGTGTTTACTTTCACATGAACCTGAAGTAATTACTGTTTAATTTATCTCTGTGCTAAAGAAATCATAAAAAATTACTAAGGATGTAGGGAAAATAATGTATTTCCCCAAAATATAAGATTATTGCACTGGTAGTGATGCTCATTGATTTTAAGACTGGAAAATTAGAGAAATAAGTATTTTTAATTTTTGCTGACAGACAGGGTATTTCCTTCCTTGCTTAAAAACCACTCATGTTTAAGACCAAAATTTAAAAAGCAATAATTTATCATATTTGTTGAGAAATTCATAAGAAATTTAACACTATTATCATGAAGAGTTTGGTAGTGTTTATGTGAGCTACTGTAAATTGATTTAAACAAGCATAAAGGAGAGTAGACCAGGATCAAACAGCCACATGGCTGTAGTTTGACCTCAGGCATTAGTTTGCCTATGTTTGAGTTCGGACTGACAAATTTTCGACATTTATATCTTAATATCTTTTTTTAAAAAGTCACTTAAAATTTAGTTATTCACAAGTATATTCAGTTACTTACTGATCTAACATATTATTATCTTTAAGGTATGAATAAATTTCCTTGGCAATAAGTGGACCTTGAAAACTTTGACCTCTAAGGATTTCTTTTTCTAGAAGTCTAATATCCTATATCATGAATAAATGAAAAAAAAATTATAATCAAAAAACAAATATTAAATTAATTTTCACATACATTTTGAACAAGAGAAACAGTTAAAGAGATATGCAAATATTTTTAAATTATTTTCTTTAAAGAAAAAACAACAACTGATGTATTATATCATAAAAAATGTCTAAATGAAAGATTCTGAATATATTGGATGCCAAAAAAAAATCACAATTAGAATTAGAACACAAAAACTAAAGAAAAAAATCTTGAATAAGAACTCAAAAACTATTTCTACTTTACCACTCCAGCTATTCCACGCTTCTGGAAATCAAAGGTATTTTGATGAGATCTATACTTATAGGAAGTTCATAATGATAAACTAATTTCCTATAATTTATGCACACTTTCACATACCAAGACCAAGGGTTATAATCAGGAATAGGATGAAAAAGAAAGTAACTGGTCAGTTGCTCATTAACTGACAGTTAATACATGTACATGTAAATAGTGACAGAATATTATTTGACTACATGCTTAAAAAAAAGTCATAAAAAAAAAAAAAAATTTTGTTTGACATGAATCAAAGATTAGTATACAAAATTTTATGACTAGACATTAAAAGCTATATGACGTTTGCCTTGAAAAAAAAAAAAAAAAAAAAAAAAAACTTGTACAATGTGTACATGATTTAATAAACAGCTAGCAGAAACCGACCTTCATTGATTTCACCACAGCCTCTCCCAGCAACCTATTTCTACCACCATGACATGTGGCAACCAAATCTGCTATACCACAGCTCTCAAAAAATACTGCTTTGTCTTCATCTTAAAAAAAAACAATAACAAAACTAATTATAGTTACACATATCTTACCTTTTGCCACATAAAATAGCTTTGGATATTTGACTAAGAAAAAAGCAAATTAGAATTTTATGCAAATAAAATGCACTTTACAATACTGTAACAGAATTAAACATCATTATTTGTGAAAGGTATGTACAAATAATTCCAAAAATTTCCCCAAATTTTAATAGTATTTCTCGTTTTAGAAGAAAAACAAATTATGTGTCAAAGATATGACCTCTTCAACACTGTTCAAGTTATGGCAAGGATCTATACAGAAAACTTCAAGACTATCCCAGTAGTGGCTACAAGTTTGGTAAAAAGAGAAAACATCCGATCTTATAGGAATCTTATGAATAAATGAAAAAAAAGATTAATTGCTAAAAATCAAATTCCCCCAAACCAGGTTGAGTCACCAACAACATTTGCGACAGTCGAAATTTCTTTTTTTTTATATTCTTTCATGGTAAAAGAAAAAAATCCAAAAACAAAGACTTACTTCCTAAAAATACTTTAGTAAATTTCATCATTTCCATAAGACCTAATCTGATGACTGCTGCCTTAGTATTATCACCATATCCAAGACCATCGACAATACCTGCTCCAATTCCAACAACATTCTAATCATGAAGGTACAAAATGTCAATTAAAGATGGATAATTACATTTCATAACAGAAATATGAAATTATTAAAGCTGATTGCTGATTTGATTGACCTGAACTGATTCAGGTATAAACACACTCGTACATAAATCGATGTACAGTATCAATGTACAGTTATAGTTCATTTTACATTGCATTTTTAATAATAGACTACATGTATTTAATAAGTTTTAATATATAATTATCTCTGCTTAAGTATTATTATTTTAAGAAATGAATAATTCTTATGACCAGAATTTTACCGGTATTTAAACAATGCAAAGATAATAACCTTCAATGCGCCACAAGCTTCAACTCCTGAAACATTTTTGATGACTTTACAGCGGAAATATGAGGTCTCAAATAGTGAAATTAATAAATTTTTATAACTTTCATTTTCACATGCTGAAAAGAGAAAGGGTTTTACTTTTTATTATTTTCTAAAAAAAAATAAAAACTTGTAAAGGTGGACATCAATAAGATTATACATAAAATAGAAAAATAATGAAATAAAAAAATATTGAATGAAATAGTATTACTCAAAAAGTGTAGATGAATTATTACAGAGGATAATAGAAAAAGAAAAATTCAAAGTGGCAACATGTAAGATATACAAATCTAGCACTGTATGTGAGCAAAGAGTAACCAAATTAAAACAAAACATATTATTATTTATTCAAAAGAAATTTTTTTCAAGAAAAATGACACATTCCAAGAAATTAATTGTACTCATTTGTACAGACATCATCATCTCCAAATAAATACCTTAGGAAAAGAAAACTTAAGTTTACTGATAGTGTCTCCAGGTATAAAAGGAATATGAAACTATGAAGATTAAATATAAAAGAATAAAAATCTGACCTATAGTTGTCTCACAAAACATTTCACTGGCAACTTCTGTAGCTAGATTGGCTCCCATGAGGACAGCAGTCTCAATACCTAAAGTTTCACTGATCACTTTAGATACTAGTTGAATTCCATCACTTTCAGTGAGTATGAAACCCTAGAATTAAAAAAAAAAGGAAAAATATAAAATACCAGTGAAATTTGTAAAAACCTGTTTTAGGAAAAAAATAAGAATATATATAACATTTTGTCTAGGAATCATTTGATATAATTATGCTGTAAATTTTTTGAAAATCTGATGAAGTTGAAAAAGAATTGCAAAAAAGCGATACATATCCATTTTCACTCTTATAATATGTAAAACTTCAAAAAGAGGTTTCGCAGTATTAAAAATATACATAGATGCTATGGTATTTCTTGATACTACATCTGATTCATAACCATCTACATACTACCATTTCTACAACCCCCGCATCTGCAATGGCCACAGATAACAAGTGTCTCCATTCTGCTGCATAATCAAGTACTATTGACTCACGTATTAAGTGCTAACCCAGCCTGGGCAAACTAAGGCCTGTTGGCCAAAACTGACCAGTCGACTGTTTAATCCGGCCCGTCACTAGTTTCAGAGTGAAGCACAATAGTAGCCTTTTATGTTATACTTAAACATTTAATTCTTATTAATTCATGCCAACACCCCAACCATCTGTTCATTGGTGAAGCGCACCAGTAAAATTTACAAACCAAATTTGTCAGTAACTCAAAATGTTTGCCCATCCCTGTGCTAACAGGTACGTGAAAAATGAATAAAAGAGTGATTTGTCTTTTTCATTTTATGAGACGGACAGAAAATGTATACAGTAGCATAGGAAGGGTACTGCGGGTTGTACATTCGCACAGGGCGAAGAACTAGGAAGGGGCTCCAGAAGAGCACAGCTGGATTTTTTTGCACTTTTCAAATGGGGAAGAAGGCGCCAAAAAATATAGCTTTCACATGGCGCCACAATAACTAGCTATGACTCTGCATCAGCCTATCAGCTTTTTGGGTACTGGTATCCAGCAAACCATTCATCCACATTAGACAGAACATTTGAGTCTCATAATTTCGTATTTTTTAAATTTGTGGTAATGATTTTTTTCAGGGGATTTATTAGAATGGTACAACAGATATTCAGCATTTAAAAAAATTGTGCGAATACAAAAAAACACCCACTTTAATTAAAGAAATTCCTAAAGGATTTGGCTTAATAAACTGTTTCATTTTCAGGCAAGTATCTTTAACAAACTGATGGGGTAGTACAAATATAAGTATGTCAGCATCGCTGCAAGCTTTAACAACATCTGGTACAGCAATCTGCAAGAAACAAAATACCAAAATATAAATGTATTAAACGGAAAAACTCCTAGAAAAAGTAAACTGTTCATATAAAAATATTATTAATGTAGAAAACTAAATTATCTAACAAACCAAACTTTTAATTGAATTTTTTTTATTAAGCTGATGCTGAATGAAAATAGTGTGTTTGGTTGTGATTAAATTGAGCCAGAAACTAATAAGCCCATTATTGCAGTTCCCTTTATGCACATACCACTGAAGCTTTTTAGTTGCAATAGGTGGGTCTAAAAGATGATTTGACAAAGCTTCTTCTAATAATCCAAGAAATATTATTAGACTTGATAAAAAATATAATCTGTCAAAAGGGTAAAACTTAAACTTACCACATTGTTGGGCAGTTTAATTTCTGGTAAATATTTGACATTCTCATGTTCTGTGTTAATAATGTCAGTCAGTTTTTGCCCATTCACAATTTCTTCATAAACGTACATCAAAACCTCTGTTTCAAATATGTCTTCATGAGCCAAAACATTGTTGCCAACAATTTTGGCAATAGCCGAACCCCTATGAAAATTAGAAATAAACTTAAAATTACATTGCTTTAACAGGGTTCACCTAACCTCACTTTATCATGAGTTATCTCAGGAGTGGGCAAATGTGTCCATAAAGGCAGCATTCAGCCTTTTAAAAATAATAGGGACTTCATAAGAGAAGCAAGAAATAGTGCTGTGCTGCTTTTTAAACCAATCAAATAAGTGAAATAAAATGCATCAAATATCACACAAAGTGGCAACATACTGTTTTCAAATCACCCATTCTTAGAGTAATCATAAGTAAAAAAATTTATTAAAACACTCCAAGAATTCTTTATGACTTTCTTTATACAAGGATTGTTGCATCCATTTATGGATTTTATGAAGATGGTATTAGGTTGTTATAGGAAAAACTGATGATACTTAGATAGTGGCCTTTGATGCTATTGATTTATTTTAACCGGCTTGGGCTTCCAACCCATGGGTTATCTGAATATAAATATGTTATAGCAAATGTTTGCAAAAAGACTAATGTCTGACATGAACAAGCAGCATTGGCCAGCCAACGTGAACATTAGCAAGATGAGAGCAGCCAAAGCTAGAAGTGGTGCTGTAAACAGTATCTTATGAAAGATACATCAATCAATCGCAACAATTATTTCCAACAGATTAACCATTGGGTGTGGCCAACTGCCTTTATTTGATATGATAAGATTTAGTTTGTAATTCTTTAGTTACTAATTGAGATAATTAAAACTAATTTTTTTTTTCTCAAAAGAAAAAGATCAAAAAGGAATTTAGATTGTGTAAAAATACTAAAAATGATAAATTATCTTTCTTTGTCATAATTTGTTGCAATAAGTTGTGCTTATGTGACACTTATAATGAAAACATCCAAACAAGTTACTCCTGAGGCCTTATCACTTGCTCTAGTGTTGATCTGAATATTGGATACAATTTGTGACAGAATAACATAATTTGGTGCATATAGACAATCTAGGTAGTTAAAAGGAACATGTTGTAAAGGCCATAGATCTATTTACACAGATATGACCATATGTAGAAGGTAAAATCAAAGATTATAGCAAAGATAGTGTTAAAGTGGGATTTCATTTATTTCTAACAGACCTTCTGCCATTGTTTAAAATAGTTGTCTGATTATGTGATTAGTATGGAGTTACATTTCAAGTTGAGGCAATCAAAGGTATCACTATTATTATTATTTATATATTTTTGTGTAGATTTTGAAGCATGTACCATCTCAATATATTTAACAGTTTCCAGCACAGGTTCAATTAAAAGTTCAAGTTGTTGGGTAGAAGTCATGTGTTTTTGCAGCCACAGCATGCTTTCTACACATCTGCCCAGATGAACTTTCATGGTTAAGAGAACTTTACTTTTTACAGTAGAACAATGTCTCTGCTTCAAGTCAGTGCCCTTAAGTCATCTTACATGTCACTCTATTCTACAACCCTCTATTACTCTGACTGTCCCTGTCTGACCTACTACTCTAACTTGTATTCTGACTATCTCTGATTAAACTGTCCCACACAGTGCTATTATCCCAACTTATCTGATTGGCTCATATACCTCAGTGTACTCATTTACATAATTAGTACATTTTTCCAGCATAGTGATTGGTGCAACCAAAATATTCATTATAAGGTTAGCATTCTTTGTTACCTACAGTAAAATTCACTGACTTATCAACTTGATACGAAGTAAGTTTCTGAACCCTTTTGGATTCAGAGACTCAATAAGTGTTCTTTCTACTTTTGACACAAAGTCAAAGGGTAATAACTAATAAATAACATAATATTTTTGTTCTTATTATTTTTTGACTTACTAACAATAATACTATGATTTGGAACTGTTATAGAGGTAAAATATCGATAATATTTATCAAAATAATTTCTGCTTCTAAAAAAAGATATTACCGTAATAATTATAAATATAATTATATTTTATATAGTTCCACTGAGGATTTAACACCAAAATGTACAGATAGCCTGATACATCATTTCAACATTTGACTCATTTGTATATTTTAGCAATACACATTTTTGGGTTTATTTCACATTTGTGATATGTTTTTATCATTTTTTTCCGCAATATGATTTGGCCATTTTTGGTAACAATTAAACGAGCCATATTATTAGCACAGTCCTACAGTGGCGTCTGTGGCTATAGTAACCTTAATCCGGCCTTGCGATTGTATGTTGTTTCCTTTTTTTCACCCCGAAACTGTAAATTACTTACCAATTGCCGGAACCAACAATGCTGACACGTTTTTTAGCTTCAGACATTTTTGCTAATTATAGAGAACAGTACTGATCAAGTAACGTAACACAACAATAGTTATATAATTGTTTCGCTGCTTATGAGAATATTAAACTTATAGTTTGTGACCTTCAGGTACCTAATGTCTGTTTCCGGTTTGTAAAGTTAACAATTATGAGGTTACCCCCCTTGGCACATTCTTTGGATTACTCTAGCTTGAATGAGAAATATAATTTTTCTCTTTTCCTTTCATCATAATGTAAATAAAATTTATTATAGTAAATCAATGTAGCCATACAAAACAAACTTATACAGGACGCTCAAAATTAGTTTCTTCTGTTGAATTGTATAACGAAAAGTCAGAAAGTCAATAGCTGAAAGTTACATAAGTGGAAAGCCCCCATCACTATCTGTGTACAGTGTTAATATATGTAAGTGTCTGTGCAATAGGGCTGATGATGGGATGCAGCCGGTTCATTCTCCGGGACCCCAGGATGCTCAGTGCGTCCCCCCCTCTTTCAAAGCAACACATTTAAGTCACTATTTTATTCCACAAACGCATTCTGGTAGACAAACAAAGACCCTTGATTTCCTTTGTAGCAAAATAGATTTATTATTTTAAAATAATTCAGTCTAAAAAGAAATAAAATGTCGGAAAAGCACGATTGTATTTTAATGTTGCACGTCTACAGTGCCGGATTAAGTCACCTTGATATCCCGAGTATTGACCCCCCCCCCTCAATCAGTGGCGTAAATAGAGTTTGTGCCGCCCCATTTCTAGAAATCTGAAACCCTAAAAAGTCCAACAACCAGGAAACCGAACAAAATAGATAAAAAATACTCTACAGTCTACAATCAGTGCTCGATTTAAGAAAAAACTAGTGCCGGGGAAGAAAAAACATTTCTGCAGAGCCGGGGATAAATGTCTATGATTTACTTCCCGGCGGGGGTGGAATTAAGCAGAGCCGGTTCTTGGCTCAAGTCCCCGATATATCTCCCGTGGTGCCTCCATGGCCATTGCACTATCGGCTATGGTGGGGATGAAAGAAGGGCACTGCAAAAACCGCCCCATCAGTGGTTTATAGGATCTAAAAGATTTCATCTCTTCCTTACAAGTACATCACACAAAGCAGAGCCGGGGATGACGGCGGTAAATCGAGCCCTGCCTACAATACGAACCTGTTTTGAAATTCGAACATCCAAAGTTTTATTTCTGTCTTTTTTTTTGTATTATATAGTGAGATTCCCTCTGCGATCTTGTTCTAATTAAAACATTCGGCGCCCCGCGCAGTCAAACAACCCGCAGTAGTTACAGTACCCTTCATACGCATCTGCAGGCCCGTAGCCATGTCAAAATAAGCAGGGGGGCACCAATACCCCGCAAGGGGGTACCTTCTCATTTTAGTTACTTTTTCTTTATTTTTTCCTCTTTTTCTTCTTTTTTAAGCGGGGGGGGGGCACTCCACACCTAGCGGGGGGCACTGCCCCCCAGTGCCCCCTTGGCTACGGGGCTGCGCCTCTGGGTACTGGTGGAGGTACGTGATACACCGGGCTGAGAACGTTGGGTAAACATGCATGGTTAAAGCAAAAACATTGAAATGAGGGGAAACCTTAATCATAAAAAAAAACAATAAGCCAGTTTTTTTTTTGTTTGCTATTACTTGGGGGACTCATATTAAGACAAAATAAAAGGGGACACTTAACTGGTATTACAAATAATTTATTTCTATTGAATTAATATTTGAAGAACACTATTTAAATGCAGAGTGGTTAGAGTGTCCCCGGTTGTTAGTTGCCAAGATATACATTACACTAACACGTATATACATTCATACAGGTGCATATCTAAATGTACCACATTAACATTATGCGAGAAAGAAAAAAAAATATTCGCGACAAAGTATTTCTCAACCCACTGACTGGCCTCATTCTAAGCACCAGTATCTCTACACAACAAAGTATTTCTCAATCCCCCGACAGACCCCATTCCAAGCACCAGTATCTCTACACAACAAAGTATTTCTCAATCCACTGACTGGCCTCATTCCAAGCACAAGTATCTCTACACAACAAAGTATTTCTCAACCCACTGACTGGTCTCATTCCAAGCACCAGTATCTCTACACAAGAAAGTATTTCTCAACCCACTGACTGGTCTAATTCCAAGCATCAGTATCTCTGCACAAGAAAGTATTTCTCAACCCACTGACTGACCTCATTCCAAGCACCAGTATCTCTACACAACAAAGTATTTCTCAATCCACCGACTGGTCTCATTCCAAGCACCAGTATCTCTACACAACAAAGTATTTCTCAACCCACTGACTGGTCTCATTCCAAGCACCAGTATCTCTACACAACAAAGTATTTCTCAACCCACTGACTGGTCTCATTCTAAGCACCAGTATCTCTACACAACAAAGTATTTCTCAATCCACTGACTGGTCTCATTCCAAGCACCAGTATCTCTACACAACAAAGTATTTCTCAATCCACTTACTGGCCTCATTCCAAGCACCAGTATCTCTACACAACAAAGTATTTCTCAATCCCCCGACAGACCTCATTCCAAGTACCAGTATCTCTACACAACAAAGTATTTCTCAACCCACTGACTGGCCTCATTCCGTTGATAAAATATTGCAGTTATCACCATATTAGGCTGGATGACTTCATTTTGCACACTTTACCTATCTCTTAGTTTATACTTCCCCTGAACATGTATATACACTATACGTTTATAAATGTTTTATTGTTTTGATGTTTTACGTGGTACAGAATGTATTTAGCTGACTGTGGCCTCTTGTAAAACAAGACTTACGGAGCCATGGAACAGACAAATACATGGAAGTGATAGAGAGAGAGAGAGAGAGAGAGAGAGAGAGAGAGAGAGAGAGAGAGAGAGAGAGAGAGAGGAGAGAGAGAGAGAGAGAAAGAGAGAGAGAGAAAGAGGCGGGGATGAAAAGATGAGGAGACAACTAAGTGGATGAGTGATAGAGAGAGAGAAAGAGAGAGAGAGAGAAAGAGAGGGATGAAGAGAGAGATAATGAGTGAGAGAGAGAGAGAGAGAGAGAAAGAGAGAGAGAGAGAGAGAGAGAGAGAGAAAGAGGCGGGGATGAAAAGATGAGGAGACAACTAAATGGAAGAGTGGTAGAGAGAGAGAAAGAGAGACAGAGAGAGAGAGAGAGAGAGAGAGAGAGAGAAAGAGAGGGATGAAGAGAAAGATGAGGAGAGAGAGAGAGAGAGAGAGAGAAACACACAGAGGGCCTTCCGTTACTTCCTCTTTTTTCAATTAAAACTGTACTCCAGCTAAAATATTAGTTTACAAAAGTAATTCCCTGGTGATTTCGTTCAATCAACTTTTATACATTATTAGTATTTTTGTTTTGTTTCAAACAATGGCAATCAGGAAAATTTAATGCTGAACTATCGTATGAACCAAATCAAATTAATTCTGATTTCTTGCATCGTGTTTCTTATTCAGTTCGATACATATATCAACTGGTGGCTGTCTCATTAGTACCAGCCTACAACAGATTACAATTTGTAATTTTGTAAGACTCCTAGAATTACTCATTTGTTTTGCATACATAGGTATAAGTGTATGTCTTCATAATGAGCCGATAGCCTCACTAGTCACATTATTCTACTATTCCGCCGTTTATTTCCCTTACAAAAAAAGTTTCAGTATTTGATTGAGAGCCTGTTAGTATTGTCATGAGGGTCAAGGAGATACCGAGAAGGTCACAAGTCACGCGCGCAAGATGGATTAGCAAGGTGAGTGACGTTTCTATATATAGCAACCACGTGATCAGTTTGTATATGCCGCAGTTCATCACAAGAAACAATAGGAAACCGTTGAGTTCTGTGGCCCTCCTCAGGTATCCACACGTGCTCTTAGGACAGCACAGGAGAGGTGCGCCATCTTGTCTACCTATACATTTGTATAATAGATAAGGTCATTGCTTTGCGCATCTATGTCTCTGTCTCTCTCACTCTTTTTTCCTCTTCCCCCCCACCCCCCCACACACAATGCGGCCCAAATACATTGGAAGCAGAAGAGGCATTAGGGGGTGGGGGGTGGAGGGTTTGGCAACTGGGTAAACCGTTTCACCTTTCGATAGGAGGTTTTGGTACAATACGTTTATAAGCCCAGCTTTGGACCGTAATGCTAAGGCCGAAGGATGGGGCATGACGGAGACCCTTGTTTATGTAAGTAAATTACGATTGTTGCTGCAGATGGTGTTGCATCGGTACAGACTGATTGCGCGGAATGTCAAACGCAATAAAAAAAAAACCGCAACTTCATTATTTGGTCTCGTTTTGTGTGTGTGTGTGTGTGTGTGTTTGTGTGTGTGTGTGTGTGTGTGTGTGTGAGTGCAACACGTTTGTAAAAGGTGGCACAAGTCAAACTACAAGATAAACAAACAACTTTTGGGTGGAAACTAAACGCTAGGTTTTTGTCTAACAGATAGGCTATGCCTACATGTGAACTGACATGGACGTAAATAACATCAATCGACCGAAAGACGAAGACTATAATTCTTCAATTCCAAACTCCAAATATGGCGAATAAAATGAGATACTTATCTTCAGTAGCGTAGGGGGGGGGCTGGGGGCGCACAGGGCAACGAATCAGGAAGAGGCGCCCGAAAGAGCGGTGTTAAATGTTAATGCACTTTTCAGATTAGGAAGTGGGAAATGTAACTCGTACATGGCGCCACAATAAGGCAGCTACGGTACATGCATGAACCACACTTTGGGAAACACTGGGCAATGGTTCTCAAACAGATTTAACTTGTTACGACTCCCGTTGCATTGGCGCATGTTGCACCAGGCCCGTAGCCAGGTCAAAGAAAGCAGGGGGGCACCAATACCCAGCAAGGGGGCAGTTTTTCTCATTTTAGTTACTTTTTCTTTATTTTTTCCTCTTTTTGTTTTTTAAGCGGGGGGGGGGCACTCCTCACCAGTGCCCCCCCCCTGGCTACGGGGCTGTGTTGCACTATTAGTGTATTGAAACTAAGAAGCTTATTTTATACCATGTTTTTAAAAGTTAAAATGTTCCCGTATGGAGCGTATCTCTCGCATTAAGTGGATAGTGGTGGTAGGGGGAGGGGGAGGGGGCGTGACTCAGCGAGCAGACGTTTATCTCCAACAATCACGTTAGCAAGAAGTTTAGAATTTTACGTTTTGTCTAAACTGTATAGCGGATGTGTTTAAAGTAGCAATCATATGAAGGATGTAAGTAGCAATCATACGAAGGATGTTAAGTAGCAATCATACGAAGGGTATAAGTAGCAATCATACGAAGGATGCAAGTAGCAATCATACGAAGGATGCAAGTTGCAATCATACGAAGGGTGTAAGTAGCAATCATACGAAGGGTGTAAGTAGCAATCATACGAAGGGTGTAAGTAGCAATCATACGAAGGGTGCAAGTAGCAATCATACGAAGGATGCAAGTAGCAATCATACGAAGGATGCAAGTAGCAATCATACGAAGGGTGTAAGTAGCAATCATACGAAGGGTGTAAGTAGCAATCATACGAAGGGTGTAAGTAGCAATCATACGAAGGGTGTAAGTAGCAATCATACGAAGGGTGTAAGTAGCAATCATACGAAGGGTGTAAGTAGCATTAGTAGCGCCGAAAGATTGTTTCACACCCCCCCCCACCCACACACACACACCTAAACCACCCGTCACCCTCCGATTTTATTTTCCTCATTACCTTTTAATAACATCTCACACTAGTAACACTCATATCAACACCGTTGTACTTGAATGAATCAGGCGCTTGTATACATTCAATGTACGCCTCTTATAGAACTGCATCACCTTGATAGTCACTCCCATAAATTCAATATACAACATCACTGACCTGTCATTCACATGTTAAGCTGACTTGGGGCTAATGGGCATCACACTTACCAACAACCTGATCCAATGAGTGCTATCCTGTTTCTCTCCGCCATGACATTCAACTATTTTACCTGTCTTGTCTTAAGTATCTGTTTGTTGTTGTTTTGAACGACAAATGACGTCTTGTCGCACACTCACACACACCCAGTACAAACTGTACATTACGGTGCGGTGAAAAAATAAGTGCGCATGTTTGTTTTCATTGTTAAATAACGTTCGGCGATTACGAATTAATATATTTACAATAATGGATCTAAGAAAATCAATACACTAATCAATCAACCAGTCTATCTATCTATCTATCTATCTATCTATCTATCTATCTATCTATCTATCTATCTATCTATCTATCTATCTATCTATCTATCTATCTATCTATCTATCTATCTATCTATCTATCTATCTATCTATCCATCCATCCATCCATCCATCCATCCATCCATCCATCCATCCATCCATCCATCCATCCATCCATCCATCCATCCATCCATCCATCCATCCATCAATCCATCAATCTATCTATCTATCTATCTATCTATCTATCTATCTATCTATCTATCTATCTATCTATCTATCTATCTATCTATCTATCTATCTATCTATCTATCTATCTATCTATCTATCTATCTATCTATCTATCTATCTATCTATCTATCTATCTATCTATGATCCATTCACCCTCCAGTTACACCGACAACCCTCCTGCCCGACTGTCCGTCCGTCTGTACGTGTGTATGTGTGTTTGTATTTCTGGTATAAATGTCTCTGATGTAATATATCAGTTCCAACTCATATTAACAAAAAAACATCAAACAAGTACATATAGATTACATGTAGATTACAATATAACAACAAACTTGTATTATTAATAGTTGGACATTGTAGCCATGTATTGAAAATAGGTAAGGAATTTGTAATACTTCATTTCCTAACTAAACAATGCAGAAAAGAAACGGAAACTATACATTGGAAATAATGTCACCACTTTATTTTATTTATTTTATCCTTGTAAACTTGAGACACGATCAGCTCGCGTCATTTCTGGGCGAGATTATTCCTTCCCGGGATGAACCTGGGCGGGAAAATAAAGAAAAAAAATAATCATCAGGTTGAGTAAAACGTTACCCACAATAATACATTTATTTCACAATAGTATAATACACAGTAAATCAATGCATTGGACCTACATAAAATATCCAATAGATAGACCTACAAAATGATTTCAATAACAGCAGTGATAAATGTAGATAGTTTCTGTGGCGGTCTGGGTCTTAAAATATAGATTGCCCAGCATGCAACAGAGGCTATAATTTGATTTGTTTTTACCAATTTTGAGGGACGGATGGCCGAGTGGTGTAGAGCTCTGAGCCCTGGGATCGAGCCTTGGTTCAGAACCAAGGGAATTTTTCCAGGTCCTAGTGAAAGTTGGTTCAAGTCCCACAACTCCATCAAGCTTTAAATGGGCAGCTGACTTTAAGTAGGGGAGTGAAGGCGGCTGGGCGTTGTGTCAGACACACAATCTCTCGATATGCCGAGGTTAGATAACATGAATTCTACACTTCCTCTGCCCCGATAGCCCTTTAGTGTTAAGGGTACTTTATTTTTTATCATTATTATTTTTTTTTTTTTACAAAATTGACTGTTCAATGGTCGTCCTTCCAATTCGGGCAAGTAGATTTAACAGCCCCCCCACACACACACTGCTTCGGCCTTATTGTACACATGGGTAATACAATTTAAAATAATCCACATAAACATTTATTTCTAAAGAAAACTAAATAAAAAAAACAACAACAAAAGAGTAAAGAACAAGTCAACATTGTAGCTGGCAAGCAAAGATAAAACAGCTCATATGAAATGCAAGAAACATGTAGAAAATTAAATGTCAGCAAACGTTCAGTTGATATTAAGCAGACTGATGAAACCTAAATTGTTACAAAATGTGAGGAATAATGTAGCGACGATCCATCATGAAACTATGACGCAGTTTCGTCCATTTATGGTCAAGTGCTTCTAATAACTTTGGTCGATCTTGTTCTCTATCCAATTAGTGGGAACTGGGCTGCAAACGGCGAGTCTCGGTGTTTAGTTTCAAGTTGTCTTGCACGTATTAAATGAAAACTTTTCTCAAATTCTATCCTTCCTTCCTTCCTTCCTTCCTTCCTCCATGACAGCGCTTATTGAAAACACCTGAGTAGCAACTATACAGACGGACACGAGAAGATGGGCATGTGTGAGATAGCTGGTACAGTCTGTATAACGTAGTGTGAGATAGCTGGTACAGTCTGTATAACGTAGTGTGAGATAGCTGGTACAGTCTGTATAACGTAGTGTGAGATAGCTGGTACAGTCTGTATAACGTAGTGTGAGATAGCTGGTACAGTCTGTAAAACGTAGTGTGAGATAGCTGGTACAGTCTGTATATCGTAGTGTGAGATAGCTGGTACAGTCTGTATATCGTAGTGTGAGATAGCTGGTACAGTCTGTATATCGTAGTGTGAGATAGCTGGTACAGTCTGTATATCGTAGTGTGAGAAAAGTCGGTACAGCCTATATGTCGTAGTGTGAGAAAGTCGGTACAGTCTGTATGTCGCAGTGTGAGAAAGTCGGTACAGTCTGTATGTCGTAGTATGAGGAAGTCGGTACAGTCTGTATGTCGTAGTATGAGAAAGTCGGTACAGTCTGTATGTCGTAGTGTGAGAAAGCGGGTACAGTCTGTATGTCGTAGTGTGAGAAAGTCGGTACAGTCTGTATGTCGTAGTATGAGAAAGTCGGTACAGTCTTATGTCGTAGTATGAGGAAGCCGGTAAAACCAGAGGCGAATAAAACGGCAGGTAAACAGGGCTCGGGCTCTGGGCTCCAACTTCGGAGGACCCCACGAAACTCATTTTGCACCTATATATTTAGTTTCCATGTCTCAACTTGGGGGCACTTATGGGGGGGGGGTCCAGATATTTCTTCTCCATCCGGGGCCCACCTGACTTTAGTCCGCCCCTGAATACAATCTGTACAACGTAGTTGTGTCACAGTGATAGCTGCTATACACAACGACATAATACTAAAAGTTAGAAAATATATAAACAAACTTTTAAAAAAAAAAAGCTTTAATTAAAATGCGCTAAAAAGTAAAAAAAAAAAATTCATTAAATCAGACATTTATATAAATTATCATAACTAGAAATATATACGCGTGTGCCCATCGCGATATATAGGTCATCTATTGCTATTTATCAACTAATGTAAATTTATATTTTATTCGGTATTTTGCAAGAACCCAAACTTTTAACTTTAGTAATGATAATTTATTTAAACATTTGTACCATACGATGAATTTTTTTTTATATAATAATAAAAGCTTAGCTTTTAAAAAAAAAGTTTTGTTTAAATGTTTTTGACAAAGTTAAACTTCCTGTTACTTGTTGCACACTGTAAGAAAATTTAGAAAGTTTGCAAAATAATAATAATTAAAAAAAAACGTCAGAATTTAGCGTTCTTCTGCATCGATGTTACCCGTCTGATCTAATTTGACTTGTAATCTCAGGACAATTTAGTTCCCATTATAAACATTACTAATTTAGTTCCCATTATAAACATTACTAATTTAGTTCCCATTATAAACATTACTAATTTAGTTCCCATTATAAACATTACTAATTTAGTTCCCATTATAAACATTACTAATTTAGTTTCCATTATAAACATTACTAAAAAGCTATTAGTTTTGTAATTCTTCAAGATTTTAATTATTTATTGTCTCGAAATGGTCATAATCGTGTATATTCATGTAACATATACATTTTATGCCAAATTTCTTTCTCACTAAAATAGAAAAGGTCTAAGAGATACAACATTCTAAGGCACACATAATACACACACATAAATACACACACACACACATAATACACACACACACACAAATACACACACACATAAATACACACGCACACACAAATACACACACACACAGAGAAAGTGAAACGAATTTATTGGTCTACTCTACCGGAACTACTTTATTTATAATATCAAAGATGTCTTGCTCGTTATAGTTAATTAGATTCTAAAATTTAGGACAATCCCATATTAACGATGGATATGGCAGCGTCATCTTGTGTTGAATTTTAAATGATCGTCTTTATTAAATGATGACAAGGAAGATATAAATTAAGATACTTTCTAGATTAAAACTACAACAACACTGGTTTAGTTCTAGGCGGGCAGAGTTCAAATATTATCTTAATCCGTAGATTAACTTTTAGAAAACTTAGTTAGACAGCAAAAGTAACCAATAAAAAAAAATCACAACGGAAAAGCGTCGTTTTTAAAAAAAAAAAAGCTTTAAAAGTGTTAACTTCATATTTTATTTTGTCTTACAAAGTGGCAACAGCGTGTCTTAAGTATATTTTAAATACATTCATGACTATACTGAGCTCATTTTGTTTGAGGATCAGCAGTCGGGGGGGAGGGGGCATAGTCCAATAATCCGCAAGATTTCTATGAAATAAACCAATAACGAGAAAAAAAAAGCATGGGTGAGACGGTTTGCGGTGATGGAGTTGATTATTTATATTGAAGATAAGCTCCCAGTCAACCTCGCGTCCATGGAAAGTCGCACTATCCCGTGAGAAATAACACCGCAGTAGATAAAAAAAAATAATGTTTCTTGGGCGGTCCTGTACCTGGGGTTGGTGACAACTGTGCTATTGAACTAAAAGATCGTTGTTCTTTCTACAACAATCCAATCAGACAAACGAAACTTCGAAATGTTGTTTCAACTTTATCAGGTCAGATGTACTCACCTTAACCCCTGGTTCCATGAAAACCTTTGTGAGGTTGCCTCTTCCACTTTTCGGCATCTGGAAGATAAAAACAAATACATCCTGAATGACTTTGAGTAGTACGTTGCACTTAAAATTAATTTTCAGTGTTTTTAACCTAAAAAAAAAAATACAAACAAAGCCGACAGTCAAAAAAGTAAAGAAAGATTTAAGGTTCTTTTTCGAAATGAATCTGCCAACTAATAGTTGTACCAGCCAGTTTGATCGGATGAACATGTAAACAAATCATATACCAGTAGGCCTACATACAAATATTGTTTCACTATAAGTCACTTCCATTGTTAGTGCTAGCAAATATTTTACTTTAAGTTCTATTTTGAGAAAGAGAATTTGAGGACGTGAATAGTTTCACTTAAATATCATTATAAAAAAAAAGTTCCCTTAGCCCTAAGGCGCCATCGAGGCAGATGAAGTGTAGAATTCATCTGTTTCTATAAACTATGCATATGAAGGGATTGTGTGGTTAGCACAACGCCCAGCCGCCTTTACTCCCCCAACTTAAAGTCAGGTACCCATTTAAAGCTGGGTGGACTTGTGGGACGACTTTGCACCAAATTTCACCTGGAAAAATTCCATGGGCCTCACCGAGGATCGAACCCAGGACTCTCAGGTCGACAGTCGAGTATCTACACCACTCGGCCATCCGTACCATCCTGACTCCGCTAACGTATCCACGTTAGAAAAAAATAATTAATTTATCGGCACTATTTTCTTCAGTGGAGACAAAAGTCGTAAAGAGTGAAATGGTATTGTGTGCCCACTATATCCGTCACCACTACCATCTGTGAATAATTAATTATATATGATGATACATGCACCCTTTTTAAACAAATGTATTAAATCGCTACAGCGAAATATTTAACAAGGTGCATTAAATTACAATTAATGTTTACCGACCAGATTAAAGAGACTCGATACTATGCTTACATCAGTTGACGAAAAACAAATTCCAACATGTTATTGTCCCCCCTTATTTAAGATTTCTTTCATAAGGTTAAACATCTAAAAATGTATAGAAATCTTACTCCCTGGGCCTAAAAGTGATGCACTGTCGGTAGCTCGGTAGTATTGAGGGGATAGTTCTCATACAATTATATAGGGGTCAGTCGCAGTCAGGCCCGTAGCCAGAGGGGGGCTGGGGAGGCTACCCTCCCCCCCGTTCATGACCTGAGACCCCCGTGCATGATTTGAGCTTTTTGACAACATTTTAATAATAAAGGGGCGCCAAATGGTATTTTTTAATATAATATTAAATGGTTTTCGAATGGGGGGAGGCGCTAAAAAGGTATTAAAGAAATTTTCTTCACAGGCGCAATTAAGCTACGGCACTGAATATAGACTTTAACCTTTATTATTAACTCCTAATTTCAAAACATTTTGTGAATATATATATGTATATATATATACTAGTATAGATGCCCGTTAGCATTCGCAACTAAAGGTTTATCTCAAATAAAATGTTTAATATGAGAAATAATCATGTCATAAACGAGGCGTCTACTAAAATTTCGATTACAATCAAGAAACATCAACGAAATTTTATAAACAGCGTCGATATAATCCATGGCAAAAAAACGAGGTTTGCCAATCTAAAAGATTTTTGGTCTATTTTATGATTTTTAAAAAAGTAGGGAGTTTTGTTTCAAAGATTGCTTGAAGTTTAAAAATTATACGCAAACCGGCAGCAAGACTTCTGGTCTTCCTGCCTGCCCGAGTAACAACAATCAATTCATTTACTATATGCTTAGCAATGTAATATTTACAACTGGCTGATTACTTGTCGATCTTTTTTTACAAATAGTATACATTTAAATTAATAAAAAATTGTACTTAATTGATCCGCTGCAAATGTATTGTGCGCGAAATTCGTCTTACTGTCTTCTTTAATAGTAACTATTAACACGGATTTCCAAGTGCAGAATTATTTTTTACAAGTATTTTAGCCCCATCGATGACGGGTGGAATTTTATATTTTCCACAAATAATACTATTGGTGGAACAGTAGCACTTGATAACAGACGGCTGTACCCTGCAAAGCCTTTGCATAAGAATGAACTATTGTAAAGCCAATTAGTGTATAAACCTAGAGGATTTGGGTGCCCGGGGGCCTGACCTCTTTTGGGGCCCTTGCATTTTGACATTCTATACCATCAATCATTTTGTTCAATAAACCAATAATAATAAAAACTTAAAAGTTTATATTTTGGCAATCATTCAGGCTATTTTACTTACATATATAGCTTATCTAATTTTTGGGCATAAAAGATTGAATCTTATTGAAGTTCACTTCTGGGTATTTTGGGCAGCATTGGCATTTGGGGCTTCAACAGCCGTGTGTGAGAACAGTTTCTCAACCCTCACACGAATGCCCACCCCATATCGCAGATCAATGTTACAAAAGCGTCCTAAGCAATCTTTGCCTGCTTGCATTTTGAAAAAGATTTAACAGACAATCTGAATGCTGAAGCATTTTTAGGTAAATTCAGTGCTAAACCACGAAGTTTGCAAATTTGAAACGTATAATAATATAAGTTCGCAACCAGTGCCGACGAGTCGGGGGGGGGGGGCTAGGGGGGAAAATGCCCAGGGGCTCGGCGAGTTTTAGGGGCCCGGACTGAGCTGACCAATCAACTTTTTAAAATATTGATATCAGCACGGGGGTTCGTGTCACCCCTGCCCAGGGGCCCGAAATTTCTGTCGATGTGCCTGTTCGCAACCTTGTAATAGTTTTATATATTGATATCTTCTAAGGACAACTAGCAACTTA
This sequence comes from Bulinus truncatus, assembly GCA_021962125.1. Taxonomy (NCBI): domain Eukaryota; kingdom Metazoa; phylum Mollusca; class Gastropoda; family Planorbidae; genus Bulinus; species Bulinus truncatus. The sequence goes on from JAGDYQ010000003.1 coordinate 6,025,892, forward strand.
AATAAGTTAATAAAATAACATTGACTTCTGACTACATTTTTATACATATGTATAGTAAAATAACAAAGTACAAACTCCGCGATTTCTGAGAGATGTTATTTAATTTGCAAATTTACTTTTTAGCAGAATTAATTTTATTTTAAATTGAATAATTGCGACTGGTCAATTTGTTGTTGATAGATCTGTTCTTTGTTTTCAATATTTTATAAGAAATAATTATTATCACACAAATAGCTAAGCTATATTCGTGCATCTTTGTCGTTCTTCTGGGTTGTACGTTAAACCAACAGTATAATAATATAAATCAGGTATCTATTATGTAACAAATGTGTAGAAGAACAAATGGTCAATATATTTATAACAGGAATCAGAAATTGCTCAGCCTCAATAAATTTGTATCATTAAAACTCTTTACTATTTAAATTATTTAAAAAAAAACTGCAACATGCTATGCATTATTGAAACGTAGTTAAAATTATATATTTCTAATTAATAGCTAAACAATCGGTACTAAAATGCACCATTCCAGATATGGAACAGCAAAAAATTTCTTGGGGAGGGGACTCACTTAGATCCCCTCCCCAAACCCCTCCTCACCGTTCGCAAGCTTTCGGCGCTTCGGGCCTCCATCTTTGCCCCCCCACGAACATTTCTTCTACCCCACCAGGGGCGGATTTAGGGGGAAGGGCCGGGGAGACAATGCCCCCCCCCCCCCGTTATCGCAAGTTTAGGTAATACATCATTAAATTATCCAAATATTTTTTGTTCTAAGACCAATTTTCAACAATGAATACAGTTTTGGCCCTCCCCGTCAAAAATTTGCCCCCGTCCGAGTTGTCTAGATCCGCCCCTGTCTTCAGGGATCATTTCTTCCAGCCCCGAAAATGTCTTCGCCCCCCCCCCATGCAATAATCCTGGCTACGGGCCTGGTTGCTGTCTCTTAGTAGAAGGTGACCTTCGGGGCATTGGTCGAACATCATTTGAGGGAACCGAAAACCAAAAGTGTCGATCATATACCGTACCACACCCGCTTTTTTCGTGGGGCCCTCGGGGTCTGGGCGGGGCCCTATTCACCAGCACCATAACTGATCGCTGATATTAGTGTGTGAAGTTTCTGTAAGGATGACATAATATCTCCATGATCGTATATAACACTAATGGTACTGTTTTTATGGTGCCTTTCATTCATCCCAACCAAAGCCGACAGTGGCATGACCATGGAGACATCACGGGAGATATGGCAGGGACATTCACAGCGACCCGAAATATCCATTGGTCTTTATCTGATAATGAGCCTGGGACCCTCAGATCGACATTCGAACTTTTGACCGCACGACCAAGCAGGCTGTGCCATTGTGCATGAGTGGGACAGGGTGTTGTGTGTCGACCATATCCGTCACCACCGCAATCTGTGAAAACTATGGTCACGTGTTATCCTTACTGACCACAGTACCACGACTGGCGCAACTAAATGTTTTCTTATTTTTATCAGCCTAGCTTACACCAATGGTCCTCCCCCCCCCCCCAGACAGATCATGGTATTCGTCTCCAGGATCTGGTAATGCTTAGCATTGTGACACCTTGAATGCGATCTACTGAAGCAGTCTATGAGATGTGTGTGGTAAGGTGAACAATGTGGATGCCCTGGTGCCCCCTAGGTTGGGAACCCTTGGAATTAGGTCATATCGAACACCATCAATTTACTAATATCTTGTCTAAGCGACTACCATAGTCGTTAGAAACGTATTATGTGGTTCTCATAGCTGACCAGGGGCACCGAATGACCCTCTCAGACCGTACGCGACCGATTAGCAGCTGGAATGAAATCAAGCGTGTAATCAAAAGTAACGATAGAAGTGATCAGTGGAGAGTGGCTATTGATCTACACATCTCTAACAGACCAGTTTCTGAGAGTATACAAAGCTTGTACCGCAAATACCTAATAGATTTTAAAATGTACATTACTAACAGCTTACCCATATATCTATCGTAAGTAAAATACTTAGCTTGTCAGTGTGATCTTATAAGATTAAAAATTAATATGTTTTCTTCTTCAATATTTCTTTTTATACTAATTACTGAAGAAAAAATTCTATAACTAATGCCTCAGTCATTATCTGGCATGATATCATTAACTTTAGTATTTTCTGACCTTATTGTGATTTTTTTTTCAGAAGCCGATCAAAGATATTTACCTACATTGAAATATTAAACGTAGTGTATCTATTTTCGTCAACTACTGACGCACTGATCAATGCATATGTCCACGCATTCACACACCTTACTATCCATTCATTCACCTATTCACACATCCGCTGCTTTATTCATCTATTGACACATCCAGCCATCCATTCATTCATTCATCTACCGCATAATCACCCATCCCTCCGTCCATCACCCTACTATTACCAACCCATCTAATCACCCATCCCTCCGTCCATCACCCTACTATTACCAACCCATCTAATCACCCATCCCTCCGTCTATCACCCTACTATTACCAACCCATCTAATCACCCATCCCTCCGTCCATCACCCTACTATTACCAACCCATCTAATTACCCATCTATCCAGATAATGAGCTATTTGCCCGTTGGTCTGGTCAGTCCTAGCGTTCGCCGACCTAAATGTCCGTCCGCCCATTCGCCCATCTGTCCATCTCTATACCCACCTTGAAAATAACTAGTCAATAATAAAGTTTGCAGTCCTGGAATAAAACGTTTGCCGCGGCTACCTTGAAAGCCGTTGGGTTTGTATCTTTTCTCCGCCTCCACTGCAGGATCCGCCACATCAACCAGCTCCAGGGGCATCACCCTTGTCAGCCTCCCAACCAGATCTGCAAAGGCGTCTGCAGGAAGGCGTGACCTGTGCCGCGAAATGGGGGCCCTGACGTCACGCCCGTCCTCACTGACCAGGATCGGTTCATGAATGAAGTGCGGGTACCCCAGGGACGAAAAGGGGACCTCGGAGCCGGCAGAGCCCGTGTCGTGTAGAAAAAGTTCTGGGGAGTGCCCCAGTGTGTACGTTGAATGTCTCGGTGAGTCCTCTTGTGTGCTCAGAATCTGTGAAAGTAAACAATGTCGCCAGCTTAGTCAAACATTAGAGAGGTGATATAATAGTCATTATCATTGGCGTCTTTAAATATACATGGGGGCCCTACCAAAAGAACAGTTGAGGACCGTCTATCCTAAAACAATATTTCCCACTACCGGGAGGAGGGGGAAGGAACACGTGCTCAGAATAAAATCAGCATCGATCAGAGTTGTCTGCAACTTTCTTGAAGAATTATATTCAGAAAAAATTTGAAAAAATATATAGTTTATACTAAACATATAGCAAATACTCAAAATTTTAGATCTAAATAACAAAATATCATTATCTAGATCTATCATTTGAGATCATTTTTATTATAACTAGATTTCTTAAAAAAATGTCTATATCTGAATAAAAATGTCCAGGTTTTTAGCTCTGGCATAGAAGGCTATCCTAGTCAACGTAGTCACGGTTTCTTTAAGCGATTGAATTTTTTAGACATAAATGTTTGAAGTGGAAAAAAAAATTCAGAAAATATTTTAATCTGCATATTTCAACATTTAGTGGTAAGAATATCAAAGATGAAAGCAAATAGACATAAATATAGACAGAGGCATAGCGAGGGGTGCGCAAGGGGGCACCATGCCACGGGCGCTACTCACAAAGGGGCGCCAAATGGTATATTTTAATATAATATTAAATGGTTTTCGAATGGGGGGGGGCGCTAAAAGGTATTAAAAAGGTACTGTGCCCGGGCGCGAATTAAGCTACGGCACTGAATATAGACTTTAACCTTTATTATTAACTCCTAATTTCAAAACATTTTTTGAATATATATATATATATATATATATATATATACTAGTAGATGCCCGTTGCATTCGCAACTAAAGGTTTTATCTCAATAAAATGTTTAATATGAGAATAATCATGTCATAAACAGAGGCGTCTACTAATTCGATTACAATCAGAATACATCAACGAAATTTTATAAAAGCTTAGCGTCGATATAATCCATAGCAAAAAAACGGGGACTGCCAATCTAAAGGATTTTTGGTCTATAGCAAGTTTTAAAAAAGTAGGGAGTTTTGTTTCAAAGATTGCTTGAAGTTTAAAAATTATACGCAAACCGGCAGCAAGACTTCTGGTCTTCCTGCCAGCCCGAGTAACAACAATCAGTTCATTTACTATATGCTTAGCAAAGTAATATTTACAACTGGCTGATTACTTGTCGATCTTTTTTTACAAATAGTATACATTTAAATTAATAAAAAATTGTACTTAATTGATCCGCTGCAAATGTATTGTGCGCGAAATTCGTCTTACTGTCTTCTTTAATAGTAACTATTAACACGGATTTCCAAGTGCAGAATTATTTTTTACAATTATTTTAGCCCGTCGAACGACGGGTGGAATTTTATATTTTTCACAAATAATACTATTGGTGGAACAGAAACACTTGATAACAGACGGCTGTACCCTGCAAAGCCTTTGCATAAAGATAGACTATTGTAAAGCCAGTGCCAAACCTAGGGATTTGGGTGCCCGGGGGCCTGACCTCTTTTGGGGCCCTTGCATTTTGACATTCTATACCATGACATGAGATTATGTACTTAATATTTCGATTTTGGACCCCCTCCCCCACCTTAGGTACGGTACACCTCTGTGTTCAGCTTTGATACATTTTTTTCAAAATAATTTTTTTTTAAGTTATGAAATAGTTAAAAATCTAATTAGTTGTTTCTTCTTCTTACAACATCCTAAAGGATAAATTACTTCAATTTTAAAAATGTCAAAGAGATCTAGTTAGTTACTTTTCATTAAAACAACCAAAAGGATAAATTCTAAAAAAAAATATGAAAAAAATTATGTCCCTGTCAGGAATCGTACCTGAACAGTCAGCATAGAACGCAAGTCCCATGTCACTTAGCCATTCGGCCACCGCGAAATACTACAAATGAGAAAATTTAAATGTATTATTAAAAAAAATTGTTTGATTATTAATTCACTTTCACTTGACTTATTTTAAGCCTATAAAATATTATTTTGTAATTTAAATTAATCAAAGCCCTATTTTATTAAAACAAATGAAAGATGATAATAGCTGAGAACTTGATTTGTATAGAAATTTACAGAATTTCTTTTTTTTAATATTATATTGACTTTTAAAAAGAACTTTATTAACGAACGCGCTCGCTAGTGACCTAGTTTTATAATTTGTTTACGTTTGATGATGTTAAAATAATTTGAATGATATTATATATTATTATTATTTAATATTTGAAAATTTTATATTTCATAATAAAAAAACCCACAGAAACTATTTAAAACTGTAGATTTTTCAAAAAAATATATCGAATCGAGACACGGGCATGACGCCATTTTGAATTTTTGTTTTCGCTGGTCACGTGATTACTTTATCAAATACTATAGTTTTATTTATTATTTCTGGAGGTCGTTTATTTATAGAACGGATTCCCCACACACCGCGACCCGCGGCCCGGACAAGCTTAGCGCTTTATAAGTATATATATATACAGTGCGTTTTTCCTGGCGAAACGCACCGAAATGGCGTCCAGCACTTTTTTCCGGAGACTTTTGTTTACTGTACTACTGTACTACTGCGCTATTTTCAGTGTTATTTCTTTATGACACGACGGCGTTCCCGGTACCTTTTAAAGAAAAATATCTCTGGTGTATATATATCTATCTTTACTATTTTAGTAAGCTGTATCATTATATGAACATTTAAAACCGTTGTATCAGGTCCTGGTGTAAGTCCCCCAAGTCCACCCAACTTTAAAATAGGTACCTGGCTTAAGTTTGGGGAGTATAAATGGCTGGGGCGTTGTGCTAACCACACAATCCCTTTATATACCGAGGTTTCTGAAACAGAAGATTTCTACACTTCATCCGCCCCGATGAGCACATTGGAGTTTAAGGGAACTTTACTTTACAAAGACACTGATATTAATATTTATAGGTCTTTGACTAATAAAATTCGTTTTTCATAAATATGTTGTATTAGGCAAGATTTTGATGTTTGCTCATGTCCCCATAAATATAAAAGCAGTAAACTATGTAATAAGTGTTGTAAATAATGGTAACGATGTTTCCCAGACCAGATGTCAAAATATATTTAAAAAGAAACTTTTATTAATGATCCAATGGCCAGCTTACAAATCTGAAGCGCTTAACTTGGCTCGCTACTTCTTTTGTTTTTACATACAAATTGCTTGGAAATTGGCATTAATATAATTATGTTTAATACTATGTATCATAATAAGCAGAAATGTCTAACAGTTAACTTATTAATTGTTCTGAATATATCTTTTCAAAACCGATCCATTTTTTATGTCGTTTACTAACACAATTAAGAGAGTAAACTATGGTAGGAGACTAGGAGAGTTTAAATATAGGTAACTGACCTATGTATACATCTGACATTAATGTGTAGGAGAGTATAAATATAGGTAACTGACCTATGTATGCATCTGACATTAATGTGTAGGAGAGTTTAAATATAGGTAACTGACCTATGTATACATCTGACACTAGTATGTAAGAGAGTTTAAATATAGGTAACTGACCTATGAATACGTCTGACATTAATGTGTAGGAGAGTTTAAATATAGGTAACTGACCTATGTATACGTCTGACACTAGTGTGTAGAAGTCGGGCATCCATCTTGCCATGCCACTTGTCCCCCTCTCCCCTTTCCAAGTATCATCGTATAAAAATAAAATATAAAACCAGTTCGTTCATACCGACCTTAATTAGCTCCCTTTCATCGCCTGAACTCCCAGCGCGTGCTTGGCACGAGACGTTCAAAACCAAGGCAAAGGTGATGATTGTAAGCCACAAATATGACGTCATTATTGATCTACCAATAAGAGGAAACTGTAAAAAAAAAAATCGAGGGTAAATTAAATCTATTTGAAAGAAAGTCATTGAGATCTTATCTGGCAAGTGTTATCTTTTCATTTCAGCTTCCAAGTTTGTTAAATCTGGCCACTCGGACTTTACTCAGCACTTCATTGAAATGTTTTCAGTCGTTTCAGATCAAACCAGTCGAGCGTGACTGTCTCATAATGTGCCCGACAATTCTAGTTAAAAAAAATATAATGGAGAGAGTTGGGCAGCTTGAGTTCCGAATTTCGATGATAAAAATAAAACGTGATTTAAGCCTCCAAGTCTGAAATGATCTGAAATTGTAATATATTTAATTACTGTGTTATGTTAAGCTGTGTTCTTTATGTACGTACAATATTTATCAATAGTGACTATTAAGGGCCAGTTACTGGTCAAAATGAACTGCATAAAGATAACGTCAAGTCCTTTGCTAGTAGATGAGGAACAGGCAATGGGGGTTAAATAACACACATTCTAAGGGATAATTAAAACTCGGGAGATCTTCAACTCCAGAAGTGACTGCATATTCTATTGTCAAAATATTGTGTAACTGGTGGAATAGTTAAAAAAGACTTCACAGTTTTGTGTCAATTATTTTATTTTTGATTAATAGTTTTAGTTATTTGTAGGATGGATGGCCGAGTGGTGTAGATACTCGACTGTCAGCCTGATATTCCTGGGTTCAATCCTCGATGAGACTCATTGAATTTTTCCAGGTGAAGTTTGGTGCAAAGTTGTCTCACAAGTTTACAAAGCTTTTAAAGGGTACCTGACGTAAGTTGGGGAAGTAAAGAAAGACGGCTGAGCATTCTGCTAACCATAAAATCCCTTCGTATGACGAGGTTATAGAAACAGGTGAATTCTACACTTCATCAGCCCCGATGGCCGGTCAGGGCGAAGGGAACTTTACTTAACTTTTAGTTATCTGTTAAAATAAAGCCTATATTTTTTGTATATTAGCCGGTATTTTCACCGTTCATACATTTTCCCTCGAACTACAGGGTCGGAAGTTCACCGAATTCAAATATGAGATATTTACCCCACCCCCCCCCCCCCCCCAACCTCAATTTTTTTTTTAATTTTTAAATCGGGGTTCATCCAATGTTCCCTCTTATATACCGACCGGCTGTGTGCAGCAAATTTTATTGGCTAGGGAAACTTTGGTTGGAATGAAGTAAGAAAAAAATTCCCCCCCAAAAAAAAAAACGGTTTATAGGACTATTAAAAACAACATGTGTGTGCACAGGTTAGTGGAAACATTGGTTTCAATTAACTTAAAGGAGTTTACAACTCGAAATATAAAACTACGACACACTATCAAGTATAAAAGTGTCATTAATATAACAGTGATCTTCACTTTAACTTTTCAGAGAATCATTAACAGATCTAGGAAGTGAGTAATAATTAACAGATCGAGAAAGTGAGTAATAATTAAGTACTCACGGATTCTTTTATCAATTAATATTTAATTTCACATTAATATCCGCTACACTTTTTTTCCAGAAGTCAATCAGCAATATTCTCAAAGATATTTAATTACTATGAAATGTTTCGCGACACCTAAAATCC
>JAGDYQ010000003.1:6034907-6112739 GCA_021962125.1 Bulinus truncatus
GCGTCCAGCACTTTTTTCCCATAGACTTTTGTTTACTGTACTACTGTACTACTGTGCTATTTTCAGTGTTATTTCTTTATGACACGACGGCGTTCCCGGTACCTTTTTTTAAAAAGAAAAATAGCACTGGTGTATATATACATATATATCTATCTTTACTATTTTAGTAAGCCGTATACTTATATGAAATATTTAAAACCGTTGTCTTAGGTCCTAGTGAAAGTCCCCAAGTCCACCAAGCTTTAAATGGGTACCTGACTTTAAGTTGGGGGAGTAAAGACGGCTGGGCGTTGTGCTAACCACATACTCCCTTTATATGCCGAGGTTTCTGAAACAGATGATTTCTACTCTTCATCTGCCCCGATGAGCACATTGGAGTTTAAGGGAACTTTACTTTACAAAGACACCGATATTAATATTTATAGGTCTTTGACTAATAAAATTCGTTTTTCATAAATATGTTGTATTAGGCAAGATTTTGATGTTTGCTCATGTCCCCATAAATGTAAAAGCAGTAAACTATGTAATACGTGTTTAACATAATGTAACGATGTTTCCCAGACCAGATGTCAAAATATATTTAAAAAGAAACTTTTATTTATGATCCAATGGCCAGCATACAAATCTGAAGAGCTTAACTTGGCTCGCTACTTCTTTTTTTTTACATAAAAATTGCTTCGAAAATGTCATTAAAATAATTATGTTTAATACTATGCATCATAATAAGCAGAAATGACTAACAGTTAACTTATTAATCGTTCTGAATAAATCTTCTCAAAACCAATCCATTTTTTTATGTCGTTTACCAACAAAATTAAGAGAGTAAACTATGGTAGGAGACTAGGAGAGTTTAAATATAGGTCACTGACCTATGTATACGTCTGACACTAGTATGTAGGAGAGTTTAAATATAGGTCACTGACCTATGTATACATCTGACAGTAGTATATAGGAGAGTTTAAATATAGGTCACTGACCTATGTAGGCTATACATCTGACAGTAGTATATAGGAGAGTTTAAATATAGGTCACTGACCTATGTATACGTCTGACACTAATGTGTAGGAGAGTTTAAATATAGGTAACTGAACTATGTATACGTCTGACACTAATGTGTAGGAGTCGGGCATCCATCTTGCCATGTCACTTGTTCCCCCCCCCCTCCTCCAAGTGTCATCGTATAAAAATAAAATATAAAACCAGTTCGTTCATACCGACCTTAATTAGCTCCCTTTCATCGCCTGAACTCCCAGCGCGTGCTTGGCACGAGACGTTCAAAACCAAGGCAAAGGTGATGATTGTAAGCCACAAATATGACGTCATTATTGATCTACCAATAAGAGGAAACTGTAAAAAGAAAAAAAATCGAGGGTAAATTAAATCTATTTTAAAGAAAGTCATTGAGATCTTATCTGGCAAGTGTTATCTTTTCATTTCAGCTTCCAAGTTTGTTAAATCTGGCCACTCGGACTTTACTCAGCACTTCTTTGAAATGTTTTCAGTCGTTACAGATCAAACCAGTCGAGCGTGACTGTCTCATAATATGCCCGACAATTCTAGTTAAAAAATATTATTGAGAGAGTTGGGCAGCTTGAGTTCCGAATTTCGATGATAAAAAAATAAAACGTGATTTAAGCCTCCAAGTCTGAAATGATCTGAAATTGTAATCTATTTAATTACTGTGTTATGTTATGCTGTGTTCTTTATGTACGTACAATATTTATCAATAGTGACTATTAAGGGCCAGTTACTGGTCAAAATGAATTGCATAAAGATAACGTCAAGTCCTTTGTCAAGTCCTTTGCTAGTAGATGAGGAACAGGCAATGGGGGTGAAATAATACACATTCTAAGGGGTAATTAAAACTCGGGAGATGTTCAACTCCAGAAGTGACTGCATATTCTATTGTCAAAATATTGTGTAACTGGTGGAATAGTTAAAAAAAAAAACTTCACAGTTTTGTGTCAATTATTTTATTTTTGATCAATAGTTTTAGTTATTTGTAGGATGGATGGCCGAGTGGTGTAGATACTCGACTGTCAGCCTGATAGTCCTGGGTTCAATCCTCGGTGAGACTCATGGAATTTTTTCCAGGTGAAGTTTGGTGCAAAGTTGTCCCACAAGTTTACAAAGCTTTAAAAGGGTACCTGACGTAAGTTGGGGAAGTAAAGAAAGACGGCTGAGCATTCTGTTAACCATAAAATCCCTTCGTATGACGAGGTTATAGAAACAGGTGAATTCTACACTTCATCAGCCCCGATGGCCCGTCAGGGCGAAGGGAACTTTACTTAACTTTTAGTTATCTGTTAAAATATAGCCTATATTTTTTGTATATTAGCCGGTATTTTCACCGTTCATACATTTTCCCTCGAAATACAGGGTCGGAAGTTCACCGAATTCAAATATGAGATATTTACCCCCCCCCCCCAACCTCAATTTTTTTAAAAATTTTAAATCGGGGTTCATCCAATGTTCCCTCTTATATACCGACGGCTGTGTGCAGCAAATTTTATTGGCTAGGGAAACTTTGGTTGGAATGAAGTAAGAAAAAAATTCCCCCCCCCCCTCCCAAAAAAAAAAACGGTTTATAGGACTACTAAAAACAACAACATGTGTGTGCACAGGTTAGTGGAAACATTGGTTTCAATTAATTTAAAGGAGTTTACAACTCGAAATATAAAACTACGACACACTATCAAGTATAAAAGTGTCATTAATATAACATAGTGATCTTCACTTTAACTTTTCAGAGAATCATTAACAGATCTAGGAAGTGAGTAATAATTAACAGATCGAGAAAGTGAGTAATAATTAACAGATCGAGAAAGTGAGTAATAATTAACAGATCGAGAAAGTGAGTAATAATTAAGTACCCACGGATTCTTTATCAATTCATATTTAATTTCACAGTATCCCCTACACTTTTTTTTCCAGAAGTCAATCAGCAATATTCTCAAAGATATTTACTTACAATGAAATGTTTCGCGACATACCTAAAATCCCCCCTCGACCCACTGTTGGGTCGATGTCCGCAATTTGAGAAACAATGGACTAAATCTAAAAAACGTATAGGTATTGTTCAGACTGTCCGACATGCAGGTAGACTTTCACACACACACACACACACACACACACACACGCACGCACGCACACACACACGCACACACATACACACACAGTGAGAGAGAGAGAGAGAGAGAGAGAGAAATAGATGTAGTGTCTGAGAGACAAAGTATTTAACTGCTTCACAATGCTCGTGTTTCGAGTTAGCCTGAAAGAATTAAAACCTAAAACAAAACATCACCAGAATAAAACAAACCTCAATATCAAATATATAATACACCAACTTTTATACAGATAGCTAAATAACACGTTCTGTTAATGATTTACATAGGAATTTAAAGCTTTTATTAAAGAAAATCACGCAAATTGGGGGTAACAAGGTAGGCTGCCCCCCTCCCTGCCTTCCCCGTCGGCGTACATATAACTTTATCACGTTGACTTGACTTCACCGTACATATAACTTCATCACGTTGACTTGACTTCACCGTACATATAACTTCATCACGTTGACTTGACTTCACCGTACATATAACTTCATCACGTTGACTTGACTTCACCGTACATATAACTTCATCACGTTGACTTGACTTCACCGTACATATAACTTCATCACGTTGACTTGACTTCACCGTACATATAACTTCATCACGTTGACTTGACTTCACCGTACATATAACTTCATCACGTTGACTTGACTTCACCGTACATATAACTTTATCACGTTGACTTGACTTCACCGTACATATAACTTTATCACGTTGACTTGACTTCACCGTACATATAACTTTATCACGTTGACTTGACTTCACCGTACATATAACTTCATCACGTTGACTTGACTTCACCGTACATATAACTTTATCACGTTGACTTGACTTTACCTGTTCTGGTTGTCATGGTATTGAATGTAAAAAAATCAAGCGACGACTAAACATCAAAAGAAATAATTGTGGCTGGCGATAAAATATAGTTCGAGATGTCATCCATTGTCCCACAGACCAGACTTCGCCATTAGGCCATGGGAGTGTTCATGAAGCAATAGGACAGGATTATTGAAGGCAACTGTTTTGTCACAGGCAAAGGGTCTGTTGACGTCATACCCTCAAAGGTGAAGATGGCACTTGGAATCGTCGCAAGTCTTGTACCATTACGTAAACTGAGTTTGTGTGTGTGTGTGTGTGTGTGTGTGTGTAGGTGTGTGTGTGGGGGGTGGGGGTGGGGAGGGGTGGCAGATAACAAATAAAACTCCTACTACCCCAATCACTACCAATCAATTAATCAATAAGAAGATACTAAAAAAAAAGCAGGATAACAAGTCATAAGTATGTTCAGCACCAAACAACATGGAAGTATCTAGAAATCATGACCTCGGAAATGCACTTGATTTACGAACATTCGCTTAGAGGTTATTTGTGTAGCAACTATTGTTCTTTGGCATTTGGTTAGAGATTATTTATTAAATATTATTATGGTACTTTTGCACTGGGAGTTAATATAAAGCAACTGAAACTTTTTTGTTTGAAATCAAACACTTACTGAGATATAGTCATGTGAACCCGATCTACGGGTAGAGATCAATGGGTGCATATCACAGTGAGTCTCCGAAGTACTCCCCCCTCCCACACACACACACTTTGGTGCTGTATAAAGTATACAGTTCATTTTAAAACTTACAAAGAACGGAAGTAATTATTTTTTCGACACTTCTCCTGGGGGGAGGGAGTGGGAGTGGGTGTCTGTTATTTAAATAACGCTAATTTGATATAACATGTTTTAATAAATAATGAAAATACAAAAATTGAAAAATTCGAGGAAGAGGCGTGATCGCTATATAATAGTGAGAAACATTATTTGATGTTTGCTGGCAGTGCCGTTCTTTGGGGGGGGGGGGCTACATGCAAAATTGTTTTTCGGGCAGTGCTCAATGATGAAAATAATTTCTGCAGAGCCCGGGATAATGGTCTGTGGTTTCATCCCCGGCAGGGATATATTAGCTAAAGCAGAGCCGGGGTTGACAGTTCTCAGTGCCGGGGATATCCGCTTGCATCCCCGGCGGTAAATCGAACCCTGATGTCGGGCCCTCTAAGCACGTTAATATTATCAGGGCCCCTTTAGCTGTGGGGCCCTAGGCGACTACCTATTTTTCCTAACCATATGGATGGCTCTGTTTACAGGGACATCATAAATACAGGGACATCATAAATACAGGGACATTATAATCACAGGGACATAATAGGATAATTCATTTATTGTAATGCACACTTGTTATTGATTTTTGAATTAATGTTAGTGTTTGTTTCCCCATCAGGGTGACATTATATATAAGGATGACATGAAATCTCTTAGATCCTATAAACCACTAATGCGACGATTTTTCGCTAGACGTCATATTACACATATCAAGTACTCATGTTTGACGACGCTAGACGTATTATTACACATATCAAGCACTCATGTTTGACGACGCTAGACGTATTATTGCACATATCAAGCACTCATGTTTGACGACGCTCGACGTATTATTACACATATCAAGCACTCATGTTTGACGACGCTAGACGTCATATTACACATATCAAGCACTCATGTTTGACGACGCTTGACGTCATTACTCATGTTAAGTTGGCCTAATTCTGTTTCCGACCGTGGACGGCACATCTAGCTTCTCACCCTCATCTCGAGACATTTGTGTTAACATTATGAGAACCTTTTAAGGACAGTAAAAAAAAAAGTTTAGTTTTCACATAGACCTAATTGTTTCATTTTGTCCACACAGTAAAGAGTGTCACATTCCGTCGGCTGTACCGTCCTCACAGGATTAAAAGGAAGAAGAATATACAATGACAAATAAAAAAACAAACCATGAACAACATTGTTATAAAAAGGGTTGTCTACTTTACACCTGGGAATCGTTCATTACTGTAAAACTAAGCTGCATGTCTGTAACATAATTAGATTTTTGTTCTGTCCAATACTAATGTGAGACGCGATCAGTTAAAAATGTAGTGAATTATATATATGTATATATTTTTTTTTCTCCTAGAACTTTGGGTTGGAGGAAAGTAAAAAAAAAAATTTCATTTTCACTTAAAAACATCTATCTATCTATCTATCTATCTATCTATCTATCTATCTATCTATCTATCTATCTATCTATCTATCTATCTATCTATCTATCTATCTATCTATCTATCTATCTATCTATCTATCTATCTATCTATCTATCTATCTATCTATCTATCTATCTATCTATCTATCTATCTATCTATCTATCTATCTATCTATCTATCTATCTATCTATCTATCTTCTATCTATCCATCCATCCATCCATCCATCATCTATCTATCTATCTATCTATCTAATCTTTTTTACTGTCCTCTAGGACAATCTTAAATATGACGTCATCAATCTACGTCAAGTTTTATTGTTTGCTTACTTCGTCATAAGGTCACGAGGTGGTTGCATTGAAATCTGCGGTCTAATCACGTGGTACGATGTACACTTGGCGGTGGATGTCGCCAATGAAAGCGATAACTGAGCATACCCCCTCACACAATACACACACACACACACACACACACATACACACACATATATTCACTCACAAACTCAATCAAAGATGTATTCTAAACTCGGAATCGTCGTCACGTCATGAGTTGAGAGTTGTTTACAATCATCAGTTGTCTGGACCTTGTTAATTCTACCAACATCACCAGGCGGCGCTGCATGAAAGCTTTGCCATTACTAAAAATCGAAAACCAGTAATGCAGTAGCTCTGTTCCTTGGAGCGCCCCCTTTTGGATGAGCCTCGCCAGTTAGAACATCAATATTTGCCTCATCGGCTGATCAATGATATTGGAGGGAAACAATTGTTTAATAAAAATACATATACATGAATACGCCGTATCGCCAGGAGCATGAAAGTACAAACAGATTTATGGTTAACAATAGCTGAGCGGGCAACGGCTGTAGACACACAAATATACTTCGGAACAATGTGTGACAATGGCGTATTGACTCTTTGTACGTGAAGTTTACAAACAGGAAGTGCAAAGGTGGTCTAGTTTACTCATGTATTCTTATGCTAGTGGGTATATACACAGGAGGTTAGTCAATATTATGGTCAAAAGTCAAATGGCGATTGCAGTAGTTATTCAGAGGCAGAGTGAATGTTTGGTCAAAGGTCTGTTAGTTAGTTCTCAACAATCTAGACGCTTAATTGATGTTAGGTCAAAAGTTCTATTGTAGACTCGAAAATAATGTTTGGTTATATGTCGGTTTGCTGCTTCTAGGTATTTAGAAAGTCAAAAGTTTATTGTTGCTTTTCTATTCAGAAGCTAAGCGAAATTCACTTTGGCTTTAGAATGTTTGCTGGAGATTTCTTCATTACAAATGTAGCTAGAGAGTTCTTCATTACAAATGTAGATAGAGATTTCTTCATTACAAATGTAGCTAGAGATTGCTTCATTACAAATGTAGCTAGAGATTGCTTCATTACAAATGTAGCTAGAGATTGCTTCATTACAAATGTAGCTAGAGATTGATTCATTACAAATGTAGCTAGAGATTGCTTCATTACAAATGTAGCTAGATATTGCTTCATGACAAATGTAAGATATTTGCCATGTCTCGTAGCCCAGGCCCGTAGCCAGGTCAAAGTAACCGGGGGAGGGCACCAATACCCAGCAAGGGGGCAGTTTTTCTCATTTTAGTTACTTTTTCTTTATTTTTTCCTCTTTTTCTTTTTTAAGCGGGGGGGGGGGCACTCCACAACATATTAAGAAAAGCCAGAAAATCAGTGGACTGGATGAGATAAATATCATCTATGTTTAGAACTAAGGAAGTCTTATGTTGGCGTGAGACTGTCTAGTCTGCTGGGGAATGTATTGAGAAATAGACCATTTACAGTGGAATAACCCACTAGAGTGCAATTTCATTCGTCAGTAGGTAGAACTATCTAACACAATTATTTTTTTCTTAAAACCGATACAAGACAAACTATGGATAAACATAGCCTAGCAATTATGAAATTTTACATACGAACTTTAATTATTAAATTAACAAAGGAAAAAAAACTGACACGAAATTATTCGGTTTTAAAATCAGGTTTTCTGGGGTTTTCTGGGGTTTTCTGAGGGTTTTCTTCTTGATTTCGGAAGGTACATTAGTATCTCCAAATAGAGCTCTAATAATAAATTAAAATGTGTAGTACAGATGGCGTAGGTAAAAACTTAAATAAGAAAAAAAATAGAATAGAGAGTTTAATTTTATTGAGAGCCTCTTGTTTACATATTTAGACATTAAACTAAAAAATAAAATAAACCGAGATAATATGTTTCATTTATTACCTAGAATAATGCTGCTACTTAATCTTCTGACTACATAACTCTATTCTCTGACTACCGACCTCTATCGTCCGATTTCACCCTCTATTGTCTGACTACCGCCCTCTATTGTCTGACTACCGCCCTCTATTGTCTGACTACAGAACTCTATTGTCAGACTACCGCCTCTATTGTCTGACTACCGAACTCTATTGTCTGACTACCGCCCTCTATTGTCTGACTACCGCCCTCTATCGTCTGACTACCGCCCATATTGTCTGACTACCGCCCTCTATTGTCTGACTACCAAACTCTATTGTCAGACTACCGCCTCTATTGTGTGACTACCGCCCTCTATTGTCTGACTACCGAACTCTATTGTCTGACTACCGCCCTCTATTGTCTGACTACCGAACTCTATTGTCTGACTACCGAACTCTATTGTCAGACTACCGCCTCTATTGTGTGACTACCGAACTCTATTGTCTGACTACCGCCCCTATTGTCTGACTAACGCCCCTATTGTCTGACTAACGCCCCTATTGTCTGACTACAGCCCTCTATTGTCTGACTACCGCCCCTATTGTCCGACTACCGCCCTCTATTGTCTGACTACCGAACTCTATTGTCTGACTACCGCCCTCTATTGTCTGACTACCGAACTCTATTGTCTGACTACCGCCCATATTGTCTGACTACCGCCTATATTGTCTGACTACCGCCCTCTATTGTCAGACTACCGCCCTCTATTGTCTGACTACCGCCCCTATTGTCTGACTACCGAACTCTATTGTCTGACTACCGCCCCTATTGTCTGACTAACGCCCCTATTGTCTGACTACCGCCCTCTATTGTCTGACTACCGCCCCTATTGTCCGACTATCGCCCTCTATTGTCTGACTACCGAACTCTATTGTCTGACTACCGCCCTCTATTGTCTGACTACCGCCCTCTATTGTCTGACTACCGAACTCTATTGTCTGACTACCGCCCATATTGTCTGACTACCGCCTATATTGTCTGACTACCGCCCTCTATTGTCAGACTACCGCCCTCTATTGTCTGACTACCGCCCCTATTGTCTGACTACCGAACTCTATTGTCTGACTACCGCCCCTATTGTCTGACTAACGCCCCTATTGTCTGACTACCGCCCTCTATTGTCTGACTACCGCCCCTATTGTCCGACTATCGCCCTCTATTGTCTGACTACCGAACTCTATTGTCTGACTACCGCCCTCTATTGTCTGACTACCGAACTCTATTGTCTGACTACCGCCCTCTATTGTCTGACTACCGCCTCTATTGTCTGACTACCGCCCTCTATTGTCTGACTACCGCCCCTATTGTCTGACTACCGAACTCTATTGTCTGACTACCGCCCTCTATTGTCTGACTACCGCCTCTATTGTCTGACTACCGCCCCTATTGTCTGACTACCGCCCCTATTGTCGGACTACCGCCCTCTATTGTCTGACTACCGCCCTCTATTGTCTGACTACCGCCCCTATTGTCTGACTACCGCCCCTATCGTCTGACTACAGCCCTCTATTGTCTGACTACCGCCCTCTATTGTCTGACTACCGCCCTCTATTGTCTGACTACCGCCCCTATTGTCTGACTACCGCCCTCTATTGTCTGACTACCGCCTCTATTGTCTGACTACCGCCCTCTATTATTGTCTGACTACCGCCCCTATTGTCTGACTACCGGCATGTATTGTGTGAGAGACCACAAAAATTAAAACCTTGATTTCTTTAGGTCTCACCCCTTTAAATTGTTCCTTTGGATGTAGAAACATCTAGAAAAAAAATTGGTGCTGATATCTTAATATTTAGAGGTAGCTCAATGAAGCCAAAGTTTAGATAGGCCACGTTCAACAAGTAAACAGATCACGCTTTTGGAATTTTTGGCTTTTTTAATCCAAGATAGTTTCTCTAACACAACATTAAACAGTAGAATGAATTATTAAACAAGCACAAACAATCCTGCATCTACAATATTCTACCTGTAATTATAGTTCAATGTTATCAGTCCGATAAGAAGTCATTTTGACAATGTCTGTTTCTTAGTGTCTGGATAGGATTGTCGATGCTGTTGAACAATCTGCAGCAGGAACTGAAGCTGCTCCTCATCTCTGGTGAGGATTCCACTGTACTCTTGAATCAATGCTACACCCCTCTCTGCATGGTTGTTGACAACCTGAATCTGTCAAGCGGTCACCAAAGATCACAGATAATCTTCATGGTTGGTCCACTCATCTGGGTCAGCATCCAGGAATACAGTCTGAAGCTCCATCATGTCAAAGAATCTCTTAGACTTTGGCGACACGAAGTCCTCGAGCCTCCTGTTGTTGAAGGATTCCAAATCAACTGAGATTAGCTTGATGTCCTCTGGCTCCTCATTAGCGCTTTCATTCATGGAATTTACCATGCGTCTTTTTTGTTTCCGCTGATACCTGATCATCGAAGAATGCCAACCCAACTAATCCAGGTGACAGGTAACAGAAGTACTTTGAAAACTTGTTGGATGCAGCACTGGAAACAGCTCTGTTGATTCCGGAGTAGCTGAAAATTGATTGGAGCAACAGCATATCATTGTATGGAGCAGCGGCTGCCAGATTAGCCGTGAACCAGGCTCTCATGTAGACACTATAATAAAGATGCACAGCTCTTGAAGACCTCTCTCTTCCTCGCTTGTTAGTCTGAATTGCCCTTTGAACATCAATATCTTCAGGCTGTACATAACCTTCCACATCCAGCGAGCATGGTGCATTGCTCCAGGAGCAATGAATTGCACTCCTCTTTCAGGCATGACCCCAAGAAATAACAGAGCAAGTTCTAGGAACTCTCGATAATCATCTCTTGGCTGCTGCTCTTGAATATGCTTCTGAGTAAATTCAATCAGAGAGTTGCGCACATCTTCTAGCAAAGTAGACACGTCTGAATTTGTCAGTGATGTTTCATAGTTTGCTCTGTCAATGAACTGCCAATGATCCTTGAAGCGTTTGAATAGCAGAACCTCAGGAGATGAAGTGGCACCTAGACAGACTTGGAAGATGCGCCCAGAATCAGTTCCTTAATGTCATGTCTGCAAGGAAGTGATAGAAGACCTTGCTGAAGTTTTTGCTCCAGCAGGATGCAGGTACCACTAATCCGAACAGTTTTGGAACTAGTAGTATCAAAGCACATGCCTCTGATCTTGTCACTAACACCACAGTCTTGCAGAGCTTGAAAGACAGCTCTGGCCTGTGCAGCACCAGGCCGGAAGGCAGTTTCGCAACAGTTAACAACTGTGATGCTCCTTTCCCAGAAACAATTACAGGAAGTCTGTCGATGCATTCTTTATTTGTGAGATCCGAAATCAACTTTCCACCCCAATGCACAACCATAGGATAATCAGCTTGGAACTCGGCTTTGAGATGTTCTGCATACTGGGATCTGTGGATCATTCTTTGACGGCGAACTGTCCAACGGTTCAGAGCCAGATCTAGAACATCGTGACCAAGGGACGTGGCTGTCTCAGCAACGACAAGTGTTGCTGAATTGCTTGACACTTTTGTTCGATCCAGTGCAGCTGTTAATCGAGGTGTTAGAATTGGCTTTTTGCCTCTCCTTTTCTTAGCACTAGCAGGTGTTTGAGATGAGCAGCTTGCAACAGGTTCTTCACATTCTGTTGTACTCTGCTCGTTGCTGTCATTCTCCTCAGCTGAGCTACTGCTGCATGACGAGGATACATGGACTGCGGACTCCAGAAGCCTCTTTTACTGCTCTTTCATCTCTTGGTGTCTTAACATCATCCGCTGCTTTCTGTCTGCTGAACGTCTTTCCTTGTCAGATAATGTCCGGCCTACCCCAGCCATTGCTATAAAATTTATCTCTTAACTATTTGTTTGCTGGCAAACTGCCAAACTGGCACGTTGCCAATAGTTTCTAGGTGGTGTAGGTAGGCCTATACTGTGCTGCTAATAGTTTCTTTGTCTAGGCCTGCTGTGTATTAAATTACCACTTCCAGGCCTATTTACATGTTTTATATGCTTAGTACAGCAGTGTAGGACAATCCACATAACTTGAATTAATATTATACAGTGTTATACACACAACAACAGTGCAGTACACTATGTATTTTCATCACGGTCCAATACTCCTAAACTTTGACGCCATTGAGCTACCAGTAAACATGAACTGAATACCTTAATATTTTATTTTAAGAGTTTCTATATATAAAAGAACAAAAATTGGTATGAGAGCGGAGATTTTTGAAAGTTCATTTCTAAGCACCACCCTAATATATAATTTAACTTAAAGGTAAACAATTTTCACCAATGATTACAAAAAAAATCAGCCCGTGGACATATTTATGATTGCCTTCTTCACCATGGCAACAAATTTAAGAAAAAATTAGAAGCGTTGTTCAAACCTTAAAACTCTTGGGGACTCAGTGGAGAAGAAAAATTCGGGATATGGTGGGCCGCGAAATTTCTCTGCACCGCCGCGGAAATTCCACGCGGTTTGAGCATCTCCATATAAATACATTGCCGCGAAAGAGGGGCGAATTTCGCGAGCTACCTAGATACGCGAAATTCGCTTTGGTTAGAGGAAAGCTTTAAGTCAAAGCTTTTAGAAAACAGTGTAAAACAAATTACGAAAAAATTTACAAACTTCTTTAGAAATACAATATTTAATCATGAAAATAATTCCCATAAAAAATATTTTTTTTTTACTTCTGTTTAAAACTTAAAATAAATTCTGAAATTGACTACTCCTGAGTAAGAAAACACACATACACAACCAGTGCTTTCCGGCACTTTTTTTTTGTGTAGACTTTTGTTTACTTTACTATTTTCAGTGTTATTTCTTTATGACACGACGGCGTTCCGGTACCTTTTTTTTATTTTTTTTTTTAGAAAAATAGCACTGTATACAACTAACTGCCACTAATAGTAAGGTGAAAGTATTAAATTATAATGCAAATAATTAATTAATACAAACACTGGAAGGGTTATTTTTTTAAGACGGCAATATTACATATTGTTGTTTTTTTTTCCTTAAAACTAAATGGTTTAACTAGAGTT
Source organism: Bulinus truncatus (assembly GCA_021962125.1). Classification (NCBI taxonomy): domain Eukaryota; kingdom Metazoa; phylum Mollusca; class Gastropoda; family Planorbidae; genus Bulinus; species Bulinus truncatus. The sequence continues at coordinate 6,048,370 of JAGDYQ010000003.1, forward strand.
AAGGGTTTTTCCCAAGTTAATGTATAAAGTCTTGGATACGTCTTGCTCAATCGCATCATGTTACTTACTGTATTCATTTAGACTAGCTGTACCCTGCAAAACATTTGCATAGAGTTATATTCCCTTAGGTTTGATCAATAGGCTAGGTTATTTTTGGTTTCGGACAGTTCCGATATTTTCATGATTTTATTACAGTTTAAAGATGCAATATGTTGTAGAAATACAACAAGAACAAACAAACAAATATTTGAATGAAATTATTTCACATTTTGGCCTTTGGCTTTCATATTTAAAAACTGCAGAAACAATTCAAAACTGTAGGTTTAAAAAAAAAAACAAAAACATTAATCTAATCTTGACGCGGACAAGACATCAATTTTGAATTCTTGTTTTCTGCTTTCGATTTAACGCAGAACCCAGACCGCTATTATTTATAATATATTTGCTTGTGTTGCTGCGCAAGTTTTTCTCTGTAACGGCCAAGGGATCATATCTTATTTTGTATTCAACAATGTAACAGATTTTTAGAAAATCTATATAAGTGATGTCGAGTTTATAGGTCTATTTATACCTGTCCGATTGGTTTTCTTTCACTTTGGGTTTTATCTCTCGTTCTGTCATTTCATCTGAAAATATTCCCATCTTCCTCCTTACCTGTTCATTTTAAACTAAACTCAGGCATATTAATTGTTACTCGTAAATATATTTATACAAATAAAAAAATATAAGGAAGGAAAAAGTCAAATATTGTATATATTCAAATCAACAGACTGTGCATCTTTATATTTCAACGGGCAAGCTAATTCAACAAAACTTTACACACCGGATACACATAAACACACTCTCTTACAGTCACATCCGAGTGTATTTTGTGTCTTCTCCTTTCTGTCTGCATGTTCAGCCGCCTTACCACTGCTCACACATATGACGTCATCAAAATAAGATATTCGCGTTGACCTTTTCCTCGAATCCCTGCTGACCGTCACCAAAAATTCCCCGTCCACCGAACTGGGGGCAGGGAGGGGTGGTTCTGAAGGGAGGAAGTGTGAATGTGTGTGTGTGTGTGTGTGTGTTAGGGATAAGTGTCAACAACATTTCGACCAGTCAAAATACATTTACAGGAAATTGATACACAGAAATCAATTTACTACCCCTGGAGTTCAAAGCCAGAAATTAAATCTACTTCATTCTATAACCGTTTCCCCACGCCCCGCCCCAGTCAAGCTTACACGTAAGGACAAATACATGCATTTTTTTTTATTCTCTCCACGAAGCACTTCTTGATCAGAATTAAAACATGGATTGCTTCTAAACAAATTAATAAATAGGCTAGTTGGGTATTTTCTTTCATTTTCAGCTGAAGGCAATTTTTTCTATTCTTGCTCATCTAATGAATTTATTTTCTGTAACTAAAAATCTATCTATCTATCTATCTATCTATCTATCTATCTATCTATCTATCTATCTATCTATCTATCTATCTATCTATCTATCTATCTATCTATCTATCTATCTATCTATCTATCTATCTATCTATCTATCTATCTATCTATCTATCTATCTATCTATCTATCTATCTATCTATCTATCTATCTATCTATCTATCTATCTATCTATCTATCTATCTATCTATCTATCTATCTATCTATCTATCTATCTATCTATCTATCTATCTATCTATCTATCTATCTATCTATCTATCTATCTATCTATCTATCTATCTATCTATCTATCTATCTATCTATCTATCTATCTATCTATCTATCTATCTATCTATCTATCTATCTATCTATCTATCTATCTATCTATCTATCTATCTATCTATCTATCTATCTATCTATCTATCTATCTATCTATCTATCTATCTATCTATCTATCTATCTATCTATCTATCTATCTATCTATCTATCTATCTAATGACTTACTTACCGTTTTGTTAAAAAATATAATAAAATTAGATCATAATTTGTTTAACATAGTTTACATGCACTTAACCAACTTATCTTTATTTTTAAATGCAGTTACTTTCCACAATGTTCCATACTGTTCTATATAGATCTATAATATTCCATATAGTTACATAATATTCCATATAATTTCATTTATTTCCACATATTCCCATGTTGTTCCAAATATCTCAATATAGTTTCATGTAGTTCTAATGGTTCTTATAGTTCCATATTCTTCCACATTGTCCCATATAGTTCCAGATAGTTCCATAAGTTCCATATTGTTCCATATAGCCTGTTCTTTTGTTTAAAGCCTTTGCGGTGGTTGTAGACTGCAAATGATAGTACACAATACACACATATCACTGGAAGAAGCATGTATCTGTAGTGTAAACGTTTTATTATTATCGACCGATAGGCTTCATCCGGTGTTTGAAATGTTTTTCATAAACAACTTGATCACACAGAGTCAACAAACAAACAGACCATACAACTGCTATACTGGAACACAATAAAACAAACAAACAGACCATACAACTGCTGTACTGGAACACAATAAAACAAACAGACCATACAACTGCTTTACTGGAACATTATAAAACAAACAGACCATACAACTTCTGTACTGGAACACAATAAAACAAACAGACCGTACAACTGCTGTACCGGAACACAATAAAACAAACAGACCATACAACTGGTGCACTGGAACACAATAAAATAAACAGACCATACAACTGGTGTACTGGAACATAATAAAACAAACAGACCATACAACTGGTGTACTGGAACATAATAAAACAAACAGACCATACCACTGCTGTACTGGAACACAATAAAACACAGAGACCATACCACTGCTGTACTGGAACATAATAAAACAAACAGACCATACCACTGCTGTACTGGAACACAATAAAACAAACAGACTATATCACTGCTGTACTGGAACACAATAAAACAAACAAACAGCCTATATAACTGCTGTACTGGAACATAATAAGAATAGAAGTCAATGTAAGATGTGTATTGATTTCAAATCACATTGATTTCAAACTATGGATAATTTGATCTCAACGGTTGATGGGAATGAGGAAGAAGTTGTGCTAGTAGATATCAATAAACAAAAAGACTGTCCAACAAGTTGTGATATATGCCCTGTGCATCCAGACATTAAATGAAATTTAATTATTCTATTGTACTTTTATTTCTTTTTTTAAAATTCTATTATATACGACGTAAAATGTCAGAAAAAATGATATTTAGAAAAATTAATCATTAATAGTGAAATTAAGTGATGGTTTGAAGGTAAGTGATGGTTTGAAGCAGGCTTGCGGAGCCGGAGCCGGGAGCAGCTACTTTTTGCTGGAGCCGGAGCCGGAGCCGAAAAAATCTGGTGGCTCCACGGCTCCCAAATGTTTTTTTTTACAGCAGAATTTTTTTTTTTTCGCTTTAAAATTGCAAATTTTTTTGATTGTTTGCCTCCTACAATTTGAAATGTTGTCATGTTTTACGAAAGCCACAACAGTAACACGCACATCACCACAAGGAATCTTTAATGGGGAATCGTTTTGTGTTCGTTTTAAATATTGTTTACCCTCCAAAATTTTTTTAATGGCATGCTATTTTGTTATATATAAAGTTAAAACAGTTTTATTTCATAGAATAATTGTATCAATCATTTAAAAATAAATTTTACTACGAAGACAAATAGAACGCGTCATTTCGTGTATTATTTGACCGCGAATTTGTAATAGACTAAAAACAAAATGGTAGCTTTCTGTATTTAACAATTTTATTATAAACAGAATATCTGAAATAGAGTAGATAAATTTATAAGGCTATGGCTATTCTGACCAGGGTCCCAATAAAATCCGATTGTTATTCGGACCCGTGGCAAATATGCACTAAGCTTAGCTATATTTAAACTTTATTAGACGGAACCCGAAAAAATAATAATACAGAGTCCACTTAATGGAACCCAAGACACTGAGTAACGATTAAATCATATAATTCAAACAATAATAAAAAATAAACAAAAAACAATAATAAAGTTTATGTATAGCTAAGCTAAGTGCATATTTGCCACTGCTCCGAATAACAATCAGACTTTATTGGGACGGGGTCCGAATAATAAATCGGAGTTTATTGGTACCCGGGTCCAGGCCCGTAGCCAGAGGGGGCTAGGGGGGGCTGTGCCCCACTCGTTCACGACATGAGCCCCCCCCGTGCTTGATTTGAGCTTTTTGACAAAATTTTAATAATAACGGCCAAAAAACATCAATCATTTTGTTCAATTTTGTTTTAGAGGCCCGGACTGAGCTGGCCAATCAACTTTTTAAAATATTAATATCAGAACGGGGGCCCGTGTCACCCCTGCCCAGGGACCCGAAATTTCTGTCGATGGGCCTGTTCGCAACCTTGAAATAGTTTTATATGTTGATATCTTCTGAGGACAACTTGCAACTTAAATAAGTGTCGAGGAGTTAAGGTTGATTGAAATATTCATTAATTGATTTGGTTAGTGCATGTGTGTTAATCACACTTTTTAAATAACTCTAGAGAGTATAATTTATATTGCTATGTGACGTAGTTTTTTCTAGTTGACGTCAATTAAGTTGCTTAGAGACAAGCTTTGTAGATTGAGTTAGTTGCTGTTTAGATTATGAAGATATTAGACACTTTATTAACTCTAGAAGAAGTTAATATATTTACTTTCACATAGCAACTCATGGATATTATTTGATCTTTCTAAGACGTGCCTTTATCATTTAACATATTTACTACATTAATGTCTTCGTTCAATAAATGTACCAATGAATCAGCCATGCAGTTTTAAGATTTTATTGATGAAGTGTATGTGAACATTTGTGTCAACATAGCAGACTTCACCACGCTACCATACGCCTCCAAGTCTCTGCTATTTATCAACACATTCAGAGTATACCATCACTTCAACATTCACACTACCCCCAACCTTTACAATGGTGGCCAGCGTGGAGAACCTAGCAGCCTAAGCAACCGGAAGCCTACCAGTGAACCAGACCCCAGAGCAGTCCATTGATCCTACCAGTGAACCAGACCCCAGAGCAGTCCATTGATCCTACCAGTGAACCAGACCCCAGAGCAGTCCAGTGATCCAGACCAGCGAACCAGACCACAAGATCAGTCCAGTTATCCAGACCAGTATACTGTTACCAATTTGCAGCCCAGAGGAGAACCAGCACAGAGAACCAGCGTGCTGCACACAAGAAAAATAATTGAGATCTTATCTTATCTAAATGGCAGACTGAGACCAAGTCTCAAACACTGACTGCGATAAATACTCTACGGTCCGGTCAGTTCTGCATCTATCTTGAATACCATTTCGAGTAGATTTCATTCATTATTGAAATTTTCCCACGGTACAGGAGCAAGATCAAGGTCAAGGTTCGACAATCAAGATGGCCGCCTGAGACTGTTGTTGTGCCTTTATTTATCAAGTACAGACAGAGGAAAATTGTAACGTACCATTTTAATATTTTTATTTTTTCCCATATATTTAACATTTCTGTGTTTATATTTGTTTATATGTCATAAAAGGGAGGAAGGAGTGGCGACCCAAATATAGATTAGCTAATTTGGGACTCTATTAGGGATATATTAGTATTTTATTTGGATCTATTGCACTTAATTGTGTAATTAGTAATTATTTAATAATATTTGGATCCACTTAAAATACTGATATCATTTAAATGTTTAGTTGTTTTTGAGCAGTTTGTTTATTTATTGTCCTATTTGTTTGTATATATTTCGTTGTAATTAATTTTAACTCAACTAGTCTAGTGTACGTCTGCGTTTTGTTTACACATACATTGTATTCTACTGTTCACTATCATCTAGAGAGAATAAATAATAGAGATAGAGAAAAAGAAAGGGAACTTGCCAATTTGGAAAGGTTAGATAAAGATAGAGAAAATGATAGGGAATTAGCTAGGATAGAATTAGAGAAAGAAAAAAGAAATAGCTAGGATAGAATTAGAGAAGGAAAGACTTAGATTAGAGGCAGAAGTACAAATAAAAAAAATAGAACATGAACAAAATACAAGAACAACAACAACAAACTATACAAATGATAAACTAAAGTTGGGTCAATACAATAGCAAGGACAATAATATTGACATATTTTTGGCTAAGTGTGAATGTCAGTTTAGACTTAACAAAACACCAGAAAGTGAGTGGACCAAACACCTATTGGGAGCATTCCATGATGAGGCCCTTAATGTCCTACATATGATAGAACATCCTGAAAATAAAACATATAGTGAACTGAAACACCATCTCCTTAAATATTACAACAAAACTGGAGAATATTATAGAAATTTATTTCATAATACTTTTATGTCTGAAACAGAACACCCTACAGCTTATGTCAGTAAATTAGAATCATATTTAAAGGAATTTATTAAAGCAGCAAATATTGATTCATCTGATCCTCAACAAATTATAGAGTTAATGTTAGTGGACAAAATTTTAAATTTAAGTTCTGAAAAGTTATTTTCATTCATGAAATTAAGAAAGGTGAATTGTAAAAAAGATCTCATTTCTACATTATCTGATTATAAAGACAGTAACCAGAATGTCCCCATGTTTAAAAGTAAGGATAACACTTTTAGTGCCATCAGACACAAAAATAACAACTATAACAACAATAGGTCAAGATACAGCAGTATACCCACTAATGTAATTTGTCATTATTGTTTTACACCAGGGCATAGGGTGGCAGATTGTAGACAATTAAAATACAGGAATGAGTACAGTAACATACAGAATAATAGACAATTAACTAACAGAAAATATGCTAGAAACAACAACAATAGGGACTTTAGCTGATACTCAGGACATGATAATAGGAGACAGAGACAATCACCAAATAACAGCCCACCAAGACAATACAATGACAGAGGCAGAACCTTGGGCAGAACAAATAACATACATACTGTAAATGCACTGTTGAACAATAATGGCAGTCTAGTATTTTACCCCTGCTTCCTCAATGACAAACCTGTCATGTGTCTTAGAGACACAGGAGCCAGCTGTGTGGTTGTGGATTCCTCACTTGTTTCAGATGACTGCATACTAAATAGTTATGAAAACGTCAAATTAGGTAATAGTCAAATTCTAAACTGTAAAAAAACAATAATAGAAATTGATACACCATGGATCAGTGGCAAAATAGAAGCTATAGCGATGACATCACCAGTGGCCCCTCTAATAATAGGCAACATACCAAATATCAAACCGGACAATTCAAGTGAATTATTTATACAGTGGTTAGACAGTAAAGAAATAAGCGTTCAGAAAACACTTCAGTCTGTTCAGAATAACTTAATTGACAGTGATAGAGTAAATACTTCTATTAAAAATATTGAAACTGTAGAAATACCAATTAAAATTCCTAGATGGAATGGAGCAGGACACATATTAAACTATATAAATATTGTAGAAAAGCATTTAATAGATGTCCCACTAAATGAAAAATCAGAGATAATTAAGGATTTACTGATAGGACACAAAAAAGCACATAAAATTGCAGATGAAAATCCTAATAATTGGGATAAAATGAAGGAACAGTTAAACAAACACATTATTGTAGAATCAGATAGAGATAAAATAAAGGAACAGTTAAATAAACACATTATGGTCGAATTGGATAGTGCAAGTGACACACAACATGACATAACAGAACATAGAAAATTATCACAAGTACTTAATGTTACTACCAGAGCTCAATCTCTGAATAAACAAGAAGAGGGACCCAGCATGAACAATCAGGATACATTTACCATCTTAAACATTACTAAAGAAGAATATATCAGATTACAACAAGAAGATAAGTCCCTGTTAGATTATTTTGATACAAGTAATAAGAATAATAAGAAAGCATCATACTCAATAATAGATGATGTCATGGTAAGAAAATTTACAGGTAGGAGAGATTATACACAAATACTAATACCTGAATCACTTAGAACCAGATTATTACAAATAACACATGACAGTCCCTTAGCTGGACACATGAGTTACAGAAAAACACTAAATAGAATTAGAAACCATTGTTTTTGGCCAAACCTAGAAAAAGACATTAAAATATTTATAAAATCCTGTCAGATATGCACTAAATTCAACAAAAACCCATCTAACCATAAAGCCCCCCTACAAAAAATGGACACAAATCATAAACCATTTTATAAGGTAGCCATTGATATTAGAGGACCAGTACCTCAACAATCCCAGAGGGGACATAAGTTTATTTTAACAGTTGTAGACTTTGCTACAAGATGGTTGGAGGCCATTCCCTTAGTAAATATTACTGCAGAGAACATTTGTAGTGCCTTGTTAACCATATTCACTAGCTCCCAACAAACGGCATACAATAAAATGTGACTCTGGTGATCCATAAAGTCAAACCATGAAAAATATTATTTTTTTAAATATTTTTTATTACAAATGTAATATTTTTATTAAAAAAATGCATGCTAAATACTTTCTAATAAAAAATATTTATTTATTTTTTTATTTAACTACAATTTCTCGCAAATAAAATAACACTATCAGTTGACCGGCACCGAACGCCATTTTGATTTGTTTACTGTCAGTCACTTTGACTACACTAAAATGGACTCAGATTCTCATTATTTAGTGGAAAAAGAACTTAAATCTAGTGACAAAAATGAAACTAACACTCGCTAAATCAAAAAAAAAAAATAAAAACATTCAAAACTGACCAAAAAACATTTTTTTTCAACTTTTTCAAGAAAAAACACAAGGTAGCCTCACGACACAGGCGCGCATGAGGCCAAACCCCTCACTTTTTTGACATTTTGTCAAAAAAGTGAGGGGCAGTGCAAAAAACACACTGTGCATTATGTCTTTTTTAATAAAAAAAACTTTTTTTTCTACATTTTTTGCGTTTTTCTTAAAATTAAATTTTTTTATGTGAATAATTAAAGGAAAATATGCATATTTGAAAAAAAGTCACCCAACATTTTTTTTGAAGAAATTGATTGATAACTGAATATTTCATTTCAGAAATATATGATTAATAAAATGTCTGAAAAAATGTTTTTGTTTTTAATACTTGTTTTTTGTCTTATTGCTGTTTGTACACTTTAAAAAAAAAAAATTTGTTTTGTTAAATTCTTTTTTTTTAAATATTATCAAAATTCATTTTCACAAAAAAAAAAGCTGCACAGTTTTAAAGCCTATTCAAAGAAGAAAAAAAATGATATATCACACATATATGGGCTATAAAGGAAACAGACAATATAGTCCAAAATGTAAGGACACCTGTTTGGTAATAAAAAAATGCCAAAAAACCTTCCGTCGATTAAGAGCTAGATTTGGTTTTCCCCAGATTATTTTGTCTGATAATGGTACACAATTTACATCTCAAATAACTCGTGCCTTTACTGAAATGTTAGAAATCACCCAAGTATTTGCACCTCGTTATAGACCTCAAACTAATGGTGCAGTAGAAAGGGCCAATCAAACTATTAAAATCATGTTAAACAAATTAATTATTGATCAAGAAAGCAATTGGGATAGATATTTACCACTAATATTGTTTGTATATCGTGAGATTCCTCATGAATCCACTGGATTCTCACCTTTTGAATTAGTATTTGGAACAAACCCAAGAAGTCCCTTAAAGATTTTCAAAAATAATATTCTACCTTCCTTAGAAGATGAAAAAATCAAAAGCTCAGTATGGATAGAACAAATAAAACATAACATAACTTATGCCAACAAACTTGCAGAGAGTAATCTAAAAAAAAGTAACAACCAAAATAGACTAGGGAAGAATAGAAACAGAACACTAAGAACATTAGATGTAGGGGATAGTGCATATGTTTAGTTCTTACAGGATAATAAAAATAAATGGAGAGGTCCATATAAGGTCAAAGAAAGAAAAGGAAAAACTACTTATACATTAGATATAGAAGGAAAAGAAAGTAACTGTCATATTGATGATCTAAAAAAATGTTTTGAAAGACCAGTAAAGTATTTAAACTCATTATTAAGGACAGATAAAAATTCATTACAATATTTGCAAAATTTGGGAGAAAAACTAAATAAATTACAAAAATGGGCTATTAATCAAAACAAATCAGAAGATGACACTATTAAGATTTTTGTAGAGCAAGTTAGAAATTACATCAATCAGGAAAACAATAACATAGATGTTTGTCAACATGAAAATTTTCATCAGTTGGAAAGTCTGTACAATCTATTTGCAAGCAATATAACCAATGATACTGTAAAGTCAAATACATTAGTTTTAAACTTATTAGATCTCCATCCAGTACACAAAAAAGTACCAATTAATAATTTGTACTTCTTAAATGTCATATCCAATGAAACAGAAGTTGATGATATTGATCTTAGAGAAATTCCTTGTATCAATAATGATCAAGATGATTTGACAAAAATAAATTACTGCACAGATATACCTATTGATACAAAATAAAAAATAACAAAGTTAATGTTTGATTTTAACTTAGTGATCTCTAATAAACCAGGTAGAGCAACAAATTTTGAACATAAAATCAGGTTGACTAATGACAAATCATTTAAAGCCAAATATTATGAAATTCCATACAGATATAGAGAGATGCTAGAGAAAGAAATTAAGGGTCTACTAAAAGATAATTTGATAAGACATTCTGAGTCATCATATAAATCCCCTATTGTACTAGTAAAAAAGAAAAATGGGACAATGAGACTATGTTGTGATTATAGAGGACTTAATTCAATTACACAAGCAGACAGACAACCATTGGCAAATGTAGATGATTTAGCAAATGAAATGGCTCATGCAAAAATTTTCTCACATTTAGACTCGTGGTTTTTGGCAAATACCTATGGAGGAAAATTCAAAAAAATTTACAGCCTTTGCCACTCATGATAATTTCTATGAGTGGAATGTTATGCCTTTTGGCTTAGTTAACAGTACTGCTACATTTACAAAAATGATGTCACACATATTAAAGGGATTACCCAATGTCAGACATTATGCAGATGATGTGTGCATATTTACAAAAGACTGGGACACTCACATAGAAACATTGACTAAACTACTGACCATACTTAAAAACAACAATCTAACATTATCTCCTGACAAAATAAAAATAGGATACAGTAATATTGACTTTTTAGGGTATAACATAGGTCAAGGTCTAATAAAACCAACAGATAGCAATGTTAGTAAGATTCTAGAAATAAAAACACCTGAAACAAAAAAACAAGTCAGATCTTTAATTGGTCTCTGTAGTTATTACAGAAAGTTCATAAATAATTTTATTAAAACCATGAATCCACTTATCAATCTAACTAAAAAAGAAATGAAGCAGAAAGTTGTGTGGAATAGTGAATGTCAGATAGTACTTGATAAAATTAAAAATTATTTTAAGAGTACACCTATTTTAAATGCCTTTGATCCAAATAAGACATTAGTATTATGCACTGATGCCTCCAGTATTGCTATTGGTTCCTGTTTAATGCTAAGAGAGAATAATTTAAATAAACCCATATTATATCTTAGTAGAAAACTAACAGACACAGAGAAAAGATACTCAGTAATAGAAAGAGAATGTCTTGCTATTGTTTGGTCTATCATCAAATTGCAAAAATATTTGCTAGGCAGAAAATTTTTAGTCCTAATAGACCATAAGCCACTTGTCAATTTCAAAAGTAAACAAATAAATAATGCTAAACTAACTAGATGGTCCTTGCTTCTGCAAGACTATAACTTTCAAATTGAACATATTAAAGGTTCTGAAAATTTCATACCAGACATTTTGTCTAGACTAATTAAATAGTCTCTTTTAAACTACTGAATTAAATTGCTGACATAGTAAAACAATATATTACATTAATTGTATGGCACATTGTATGGCTTAGAGAATTGTTTTTATATATTTTGATAAGTTATGGCACTAATAAGTGATAATGATAATTATAGCACATATATTGGTAATAATGACATAAAAATTTTTTTTTGGATATATATTGATTATCTAATTGAATTAATCATATTGGTTGAATTGATATCTTATAATTGGCACATGATAACAATTGATTTGTTCACTTTGAGTATTATTAAATATGGTTGAGTATTATTGATTATCATTGATTATTATTGAATATGGTTGGATATTATTGAATATCATTGATTATTATTGAATATGGTTGGATATTATTGAATATCATTGATTATTATTGAATATGGTTGGATATTATTGAATATCATTGATTATTATTGAATATGGTTGGATATTATTGAATATCATTGATTATTATTGAATATGGTTGAATATTATTGAATACCATTGATTATTATTGAATATGGTTGAATATTATTGAATATTAGGTTGATATTGAAATACTTATGAGTTGTTATATTATAAAGAAATGTTGCACATTTTTGGAGGGAGGGAAGGTGTCGAGGAGTTAAGGTTGATTGAAATATTCATTAATTGATTTGGTTAGTGCATGTGTGTTAATCACACTTTTTAAATAACTCTAGAGAGTATAATTTATATTGCTATGTGACGTAGTTTTTTCTAGTTGACGTCAATTAAGTTGCTTAGAGACAAGCTTTGTAGATTGAGTTAGTTGCTGTTTAGATTATGAAGATATTAGACACTTTATTAACTCTAGAAGAAGTTAATATATTTACTTTCACATAGCAACTCATGGATATTATTTGATCTTTCTAAGACGTGCCTTTATCATTTAACATATTTACTACATTAATGTCTTCGTTCAATAAATGTACCAATGAATCAGCCATGCAGTTTTAAGACTCTTATTGATGAAGTGTATGTGAACATTTGTGTCAACATAGCAGACTTCACCACGCTACCATACGCCTCCAAGTCTCTGCTATTTATCAACATATCTAAGTATAACATTACAACCTTTCACACCACCTTTACAATAAGTTAATAAAATAATATTGACTTCTGACTTCACTTAAAATGTATAATAAAATAATAAAGTACAAACTCCGTGATTTCTGAGTGATGTTATTTAATTTGCAAATATACTTTTTAGCAGAATTAATTTTATTTTAAATTGAATAATTGCGACTGGTGAATTTGTTGTTGATAGATCTGTTCTTTGTTTTCAATATTTTATAAGAAATATCACACAAATAGCTAAGCTATAATCGTGCATCTTTGTCGTTCTTCCTGGGTTGTACGTTAAACCAACAGTATAATGATATAAATCAGGTATCTATTATGTAACAATTGTGTAGCAGAACTATTGGTCAATATATTTATAACAGGATTCTGAAATAGCTCAGCCTCAATAAATTTTTATCATTAAAACTCTTTACTATTTAAATTATTTAAAAAAAAAAACTGCAATTTGCCAAGCATTATTGAAACGTAGTTAAAATTATATATTTCTAATTAATAACTAATAGCTAAACAATCGGTACTAAAATGCAAAAAATTTCTTGGGGGGGGGGGGGTGACTAACTGCGGTCCCCTCCCCAAACCCATCTTCTCCGTTCGCAAGCTTTCGGTGCTTGGCACATCCATCTTCGCCCCCCCCCCCCGAACATTTCTTCTACCCCCACCAGGGGCGGAATTAGGGGAGGGGCCGGGGGTCCATTTCCCTCTCCCCCCCCCCCCGGTTATCGCAAGTTTAGGTAATACATCATTAAATTATCGAAATATTTTTTGTTCAAAGACCAATTTTCAACAATGAAAACAGTTTCAGCCCCCCCCGGTCAAAGTTTTCTAGATCCACCCCTGTGCCCCAGGATAAGTTCTTCGGCACCCCCTCCCGCCGAACATAAAATTTCTTCGGCCCCCCCCCCCATGCAATAATTCTGGCTACGGGCCTGCCCGGGTCCGAATAGTCACTTCGAATTTTTAAATAATAAATATACTGAAGTCTTTAAAATATTTTAAATAATGTATCATTTTACTATTGGCTAATTTGATCATTGAAATAAATTTGTAGTACTTATGAAAATGGCGACTAGTGAAACCTCGATCGAAAATAATATGTTTCTGGATGTAAAACCGACAATGGACAATGCGCATATTTTTCAAGTTCCTGACTATGGGGGTGAACGCGGCAAAATTTGCATAACCTTTTTATCAGCGGCATGTTAGCGTGGCGCAATTACAAAAATTTTTGTCTCGTGTGATACTTTCTTAATAGGGAGCCGGAGCCGTCAAATTTGTGGGAGCCGGAGCCGGAAAAAAATATGGCAGCTCCGCAAGCCTGGTTTGAAGGTAAGTGATGGTTTGAAGGTAAGTGATGGTTTGAAGGTAAGTGATGGTTTGAAGGTATGTGATGGTTTGAAGGTAAGTGATGGTTTGAAGGTAAGTGATGGTTTGAAGGTAAGTTATGGTTTGAAGATAAGTGATGGTTTAAAGGTAAGTGATGGTGTGTGAAGATAAGTGAATGTTTGAAGGTAAGTGATGGTTTGAAGGTAATTGTTGATTTGATAGAAGGTGATGGTTTAATACAAAGTGGCGTACAATAATACCTAGAAAGTAGCCCAGGTGATTTTTTTTAGAAAGTAAATGTTTGGTACAAGATAAGTAATGTTTAGAGAATATATCTTGAAAAAATAGTTGTTACGAAAATAGTTCCTGAAAGGAACCTTTTAAAATCAAGTGATGAATCAATCATAAGTGATGCTCTGAAAAACAAAGTGAGATAAAAGTAAAAAAATTGTAATAAAACTGAAATTAGCTGATTTGTTAGACTGTTGGAGATTGTTGATTGTATAATATTTTTAGAGCATAAGAAAGGAGAGAAATATACCCCCCCCCCCCCAATGACGATACATGAAAGATGAAAATAACAAGAACTATTGAGAAGAGGTCGAGGCTAGAGCAGACGATATAGTCTCTACGTCAGTGTAAAAGAACAGACGATGAAGGCGTGCGGGGGGGGGGGGGAGAAGGGGGTTTAGAGAATGCAGTTTGTGGAAGCTTTGATGTGTGTGGAGTGGGTGGGAGGTATGTGAGAATTTGGGGGGTTTTAATAGCAATGAACGATGCTAAAAGCTTAAGAAATTAAAAAAAGACAGGTCTAACCTATTTGGATAAAAAAATTCACTTCCTATATTAGCCATTGCGTGACTCTATCTAATGGGGTTTCCGAAAAAAACTAAAAAAAAAAAAACCAAATGTTCTTTGAAAGTCAAAGGGAAAAAAATAATTGTAAAGCAGGTCACTATATAGGTGACCTATATATTTCTTCATGTTAAAAGAACAACAACAACAACAACAAAGTTGTAACGGTCACCACGTGGACAGGCGAGATGAATGACCGCCTCCCACCTCCGGGGACTAAGAAGAAATGTCCATCTACTGGAATGTATTTCATACTTTTTGGTGACACTCTGGGCCAATCCTTCAGTTCAAACAGATCAGTTGGCAAAGACAACACCACTGAAATATAGCGAGCTATCTTAGACAGACTGCTGGAACAGTCGGATACAATTTCCCATTCAATGAGTCCTCAAGTTTGTCTAAATAGGTAAGACCTGTCTTTTAAAAAAAAAAATATTAAGCTTTTAGCATCGTTCGTTGCTATTAAAATGTTCTTGATTATATCCTTCAGGACCAATCAGCGTTTCGATAATGTCCTTCAGGACCAATTAGCGCTTAGAAACCAAAGTCTTTCAGGACCGTACGGTGTCTATACTAAAGAACCTTCAGGACCATAGATCGTATTGATACCAAAAGGTCCTTCGGGAGGGAAGTGATTCACACCTTCACGTCTTCCGTATACATATGAGTCCACAACAATGTACACGCTATTGGTCAATCCTTCACTTCAGTCATTTACTTTCATTTGTTTTAGTTTTAAGTAATGAACACTATATATATATATATATATATATATATATATATATTTGTAGTCACTGTGAAATGTGTTTCTGTTATGTTCTTTAAAGTGTCCAGTTCAAAGTAATTAAGTTATCATTGATTTGTATAACGAAAAAATCGAATCGACATTGAGTCGGTTTAGGACTTTCAGAAGTATTACCAACGATACCGAGTATACCATAAACTAGTTCTTGTATTTCAGAAGTATTACCAACGATACCGAGTATACCATAAACTAGTTCTTGTATTTCAGAAGTATTACCAACGATACCGAGTATACCATAAACTAGTTCTTGTACTTACATGTTTCTCAATGTACATAGCGACCTAATGAATTATCTATCAAATGTTTAATTAACTAGTGTATGAACAAAGCTACCTACCTAATAATTTAATTAAAGTTTGAAATGTTCGATGTATTAGAATAGATAGGCACTTACCTGTTAACACACTTCTAAATTGTAAATTGTTACCTAAATGGCCTAGGTATGAAATACTGTAATATATTCAGATGCTACTAAAATATCCTTGTTCTGCACTCATTTGTATGTCTCTCCCGCCCCCATTTTTAATGAAGTTATGTAACTAAAGAATACTGTAGCACCTGATACTAGTATCAATGAATGTCATCAAACTGAAATAAACAACCACTGTTATAGATGTCAGTATTACATGAATGCCATATGACGCCACATCTTCGTGTTGGTCTAAGTATCATGACAGTAGCATTCATGCAGCTGTAATTGATACAAGCAAAACAACAACAAACAAACAACGTATTCAAACTACTGCTACCCATTCGGCTATCCACATGTACACAGATTGTACACCGCTATAAATAATATATTACTTTATAGCAGATAAAAATTGCCTTATGATTTTTGTTTAAAATACATTGAAAATAATTAATAGCCCGTTGGTGACTCTAAAAATGAGAACAAGAAGTTCATCAAAGTGAGAATTTATTTTTTATATAAATACTCTATGAGAAACAAGATATGACTACATATTCCTTTTTTTTCTTCTAATTTATTGAAACTAGAGCCTGTCAAAAATATTTTGAAACATATATCACTTTTCTTTTTAATTTAATAAAAAAATATGACATTTAAACAAATATATATATATGAATTAGCGGCAGAAATAAAGTAAAACAAATGAGAGATTTAAAAAAATCTGACCATAAATAATTCTGTCGACCTAACGTTGAGCCTGGCTTCATGTTTCCTGTTTCAATTTATTTAGTGAAATTGAGTTTTCCATGAATGGATCAAATTAAATGATGACTCGAGACGGTGGAGTTATTTCAGGTGCGTGAATCAGGATTTCAGTGTATGCTGTACAATAGTAAATGGGGTTACCTAGCTGTTTTACGATTGCATAACCATGCACATCTGCGCAGCTTCCGATTCGTCATGGCAACGATTTACTATATTGGAACCTTAATTATTTCAAGTGAGTATATATATTTTAAACCCATCGCCCTAAACTAGGGGTGGGCAAAATGTGTGAGTCACGGGCCGCAAGTGGTTTTAAATTAGACAGCAGGGCCGAACGATGATCTGATTGATGGAGTGGTTCAATGTACTAATACAACCTGAGGGATGGAGTGGTTCAATGTACTAATACAACCTGAGGGATGGAGTGGTTCAATGTACTAATACAACCTGAGGGATGGAGTGGTTCAATGTACTAATACAACCTGAGGCATGGAGTGGTTCAATGCACTAATACAACCTGAGGCAAGGAGTGGTTCAATGTACTAATACAACCTGAGGGATGGAGTGGTTCAGTGTACTAATACAACCTGAGGGATGGAGTGGTTCAATGTACTAATACAACGTGAGGGATGGAGTGGTTCAGTGTACTAATACAACCTGAGGGACTGAGTGGTTCAGTGTACTAATACAACCTGAGGGATGGAGTGTTTCAGTGTACTAATACAAATTAAATGTGGAAAAGGTTTGAAGTTACTGTTAAGCCTGAATAGACAAACGGTCCTTATTTGCCCGCGGGAGGTAGTTTTGCCCTCCCATGCCATAAATCCTGAGTCAACAGTTGTGTGGGTCCAGTAAGGGTTCAGTCAGTGGCTGATGTGACTCGAGCCTGAATTCTTCATTACGCCCATCGTGCTGCCATAGGACAACATATTGACTGCATACCTTTGTAATTGCTTTCCTTTTACAGGACCGTCGACATCAGTTGTTTGATAAGGGGGTCCCACATGACGAGGCCTACTTTAGGGGGGGGTCCCTACCCAAACACACGATATGAACTTCTGCCCTTAGGGTACAGCCAGGCCGGGTACAATAATGTGCTAATAAAAGGACCCACCCATCCATTGTTGAGATCTAAAATATGCCCCTGTCGGAAGAGAGTGTCCAAAAGTCAGCGATCAGCTGGCGGAAGCAGCGCCTCTGACCAACCCCCCAACCGCCACGTCATGCTACGGCCGACAAATGTGCAGCAAGAAGGCCCCAATGGCTTAATGTCGCTGGTTTAGGTTGATTGCCATTACTGTGACTGATGTCACTGACTAGAGCCGTAATTAGCTATTGTGGTGACTTAAACAATGTGAATCACATTTTTGGTGACCGCTTCCATACCTGAAAAAGGGTGACAAGATTTAACAGCGCTTTTCGACGACCCTTTCTAGCCGCACAAACCGCAGTACCCTTCCTGCACTACTGCCTCTGACCTCGCAGTACCCTTCCTGCACTACTGCCTCTGACCTCGCAGTACCCTTCCTGCACTACTGCCTCTGACCTCGCAGTACCCTTCCTGCACTACTGTCTCTGACCTCGCAGTACCCTTCCTGCACTACTGCCTCTGACCTCGCAGTACCCTTCCTGCACTACTGCCTCTGACCTCGCAGTACCCTTCCTGTACTACTGCCGCTGACCTCGTCACTTTAATTAGACATTACTTAATGGGATACAATGGTGATAACAAGATATTTAGAAAAGCTAAAAACATAAATTAATAAATCAACTTTTAAGTGATATGCACAGGTTTGAACAATATCTTGATATAATTATAACCAGGGCCGGCCTTATGAATTGCGGGGCCCATTGTCACGGATGCTTGCGAGGCCTACTAATTTTTTTTTTACAGTAACAACAATTACTATCAATATAAATGTAAATTGCGGGGTCCCTGGTAGGCAATTGGGAGCAATCGGACAAATTGGCCTAAACCCGGCACTGATTATAACATGTGCACAATCTCAGCATATCAGGGTCCACACGACAAAACCTGTTATGACAACAATATGTGAGAACACTTGAAAAAAAGTACAGCAATTTTCCAATAATCAGTGGCTTTAGCCAGACCAGTGTAACTGCCAACTGCGTATGGCCGAATGAAAACCTGTTACACTTTACACTTATGAACAATATTATTTATTTCATGGATTGAGTGAGGGGAAAATAGTTATAAGAACCATCATCAAAAATAACAATATGAATTATCAATGCATACTACAATAAATATAATTGCACTTCAAAAAAGCCACGAATTTATTAACAGCTCTTTCAAATCGAAAACGATTTTAATAATTACATTACAGTTAAGTACACAACGTGACTAAAAATCTAAACTTTGAAATTTTGTTGAATTCAAGTCAAATCTTTGCACGGAACGATAGCCCGAAGTTAAAAAAAAAGACCCCCCCCCCCCAGCGCTCAGCGAATGGAGTCTTCGACGTCACCCGTCGTCTGCTGCGTTGTGAACTCTTCAGGACAGAAGTTTAAACTCGGCGGTCAAAAGGGATACGGAAACACCGTAATGGAGCATTTGTATTGCGCGCGCATGCCCCAATTGCGTTTGGTGGAGTAAGTTAATAAAGTGTTTATTTCAAGTTTGGGCTCAACGTATTTTCCCCCCCACCCCCTCCCGCCCCTTTCCCAGTTTCACCCTCTTACTTACTTCCCCTGAGATGTCAATCCTCTTGTCAGACTCAGGGCTGTAAATCCTGTTTTGATGTCCTCTAATTTGATCATTTTCTATAATAAGTAATTGGTGGCCAGAGCACAGGGAGTTGGGCCGCGAGGTGGACCACTTGAACATCGTAAGACAGAAGGGAGGACATCAAGAGGTGGACCACTTGAACATCGTAAGACAGAAGGGAGGACATCAAGAGTTGGACCACTTGAACATCGTAAGACAGAAAGAAGGACATCAAAAGAGAAACAACCGCGGAGCACGACATTGTTGCTTTCATCAATTGAGATACACATATTATTGTAAACATTTACCACATGGATGCTGGATTATTTAAGTTGTTCAATGTTTGTATTTACTACATTAGTTGTTATGGATAGGCTTAAAGAAATCTTAAGTTTTCAAATTGTTCACAGTTGTTAATTTGTTACGTCTAGCTGTTCTGTTTCAAAGTTCTACAAAGTTTGCAGTTATTATGTTAATTAGTTATGTCTAGTTTAAAGAAATCTTCAATTTTAAATTTGCACGAAGTTTGTACTTATTATTGATCTATAAGAATGGACTGATTATATTTATATTCAGACTTAAATGTGTCATATTGGATGGTGCTTAAATGAACTTGAACAAAGAAGAGTATATTTTAAGCTAGTTTTAAATTATCTATAATATCATATAATGTTATGTTTTTTAAAAACAAGCAATTTAAGTCTTTTCCGTTTCGGACAAAGGGCATTTTAGAGCATTTTCGTGTACGCAGTGGCTACGGTTACGCCGGACGAAATCCGTATTTTTTTCCGGGTGACAGCCATAGATTTTGCTGGGTTTTGATACATAGAGTGGGAAGTAATCATGTTGAATAACTGTTACAAAAATAAATAATGATTAAGCCCCTTTGATTAGCTTTTATTATTTATATTTAAAGTATAAGCAAAAACGGTACTTAAAACGCCCCCTTTTTCGGCCCTCAGAGGTAAGATCGCGAAATGGACTTTTGATGTACACTTGGCAGGCTAGACCTTCAAAAATGATATATACATCATAGGTCTATGACTTATGGTTGCTGAGATATAGGGCGCTTTTTTTATTAATATAGCTTATATAGTAAAAAACGGTACTTAATACGCCCCCTTTTTCGGCCCTCAGAGGTAAGATCGCAAAATAGACTTTTGATGTACACTTGGTAGGCCAAGACCTACAAAATGATATATACATCATGGGTCTAGGACTTATGGTTGCTTAGATATAGGGCGCTCCTTTGTTAATATAGCTTATATAGTAAAAAAAACGGTACTTAATACGCCCCCTTTTTCGGCCCTCAGAGGTCAGATCGCAAAATGGACCAAAGTGTTTTCTTGGCAGGCCAAGACCTACAAATGATATATACATCATGGGTCTAGGACTTATGGTTGTTGAGATCTAGGGTGATGACGGACAGACAGACAGACAGACAAAACGGGGACAATGGAGCCTTTTTTTTTTCGAAAATGCTCTAAAAACCTAAATAGAAGAAAAAACCAAACTCCACTTTTAACTTTGGAATAAACATTAAATTATAATAATAAGTAATTACCAGCTCTACTTTGCTTGTAAACTTTTTTTCGATAAATTAAAACTAACTTATACTTTGTCTGCGCTGCACCTACTTTCATTCACATTTCCCGTAAATCCATTATAATTCCACAGGTAAAAAGTAAAGTTCCCTAAGCCTTAAAGAACCATCAGGGCAGATGAAGTGTAGAATTCATCTGTTTCTATAACCTCGGCATATGAAGGGATTGTGTGGTAAGCCCGTCGCCCAGCCGCCTTGAATCGAGTCAGGTACCCATTTAAAGCTGGGATGACTTTTATGACTTAACCAACTTTCCCCTGAACCTGAAAAAAAGTTCCTTGGTTCTCACAGAGGATTGAACCCAGGACTATTAGGTTGACATTCGAGCACCTACACAACTCGGCCATCCGTCCTAATTAGCCATGATTTGTGAAATATTAATCACTCATTTATAACCAAATAATACATTTCAATTAAGAACACTTCATTTTTATGCATAGAAATATTTCACTTCATGATACAAAAGAGACACACAAAACAAAACAACTATAGAGAGTTCATTTTCTAGATCTTTTAGCAGATTACAATAAAACAAGCAATTAAGCCTGTTCCATTCTGGACACAGGACGTGTTAGAGCATTTTCGTATTATGTATCAGTACGTTTGTTAGCTTTCAGTAAATATTTGTAAATTTTGGAAATGTTTATAACTTCAATTGTGTAATGCATATATTTGTAAAAAAAAAATTATAAAGACGTTTCTTTATATTTGAAAAAAAATTATTGTCTCTTAAATCTAACTACAAGTGGTTTGTGGTTACTGAAATAGGACTCATAATTGAAAACATTCTAAATTATTGTCATTTAATCGTCCGAAAACTCCGTCAATTGTTGCATAGCTCTGATACTTTCAATTAAACTCAGAACACAAGCTTACTATTTCATTTGATGAGTTTCTTAATAAATCTTGGTGAAACTACGTGCTGCAGTATTTCGCACCAAATGAACGGGTTATTGAACGTACAAGGTTAATATATAATATATAAGCCCCTTAGGAGCCCTGAAGCCCGGCCCACAGAGGTCATGTCGCAAAATGAACTTTTGATGTACACATGGCAGGCAAAGACCTACAAAATGATATATACATCATGGGTCTAGGACTTATAGTTGCTGAGATATAGCGCTCCTTTATTAATATAGCTTATATAGTAAAAAACGGTGCTAAGGCCCCTTTTACGGCCCTGAGAGGTCAGATCGCGAAATGGAAAAAAGTCATTTCTTGGCAGGCCAAGACCTACAAAATGATATATACATCATGGGTCTAGGACTTATGGTTGTTGAGATCTAGGGTGATGACGGACGGACGGACGGACGGACAGACAGACAGACAAAACGGGGACAATAGAGCATTTTTTTTCGAAAATGCTTTAAAAATGAATTTTTTAATTGATGACATAAATGCCAATCTTTTTTTTTTAAATGTGAAATTCTAAGATTGCATGAAGAGAAAAATAATTTCTCCATTTCAAATATCAACGTCTGCAAGTGTTTTGACATCGTGATCTACATATCAGTGGAAACAGCCATTATATTGGAAGGGAGTGAGTGTGTGTGTGTTTGGGTGTGTGTGTGTGTGTGGGTGTGAATGTGGGGGAGTGTGAAAAACATGGTTAATTACATGGCGGTAATTTACAAAAGCCACATAACTTTAAGTAATTGACATAATTTTAAGTAATTGACATAATTTTAAGTAATTGACATAATTTAAATAAATGACATAATGTTTTCCATTGTAAAATGTCACAGACATTACAATGTAATAAATTATTAAGCACCATATACAAAAAAACCGCTAAATTAGAATCTATGTGCCACGAAAAAAAAACAAAAATTTGAAATATATCAACACAAGTAGAGACGGGTACCATGACCATAATACTAACACATCATTTGTGTTCTCAAACTAATTAAATTTAATTTGTGTAGTCACTAAGTTAACGACATTAATCAAAGAATTGGTGAATAGAATAGAATTTACATAAATTATGTGAGAACACAATCTCCTGCCATTTAGGAAACACGGAAATTGTATCATCCAGAAAACGCATCGAAATTTTAAAAAAATCCTGTACTGTTGCCGATTAAGAATATATAGATGCCACTGGGGCTATAATATTACTGAAGTGTTCATTAAGCAGCTGTGTATACTGGAAGGTATTTATCTGCCGCAATATTTGTTGTTGTCTTTAAGACCTTAAAGGTAAGCCCCCACCGGTCCGAAATTGCGGTCTCTAGACCTCATGAATTCCCTTTATGTTTCGCTGCAATGGCATACCAATAGAAATATTTAGACATGTTCGAATTTCCGCAGTGGTGGTACATGTATGAAGACTAAACAAAGGGAGGTTACTAACTGGGCAACATTCAGGGGCCTAAACTTGTAAGTAACATTCATTCATTGCATTATTCACTTCAAACTATCTACAGCAGCTTTCATAGTATTGTATTTGATAATTTTCAACTTTTTATGTGTTGAAATTTAACTATTCACTCATTTGTTTTTTACGCATATTATTTTTGACAGACATAATTCTGTATTTCATACTGACAGTGTGGATGTTTGATTAAAACAACTAAAGGCCCATAAAAGAAAACATAACGGTGTAGTTAGTGAGGTATATGGGAGAGTCCAGCTGGTTCAAGTTCACCGTGTGGTCAGTGAGGTATATGAGAGTTCAGCTGGTTCAGGTTCACCGTGTGGTCAGTGGGGTATATGAGAGTCCAGCTGGTTCAGGTACACCTTGTGGTCAGTGGTGTATATGAGAGTCCAGCTGGTTCAGGTACACCGTGTGGTCAGTGGGGTATATGAGAGAGTCCAGCTGGTTCAGGTACACCGTGTGGTCAGTGGGGTATATGAGAGTCCAGCTGGTTCAGGTACACCGTGTGGTCAGTGGGGTATATGAGAGTCCAGCTGGTTCAGGTACACCGTGTGGTCAGTGGTGTATATGAGAGTCCAACTGGT
Organism: Bulinus truncatus; assembly: GCA_021962125.1. Classification (NCBI taxonomy): domain Eukaryota; kingdom Metazoa; phylum Mollusca; class Gastropoda; family Planorbidae; genus Bulinus; species Bulinus truncatus. The sequence continues at coordinate 6,072,738 of JAGDYQ010000003.1, forward strand.
TCAGGTACACCGTGTGGTCAGTGATGTATATGAGAGTCCAGCTGGTTCAGGTATACCGTGTGGTCAGTGGTGTATATGAGAGAGTCTAGCTGGTTCAGGTACACCGTGTGGTCAGTGGTGTATATGAGAGTCCAGCTGGTTCAGGTACACCGTGTGGTCAGTGGGGTATATGAGAGTCCAGCTGGTTCAGGTACACCGTGTGGTCAGTGGGGTATATGAGAGAGTCCAGCTGGTTCAGATACACCGTGTGGTCAGTGGGGTATATGGGAGAGTCCAGCTGGTTCAGGTTCACCGTGTGGTAAGTCATCTAGTGTCAGTCATAAACTCATTCTAAACTGAGTGGACTATTGAATGATCCCCAGATGGTCTTCCCATGTTAAAAAAAGAATCTCTCCCCCTTTCATTTGAATGGCAATGCTTTATTTTTTTCCCTTGCGTTAACTACTTCCACAAAAAATCAATCACTAACCTTAACTGAATGATACATAAACTACAGTTACTATTGACACACTGTAATAAAAAAAAAACTACAGTAACTATTGATACATTGTTACAAAACTACAGTAACTATTGATACATTGTTACAAAACTACAGTAACTATTGATACATTGTTACAAAACTACAGTAACTATTGATACATTGTTACAAAACTACAGTAACTATTGATACATTGTTACAAAACTACAGTAACTATTGATACATTGTTACAAAACTACAGTAACTATTGATACATTGTTACAAAACTACATTTACTGCTGACACATTGTAATAAAAAAATTAATAAAACGACAGTAACTATTGATAGATTGTTACAAAAACTATGATAACATTGTAACAAAAGCTAAAATAGCTATGCATTCATATAATTTAATTTACATTTTTTTTAGTGCTGCAACTAGCTACATGTTTGTATCTTCAAATGACTAGACCAGTTAGTTACATGTTAAATGTCTAGACCAGTTAGTTACATGTCAAATGTCTAGACCAGTTAGTTGCATGTAAAATGTCTAGACCAGTTAGTTACATGTCAAATGTCTAGACCAGTTAGTTACATGTCAAATGTCTAGACTAGTAACAGGTCAAATGTCTAGACTAGTAACAGGTTAAATGTCTAGACTAGTAACATGTCAAATGTCTAGACTAGTAACAGGTCAAATGCCAACTTGCTCGTCTGCCAGCAGATTAACAGAAAGACATTTGATAGAGCAAAAAAAAACACATTTCCATTGATAGTATGTTTTATGTCAAACTACCAATTGAACCATGCACGAATTGCGATTCTTCGAGATATTTTACACATAATGAGCACCATATGGTAGTCCAGCGAGTGGACATATTTAGCCTAGAGGTGGGGGTGGCATGTGTTGATAGGGTTGTTATTGGCCAACACTTTGTTTATTCATAGCTTCTTATCATTGGTTTAATTATTTTTTGTCATTTGGCATTCTGATATCCCTCGAGATCGTATAACAGAATAATACTAATTATCTATTAGTCGTGCTCAGTTTTCACTTGTAATTACCCTAGACACAAGCACTGTTTTTTTTTCTCAGAGACGATCCGCCATCTTTATGACGTTGAATAGTTTTCTTTTTAGAGCATTCTCGAAAAAAATGCTCTATTGTCCCCATTTTGTCTGTCTGTCTGTCCGTCATAACCCTAGATCTAAACAACCATAGGTCCTAGACCCATGATGTGTATATCATTTTGTAGGTCTTGGCCTGCCATGTGTGCAGCAAAAGTCCATTTTGCGATAGGACCTCTGAGGGCCGAAAATGGGGACGTATTAAGTACCGTTTTTTTTACTATATAAGCTATATTAACAAAGGAGCGCCCTATATCTCAGCAACCATAAGCCCTAGACCCATGATGTATATATCGTTTTGTAGGTCTTGGCCTGCCAAGTGTACATCAAAAGTCCATTTCGCGATCTGATCTCTCAGGGCCAAAATATAAGAGTTTCTTATGTACCGTTTTTGCTTATATTTTAAATATAAATAATAAAAGCTAATCAAAGGGGCGTGATCATTATTTATTTTGTAACAGTTATTCAACATGATTACTTCCCTCTCTATTTAGCAAAATTTAGCAAAATATATGGCTGTAACCCAGGAAAAAAATACGGATTTCGTCCGGCGTAACCGTAGCCACTGCGTACACGAAAATGCTCTAAAATGTCCTTTGTCCGAAACGGAAAATACTTAAATTGATTGTTTCAATATACTCTCTAAACTTGGTTTTAGAATTCATGTTACACATCTCTCTATAAATACATGTAATTTTATGTCTGTCTTTTCATGTTTACGTTGTTTAATCCTGGACATCTTCTTTTCGAATGTATATAAAAAAAAAACAACCCGTTAATACTAAAAATGTCCACGGTCAAATGTGGTCAGTTTCGAGATAAAAGTACCGACACTTCTAAACTCAAGAAATAATTGTGTGAGGCATTTGAGCAGTTTAGGTTGTAATTAATTAATCCGCATTAATGGCACGTTTGTTGGAAGCTCATTGTAAAAATTTCAGTGATTTTTGTGCTTTTTAAAAACTATGTCTCATTTTTTTGTGTAATTTTACTTTGAAAGCTATAAAAGAACTTGTCTTGTGTAGCAAAATATAATATCATGTATTTTTAACAAACCATTAATAGAGAATTTTATTTAGCATATCATTAATTATTTTACACTGAGGCTACTTTTAGAATAATTAGCTGTTAAATTATTTTAAGAGACGAAATAGAGTGTTGAACCCGAAACATTAAAATTATTTCAGGTTTGAAAAAATAAAAGTTAAAAAAAAGCATCTACACCACTCGGCCACCCGTCCCACTGAGTTAGTACAATAAACAATCAGCATTTAAATGACATTCAGTTAGACAGCAATTATGATTCATTCATTTTGAAAATTTATATTTAGACTTCCGTGGGCCCCTGTAGGTTAGTAGGCCCTAGGTACAGTTCGTAGGCCCTAGGTACATTTTGTATGCCTGATGTACAATTTGTGAATAGGTACAGTTCGTAGGCCGTAGGTACAGTTCCTAGGCCGTAGGTACAGTTCGTAGGCCCTGAGTACAGCTCGTAGGCCCGAGGTACAGTTTGTAGGTCCTAGGTACAGTTCGTAGGTAATAGGTACAGTTCGTAGGCCCTAGGTACAGTGTCTAATTTACAGTTACAATGTAACCGAGAAGCGTACTTTTCAATGAAGAAACAAGGGGAGAAGAATAATTTATCTGGAAAGAACTCGTCTCAAAACTATGAGCATTAAGCTACATGTCTGTTGTTTAGTAGTCTCTCGGTCAGTGTTGTGTTCCCGTGTACATCCAATACAATACATGTATTCAGGGGCGGATCTAGACAACTTTGACGGTCTTAGAACAAAAAAATATTTCGATAATTTAATGATGTCTTACCTAAACTTGTGGTAACGGGGGGGGGAGGGCATGCCCCCCCCACCCTAAATCTGCCCCAGCATGTGTTGGCTGATTGAATAGGGTGAATGGACAATACAATACATGTATCGACTTTTTTAAAAGTCACTCTGCAAATCCCGGAGCATGAAGCGACCTTACTTCGCCTTTGGACATAAATAGTTTTATTATTTTATACATCAGCTTCAATGTGTCCGTACGTTGCATGTTGTCAGAGTACATATCCAGTAACTATATTTAGCCGGCATTATTGTCCAAGTATCTTTTTATGTGTTCTACGTCATTGACAGTGACATATTTATCAAATATAGCTCAGACGTGTTGGCAACAAAATAACGTTAACATCTTGTTTTTTTTTCATATTCTTTACAGTCACATAGTTTTATAGCTATTCATGTCTGTATTATTTATATCTGTATCTAAAATACTTCTATTTCAACATAAGTGACATAGCGTTTTGTATACAATAAGAAACAGAAAGTACTTTTAATAATCGTGCCACCGTTAATGGCGCTGATAAAAAGATATTTCAACGGACTCTCTGTATTTGACTAAAACGAAAACAGTCAATGCGATGTTTTTGTTACATTTCACTGGTCTGTGAGTCAGAGACTACAACATGAACAGTAGACGGGGGATAGTTCACTGGTCTGTAAGTCAGAGACTACAACATGAACACTAGACGGGGGCCTGTTCACTGGTCTGTGAGTCAGAGACTACAACATGAACACTACACGGGGGATTGTTCACTGATCTGTGAGTCAGAGACTACGTCATGAACAGTAGACGGGGGATTGTTCACTGGTCTGTGAGTCAGAGACTACAACATGAACACTAGACGGGGGATTGTTCACTGGTCTGTGAGTCAGAGACTACAGCATGAACAGTAGACGGTGGATTGTTCACTGGTCTGTGAGTCAGAGACTACAACATGAACAGTAGACGGGGGATGTTCACTGGTCTGTGAGTCAGAGACTACAACATGAACAGTGGACGGGGCATTGTTCACTTGTCTGTGAGTCAGAGACTACAACATGAACAGTAGATGGGGGGATTGTTCACTGGTCTGTGAATCAGAGACTACAACATGAACAGTAGACGGGGGGATTGTTCACTGGTCAGTGAGTCAGAGACTACAACATGAACAGTAGACAGGGGATTGTTCACTGGTCTGTGAGTCAGAGACTACAACATGAACAGTAGACGGGGGATTGTTCACTGATCTGTGAGTCAGAGACTACATCATGAACAGTAGACGGGGGATTGTTCACTGGTCTGTGAGTCAGAGACTACAACATGAACAGTAGACGGGGGATTGTTCACTGGTCTGTGAGTCAGAGACCACAACATGAACAGTAGACGGAGGATTGTTCACTGGTCTGTGAGTCAGAGACTACAACATGAACAGTAGACGGGGGATTGTTCACTGATCTGTGAGTCAGAGACTACATCATGAACAGTAGACGGGGGATTGTTCACTGGTCTGTGAGTCAGAGACTACAACATGAACACTAGACGGGGGATTGTTCACTGGTCTGTGAGTCAGAGACTACAGCATGAACAGTAGACGGTGGATTGTTCACTGGTCTGTGAGTCAGAGACTACAACATGAACAGTAGACGGGGGATGTTCACTGGTCTGTGAGTCAGAGACTACAACATGAACAGTAGACGAGGCATTGTTCACTTGTCTGTAAATCTGATTCTACAACATGAACAGTAGACGGGGGATTGTTCACTGGTCTGTGAGTCAGAGACTACAACATGAACAGTAGACGGGGATTGTTCACTGGTCTGTGAGTCAGAGACTACAACATGAACAGTAGACGGGGGGATCGTTCACTGGTCACTGAGTCAGAGACTACAACATGAAGAGTAGACAGGGGATTGTTCACTGGTCTGTGAGTCAGAGACTACATCATGAACAGTAGACGGGGGATTGTTCACTGGTCTGTGAGTCAGAGACTACAACATGAACAGTAGACGGGGGATTGTTCACTGGTCTGTGAGTCAGAGACTACAACATGAACAGTAGACGGGGTATTGTTCACTGGTTTGTGAGTCAGAAACTACAACATGAACACTAGACGGGGGATTGTTCACTGGTCTGTGAGTCAGAGACTACAACATGAACAGTAGACGGGGGGATTGTTCACTGGTCAGTGAGTCAGAGACTACAACATGAACAGTAGACAGGGGATTGTTCACTGGTCTGTGAGTCAGAGAACTACAACATGAACAGTAGACGGGGGGATTGTTCACTGATCTGTGAGTCAGAGATCACATCATGAACAGTAGACGGGGGATTGTTCACTGGTCTGTGGAGTCAGAGACTACAACATGAACAGTAGACGGGGATGTTCACTAGTCTGTGAGTCAGAGACTACAACATGAACAGTAGACGGGGCATTGTTCACTTGTCTGTAAATCTGATTCTACAACATGAACAGTAGACGGGGGATTGTTCACTGGTCTGTGAGTCAGAGACTACAACATGAACACTAGACGGGGGATTGTTCACTGGTCTGTGAGTCAGAGACTACAGCATGAACAGTAGACGGTGGATTGATCACTGGTCTGTGAGTCAGAGACTACAACATGAACAGTAGACGGGGGATTGTTCACTGGTCTGTGAGTCAGAGACTACAACATGAACAGTAGACGGGGGTATTGTTCACTGGTTTGTGAGTCAGAAACTACAACATGAACACTAGACGGGGGATTGTTCACTGGTCTGTGAGTCAGAGACTACAGCATGAACAGTAGACGGGGGATTGTTCACTGATCTGTGAGTCAGAGACTACATCATGAACAGTAGACGGGGGATTGTTCACTGGTCTGTGAGTCAGAGACTACAACATGAACACTAGACGGGGGATTGTTCACTGGTCTGTGAGTCAGAGACTACAGCATGAACAGTAGACGGTGGATTGTTCACTGGTCTGTGAGTCAGAGACTACAACATGAACAGTAGACGGGGGATGTTCACTGGTCTGTGAGTCAGAGACTACAACATGAACAGTAGACGGGGCATTGTTCACTTGTCTGTAAATCTGATTCTACAACATGAACAGTAGACGGGGGATTGTTCACTGGTCTGTGAGTCAGAGAATACTACATGAACAGTAGACGGGGGATTGTTCACTGGTCTGTGAGTCAGAGACTACAACATGAACAGTAGACGGGGGGATCGTTCACTGGTCACTGAGTCAGAGACTACAACATGAAGAGTAGACAGGGGATTGTTCACTGGTCTGTGAGTCAGAGACTACAACATGAACAGTAGACGGGGGATTGTTCACTGATCTGTGAGTCAGAGACTACATCATGAACAGTAGACGGGGGATTGTTCACTGGTCTGTGAGTCAGAGACTACAACATGAACAGTAGACGGGGGATTGTTCACTGGTCTGTGAGTCAGAGACTACAACATGAACAGTAGACGGGGGGATTGTTCACTGGTCAGTGAGTCAGAGACTACAACATGAACAGTAGACGGGGGATTTTCCACTGGTCTGTGAGTCAGAGACTACAACATGAACACTAGACGGGGGATTGTTCACAGATCTGTGAGTCAGAGACTACAACATGAACAGTAGACGGGGGATTGTTCACTGGTCTGTGAGTCAGAGACTACAACATGAACAGTAGACGGGGGATTGTTCACTGGTCTGTGAGTCAGAGACTACAACATGAACAGTAGACGGGGGATTGTTCACAGATCTGTGAGTCAGAGACTACAACATGAACAGTAGACGGGGGATTTTCCACTGATCTGTGAGTCAGAGACTACATCATGAAAGGTAGACGGGGGATTGTTCACTGGTCTGTGAGTCAGAGACTACAACATGAACACTAGACGGGGGATTGTTCACTGGTCTGTGAGTCAGAGACTACAACATGAACAGTAGACGGGGGATTGTTCACTGGTCTGTGAGTCAGAGACTACAACATGAACACTAGACGGGGGATTGTTCACTGGTCTGTGAGTCAGAGACTACAACATGAGCACTAGACGGGGGATTTTCCACTGGTCTGTGAGTCAGAGACTACAACATGAACAGTAGACGGGGGGGATCGTTCACTGGTCACTGAGTCAGAGACTACAACATGAAGAGTAGACAGGGGATTGTTCACTGGTCTGTGAGTCAGAGACTACATCATGAACAGTAGACGGGGGATTGTTCACTGGTCTGTGAGTCAGAGACTACAACATGAACAGTAGACGGGGGATTGTTCACTGGTCTGTGAGTCAGAGACTACAACATGAACAGTAGACGGGGTATTGTTCACTGGTTTGTGAGTCAGAAACTACAACATGAACACTAGACGGGGGATTGTTCACTGGTCTGTGAGTCAGAGACTACAGCATGAACAGTAGACGGGGCATTGTTCACTTGTCTGTAAATCTGATTCTACAACATGAACAGTAGACGGGGGATTGTTCACTGGTCTGTGAGTCAGAGACTACAACATGAACAGTAGACTGGGGATTGTTCACTGGTCTGTGAGTCAGAGACTACAACATGAACAGTAGACGGGGGATTGTTCACTGATCTGTGAGTCAGAGACTACATCATGAACAGTAGACGGGGGATTGTTCACTGGTCTGTGAGTCAGAGACTACAACATGAACAGTAGACGGGGGATGTTCACTGGTCTGTGAGTCAGAGACTACAACATGAACAGTAGACGGGGCATTGTTCACTTGTCTGTAAATCTGATTCTACAACATGAACAGTAGACGGGGGATTGTTCACTGGTCTGTGAGTCAGAGACTACAACATGAACAGTAGACGGGGTATTGTTCACTGGTCTGTGAGTCAGAGACTACAACATGAACAGTAGACGGGGGATTGTTCACTGGTCTGTGAGTCAGAGACTACAACATGAACAGTAGACGGGGTATTGTTCACTGGTTTGTGAGTCAGAAACTACAACATGAACACTAGACGGGGGATTGTTCACTGGTCTGTGAGTCAGAGACTACAGCATGAACAGTAGACGGGGGATTGTTCACTGATCTGTGATTCAGAGACTACATCATGAACAGTAGACGGGGGATTGTTCACAGGTCTGTGAGTCAGAGACTACAACATGAACACTAGACGGGGGATTGTTCACTGGTCTGTGAGTCAGAGACTACAGCATGAACAGTAGACGGTGGATTGTTCACTGGTCTGTGAGTCAGAGACTACAACATGAACAGTAGACGGGGGATTGTTCACTGGTCTGTGAGTCAGAGAATACTACATGAACAGTAGAGCGGGGAGTATTGTTCCACTGGTTTGTGAGTCAGAAACTACAACATGAACACTAGACGGGGGATTGTTCACTGGTCTGTGAGTCAGAGACTACAGCATGAACAGTAGACGGGGGATTGTTCACTGATCTGTGAGTCAGAGACTACATCATGAACAGTAGACGGGGGATTGTTCACTGGTCTGTGAGTCAGAGACTACAACATGAACACTAGACGGGGGATTGTTCACTGGTCTGTGAGTCAGAGACTACAGCTTGAACAGTAGACGGGGGATGTTCACTGGTTCTGTGAGTCAGAGACTACAACATGAACAGTAGACGGGGCATTGTTCACTTGTTCTGTAAATCTGATTCTACAACATGAACAGTAGACGGGGGATTGTTCACTGGTCTGTGAGTTAGAGAATACTACATGAACAGTAGACGGGGCATTGGTTCACTGGTCTGTGGAGTCAGAGAATACAAACATGAACTTGTCTAGACGGGGGTGGATGTCGTTCACTGGTCACTGAGTCAGAGAACCCACAACATGAAGAGTAGACTGGGGATTGTTCACTGGTCTGTGAGTCAGAGACTACAACATGAACAGTAGACGGGGGATTGTTCACTGATCAGTGAGTCAGAGACCACATCATGTATGAGCAAGAGCGGGGGGATAGTTCACTGGTCTGACCAGGAGTCAGAGACTACAACATGAACAGTAGACGGGGGATTGTTCACAGATCTGTGAGTCAGAGACTACAACATGAACAGTAGACGGGGGATTTTCCACTGATCTGTGAGTCAGAGACTACATCATGAACAGTAGACGGGGGATTGTTCACTGGTCTGTGAGTCAGAGACTACAACATGAACACTAGACGGGGGATTGTTCACTGGTCTGTGAGTCAGAGACTACAACATGAACAGTAGACGGGGGATTGTTCACTGGTCTGTGAGTCAGAGACTACAACATGAACAACACTAGACGGGGGATTGTTCACTGGTCAGTGAGTCAGAGACTACAACACGAACAGTAGACGGGGGGATTTTCCACTGGTCTGTGAGTCAGAGACTACAACATGAACACTAGACGGGGGATTGTTCACAGATCTGTGAGTCAGAGACTACAACATGAACAGTAGACGGGGGATTGTTCACTGGTCTGTGAGTCAGAGACTACAACATGAACAGTAGACGGGGGATTGTTCACTGGTCTGTGAGTCAGAGACTACAACATGAACAGTAGACGGGGGATTGTTCATAGATCTGTGAGTCAGAGACTACAAACATGAACAGTAGATTTGGGGATTTTCCACTGATTTCAGAGTCAGAGACTACATCATGAACAGTAGACGGGGGATTGTTCACTGGTCTGTGAGTCAGAGACTACAACATGAACACTAGACGGGGGATTGTTCACTGGTCTGTGAGTCAGAGACTACAACATGAACAGTAGACGGGGGATTGTTCACTGGTCTGTGAGTCAGAGACTACAACATGAACACTAGACGGGGGATTGTTCACTGGTCTGTGAGTCAGAGACTACAACACAAGCACTAGACGGGGATTTTCCACTGGTCTGTGAGTCAGAGACTACAACATGAACAGTAGACGGGGAATCGTTCACTGGTCACTGAGTCAGAGACTACAACATGAAGAGTAGACAGGGATTGTTCACTGGTCTGTGAGTCAGAGACTACATCATGAACAGTAGACGGGGGATTGTTCACTGGTCTGTGAGTCAGAGACTACAACATGAACAGTAGACGGGGGATTGTTCACTGGTCTGTGAGTCAGAGACTACAACATGAACAGTAGACGGGGTATTGTTCACTGGTTTGTGAGTCAGAAACTACAACATGAACACTAGACGGGGGATTGTTCACTGGTCTGTGAGTCAGAGACTACAGCATGAACAGTAGACGGGGCATTGTTCACTTGTCTGTAAATCTGATTCTACAACATGAACAGTAGACGGGGGATTGTTCACTGGTCTGTGAGTCAGAGACTACAACATGAACAGTAGACTGGGGATTTTCCACTGGTCTGTGAGTCAGAGACTACAACATGAACAGTAGACGGGGGGATCGTTCACTGGTCACTGAGTCAGAGACTACAACATGAAGAGTAGACAGGGGATTGTTCACTGGTCTGTAAATCTGAGACTACATCATGAACAGTAGACGGGGGATTGTTCACTGGTCTGTGTGTTGGAGACTACAACATGAACAGTAGACGGGGGATTGTTCACTGGTCTGTGAGTCAGAGACTACAACATGAACAGTAGACGGGTTATTGTTCACTGGTTTGTGAGTCAGAAACTACAACATGAACACTAGACGGGGGATTGTTCAACTGGTCTGTGAGTCAGAGACTACAGCATGAACAGTAGACGGGGCATTGTTCACTGGTCTGTAAATCATTTTCTACAACATGAACAGTAGACGGGGGATTGTTCACTGGTCTGTGAGTCAGAAACTACAACATGAACACTAGACGGGGGATTGTTCACTGGTCTGTGAGTCAGAGACTACAGCATGAACAGTAGACGGGGGATTGTTCACTGATCTGTGAGTCAGAGACTACATCATGAACAGTAGACGGGGATTGTTCACTGGTCTGTGAGTCAGAGACTACAACATGAACACTAGATTTGGGATTGTTCACTGGTCTGTGAGTCAGAGACTACAGCATGAACAGTAGACGGTGGATTGTTCACTGGTCTGTGAGTCAGGAGACTACAACATGAACAGTAGATGGGGATTGTTCACTGGTCTGTGAGTCAGAGACTACAACATGAACAGTAGACGGGGCATTGTTCACTTGTCTGTAAATCTGATTCTACAACATGAACAGTAGACGGGGGATTGTTCACTGGTCTGTGAGTCAGAGAATACTACATGAACAGTAGACGGGGCATTGTTCACTGGTCTGTGAGTCAGAGACTACAACATGAACAGTAGACGGGGGGATCGTTCACTGGTCACTGAGTCAGAGACTACAACATGAAGAGTAGACAGGGGATTGTTCACTGGTCTGTGAGTCAGAGACTACAACATGAACAGTAGACGGGGGATTGTTCACTGATCTGTGAGTCAGAGACTACATCATGAACAGTAGACGGGGGATAGTTCACTGGTCTGTGAGTCAGAGACTACAACATGAACAGTAGACGGGGGATTGTTCACTGGTCTGTGAGTCAGAGACTACAACATGAACAGTAGACGGGGTATTGTTCACTGGTTTGTGAGTCAGAAACTACAACATGAACACTAGATTGGGATTGTTCACTGGTCTGTGAGTCAGAGACTACAGCATGAACAGTAGACGGCATTGTTCTACTTGTCTGTAAATCTGATTCTACAACATGAACAGTAGACGGGGGATTGTTCACTGGTCTGTGAGTCAGAGACTACAACATGAACAGTAGACTGGGGATTGTTCACTGGTCTGTGAGTCAGAGACTACAACATGAACAGTAGACGGGGGGATTGTTCACTGGTCAGTGAGTCAGAGACTACAACATGAACAGTAGACAGGGGATTGTTCACTGGTCTGTGAGTCAGAGACTACAACATGAACAGTAGACGGGGGATTGTTCACTGATCTGTGAGTCAGAGACTACAACATGAACAGTAGACGGGGGATTGTTCACTGGTCTGTGAGTCAGAGACTACAACATGAACAGTAGACGGGGGATTGTTCACTGGTCTGTGAGGCAGAGACTACAACATGAACACTAGACGGGGGATTGTTCACTGATCTGTGAGTCAGAGACTACATCATGAACAGTAGACGGGGGATTGTTCACTGGTCTGTGAGTCAGAGACTACAATATGAACAGTAGATTATGGGATTGTTCACTGGTCTGTGAGTCAGAGACTACAACATGAACAGTAGACGGGGGAAGTTCACTGGTCTAGAGTCAGAGACTATAACATGAACAGTAGACGGGGGGCATTGTTCACTTGTCTGTAAATCTGATTCGTACAACATGAACAGTAGATGGGTAATTGTTCACTGATCTGTGTGTCAGAGACTACAACATGAACAGTAGACTGGGGGATTGTTCACTGTCTGTGAGTCAGAGACTACAACATGAACAGTAGACGGGGGGATTGTTCACTGGTCAGTGAGTCAGAGACTACAACATGAACAGTAGACGGGGGATTGTTCACAGATCTGTGAGTCAGAGACTACAACATGAACAGTAGACGGGGGATTGTTCACTGGTCTGTGAGTCAGAGACTACAACATGAACAGTAGACGGGGGATTGTTCACTGGTCTGTGAGTCAGAGACTACAACATGAACAGTAGACGGGGCATTGTTCACTTGTCTGTAAATCTGATTCTACAACATGAACAGTAGACGGGGGATTGTTCACTGGTCTGTGAGTCAGAGACTACAACATGAACACTAGACGGGGGATTGTTCACTGGTCTGTGAGTCAGAGACTACAATATGAACAGTAGACGGAGGGATTGTTCACTGGTCTGTGAGTCAGAGACTACAGCATGAACAGTAGACGGTGGATTGTTCACTGGTCTGTGAGTCAGAGACTACAACATGAACAGTAGACGGGGGATGTTCACTGGTCTGTGAGTCAGAGACTACAACATGAACAGTAGACGGGGGATTGTTCACTGGTCTGTGAGTCAGAGACTACAACAGGAACAGTAGACGGGGAATTGTTCTTTTTTTTTTCTTTTATTTTTTCATTAAATGCATTTTATGTTTATTGAGCCCATTGTTGCAATAGTGTTGACCTTTATCGCCGATGGGACAAATTATTATCAATAATGATTTTATATTGTTAGAATTGATAATAATTAATCATGAAACTTTATTGATGTCAATCAACGAAACCTTTGTTCTGTCAATCGTATATCGTCAGTACGTTTCTGGATTATAAATTGCTAAAGGTTTATATGACCAACATTTAATCAAGCTCAAACATACAAGTTATAATACATCCGCATTACTATGAAGTCATGTGATACAATAATTGGAGCATTTTCGAAAAAAAATGCTCTATTGTCCCCGTTTTGTCGGTCTGTCTGTCTGTCATCACCCTAGATCTCAACAACCATAAGTCCTAGACCCATGATGTATATATCATTTTGTAGGTCCTGGCTTGCCAAGAAATGCCTTTTTTTTCATTTTGCGATAGGACCTCTGAGGGCCGTAAAAGGGGGCTTATAAAGTACCGTTTTTTACTATATAAGCTATATTAATAAAGGAGCGCTATATCTCAGCAACTATAAGTCCTAGACCCATGATGTATATATCATTTTGTAGGTCTTGGCCTGCCATGTGTACATCAAAAGTTCATTTTGCGACATGACCTCTGTGGGCCGGGCTTCAGGGCTCCTAAGGGGCTTATATATTATATATTAACCTTGTACGTTCAATAACCCGTTCATTTGGTGCGAAATACTGCAGCACGTAGTTTCACCAAGATTTATTAAGAAACTCATCAAATGAAATAGTAAGCTTGTGTTCTGAGTTTAATTGAAAGTATCAGAGCTATGCAACAATTGACGGAGTTTTCGGACGATTAAATGACTATAATTTAGAATGTTTTCAATTATGAGTCCTATTTCAGTAACCACAAACCACTTGTAGTTAGATTTAAGAGACAATAATTTTTTTTCAAATATAAAGAAACGTCTTTATAATTTTTTTTTACAAATATATGCATTACACAATTGAATTTATAAACATTTCCAAAATTTACAAATATTTACTGAAAGCTAACAAACGTACTGATACATAACATGAAAATGCGCTAACACGTCCTGTGTCCAGAATGGAACAGGCTTAATTGCTTGTTTTTTATTTTCATTTCGAATTAAGCCTAAATTTAGGCCTAAAATGTTTTTTTAATTTTTTTTTTATATAAGTTTGATTAAGACCGCCGTGAATAAAAAGAGGTGTGTGTGGTGGGGGGGGGGTTGGAGACTGTCAGGAGACACAAAGCCTTGGTGGAAAATCACTTTAGAAATGTATTATTCATTTATTTCGCTTCGAAATTGGGGGTAGATGTGGATCAGAAGATGCCCTAGTTGACATGGCTTGACATGGGCCCCCAACATTACTAACTGCGGCCCTGGTTTCCATAGATGAACTGTCCCAAGACATTCTAAACCACTGGACAGTTGATTCAGTTTTTTCCAGACAAAAAGAAGTACAGAGTGATTTCTTACATCTGTATTGATCTGATTTCATAAACAATTTTCTGAGAGAACAAAAAGTTATTGATCTTATTAGGGACCATCCTTAATGTATGGTTTTAAATGGGGAAAATGTCATTTGTCAACGATATAAAGTACAAGCTGATGAAAAAAAAATAAAAATAGAAAAGGACTGATTTATGATATAATGATACAAACACAACGTATGCTTGTATGAGTTTTATATTTGACTTGTTGTATTCAGTGGCGGTTTCTAGGTAAAATTTAACAGGGGTGTTTCTCCAAAAAAAAAAAAAAGATGTTTAGAGTTTGTTTTGAAATTGTGTACAAGGAGACAAACATGTATTATATTCTTAAAGACCAATACCAAACATTTTTTACTTCTTATTATTTGATGTTGTTACTGTCGGCACTGCAAGAGCGACAGTGCTTTCTCTTCCTTTCAGCATGCGTGCATTGTTTCTATGTAGGAATGCGTAAATCTGCCAAATATCTTGTTGCTGGAAATGAGACTTGCACAATTACATAACCAGATTTCTGGGGCTATGTTTTGACACTCGTGATGAAAGATAAATGACAGGTTTTCTGCCTAATAAATGCTAATGCTGGGCAACTCTTTATCTGTCTCCAGATTTAAAAAAAAATAATTAGAAACTTTCATTTTCTATAGCGTACATAAATATGTCATCTGTGTCTGTGATACTATAGAATACATGAAGATGTCATCTGTGTCTGATACAAACATGGTTCGGATCATTAAATACAATATTTACTATCATGCACTTTAAAACATTCTCGGCCTCAAACATCTAACAAGGAAACCTGAGACTCCACCGAGATTCAAGTTTTATTTTGAACTTAATTTTCTTTATAGCTACACAAATGTAAATTGTATTTATTGCCATATCATGTTTCAATGTCTCATCGTATTTCTCTAAATACGGATAGAAAGGGAATAAATCTGTTACTTGAATTTTTCAGTTTGTTTAGACATTTTATCCTTTTTTTAATTCTTTGGTGTGAAAATTAAAATAAATTTATATCCCACCGGCTAGTAATTAAAAACATGTGATTTAATACAAAACTTACAATTTATTTTATACATTTGATGCCACACGTGTTTTAAACATTATATTTACAGAAAAAAATATTTTTTTTTATTTAAAACTCTTACAACTTAAGTTCTTGCCTTTCTCAAGGAAAACACGTTCTAGCCGGACATACATGATGTGCTCCAAAACGAAAGGGCTGCACCCTGTTACGTTTAGAATTGACCCCCACCTTCCCCCCGCCCCTTTCTAAACCACAGGTGACACTCCACCCACCCACACTCATTTTAATTGACCATGGTATGTAACTCAAGGTCATGGTCAAACCTAGCTCCCAACTTACTTTATTGCCCGTAATGACCCATGCATTGAGAGCGTGATCACCCCCCCCCCCCGACCTTTATAAAGTTAAGTTAGAATAAGTTAATAGACAGTCGGTAGAGAATATGTAGTAGGCGATAGAGTACGGTACAGAATATGTAGTAGGCGATAGAGTACGGTAGAGAATACGCAATAGGGCAGTAGTTATTAGATGAGAGAATAGTGCTGACAGGTTTAGAGTAGACATAGATAGATATAAGCAGTTAGAAGAGAATTTGTATTATAGTGTAATAAAGTAATTGTTGTAGTGTGTACTCCACTGAGTTCTGTTATATATATATATATATATATATATATATATATGTATATATATATATATATATATATATATATTTGTCTTATAAAAGTTAAAGTTACATATTTGGTGAAGTATATTAAAATCACCTGGCGAGCGTGCCCTCATCAGATATATATTAGAAATTTAACCGCCACACACCCGTATGCGGACTTAGACCCAACCCCGATGGCAGTGAACACTACTGTACACCAACAAAGGGAGTTACAAAAAATGGTATGCGTTTGTGGGGACCTGAAATAGTGAGGAGGATTCACTCTTGTGCTGGGTGGGCCCAACGTTTATTCCGACTCTGATTACGTCGATAAATAACTTATTGTTATAGATGTTTAAATTTAAACTTAATATTTCACACATTAATAAAAAACAATTTTTGAGCGAAAACTTTTAATTAACCGACGACTCAATATGATATTATTTATATAATATATAATTAAAAAAAAACTACTTTTAACTTACAAACCCAGTATTTGCATTAAATTACAAAAACCCATTAGAATAATATACTCAGACGTAATAATAATCATATTTGGACACAGAGTTTTTACTTCATTATATTTATGTAAGCTTTTAATTAGTTTCACTTTCTGTGCGTGGCTGTCGGTGTGGTCTCAAATCCTGTAACCCAATTTACCTGTATAATAAATTAAGCAAGAGGGCTCAAATATTACACCGCGGAAAATCTACACGCCAATACTTGTTTTTAAGCATTTCGATTCCCTTAACTAACATTTTGAAGAATTACGAGGCGAATTACTTTCTACTAGTAATGTTTAGTAACGTGGAAAATTCGCCTTAAGATTATTATGTGAAATAAAAACGAAGCCTAGCACCGTATCTGTACACAATAGTAGAACTTTTTTGAGTCCTATGTAGACTTAACCAGTCGATTAAATAAAATTAAAGAGCGTGACAGAAATAGAAAGTTGAACTCTTTCAAAAATAATAAAAAAATAAAATGTTAAAAAAAAAGTCAATTGCAAAAAAAAAAAATGTAACAAAACAACAAACAAAACTCATTATATATAAAATATCATTTAGGTTATTAAAATAGAAATTTAGCGTGATTATAAAACACTGAACTAAATATATCTTTACATAAGATGAAAGGTAGCATTAAATGAATTAATAATTCATATATGTACGCTTACATTTTTAGTTATGATGATATTTAGAAATAATTGTATGACATATGATATTTAAAAAAAAACAACTTTTGGTGCAATTAAATAAAAGCATGTTTTTGAAAAAGCTTGTTATATTTATATATATATATTAGGGTGATTCAAAAAAATGAAGTTTTGAATTTTTCATGCGGCACCATCTAAAAATGTTCCAATATATGAAAAAATAAATCAGTAAAATTTTTATTGATTTTGACACATGTTTAATGGTTGCTACCACATTGTGAATTTTACACATTTCAATTATTTTACTCCTTGTTGGTAATAACGTGACTGCCTGACTGACAATGCCCAAAACATATTATTAATTGTGTGAAATGATGAAGATACAATGTCACTCTTATTTATTTCAGTTAATTTTAATCTTTGCTGTTGATTATTCTTTGTTAAATTTTTTTGTCTAATTTCTTTGGCCACGTTTACACAAAATCAATATTATAATATCACTCAGATTTTTGTATTTTATCTCTTAAAATCGTTTCAACTAGTTTAATAAAGATGTCCAGTAGTAGAGCAAAATTCACTGGAGCATGTGTCCTACTGGAGCGAAAGATGCAGAAGGAAATGTTGTGGCTGGCCTGTCGTCATCATATGCTTGAAATTATGTTGGAAGCAGGTGTGAAGCATTCATTTGGTCCTTCTACAAGTTCAGACATAGCAATCTTTAAGCGATTTAAACAACACTTGCCACTAATTGATAAATCAACATCTCAGACTGTTTTAACAGAGGAGTCTAGTACATCAGTCGTTGTTGACATTGCTGAAGAAATTATCAAATTTGCACAAAAACAGCTCACAACTTTTCAACCTCGTGACGATTACCGAAAGCTACTTGACTTAGTCATTTTTTATCTTGGAGGAATTCCAGCAAAATGTATATCATTTAAACAACCAGCTGGACTTCATCGTGCTAGGTGGATGGCCAAAGCCATATATGCCATCAAAATATGACTATTTCGGGCCCAATTTCGACTCACAGCAAAAGAAGAACGGGGTCTCAGAAACATATGCATTTTTGCCACAAGAATTTACACTACAGCCTGGTTTACAGCACCATCAGCCATTTCAGCTCCTCGAAATGATCTTTGGCTTATCAAAAGCCTACAAAGGTTAGGGTGAGGGTTAATATAAGTTGGACTAATTAATTTAATGTACCAAGTGAATAGTGAAATTGTTAATATTATAAAACTTATTGTATCATTTAAGTATTTGCTTGCAGCTATCCTGATTCACAGATTTCAGCGGTGGCTTTGAAAAAATTTCTAAGACACCTCTGGTATTTATCAGAAGAACTTGTTGCATTGGCTTTTTTTGAGGATGAAGTACCACTTGACATAAAACAGAAAATGGTGAGATGTTTGAAAACAAATGGTTTACCTGGCTCTTTGAAAAAAACAACAATTGATCAATCTCTGATATAATTCAAAGAACTTGATGATTTTGTTTCAAATAACACCTTTCGTATTTTTGCCATTTTTGGACTGTCATCTGAATTTTGAGCAGTGATCCATATAGTTGGGAGACCAATGAAACCTTCAAAAAAGCAAATGCTGAACTATCCTCTCTCAGAGTTGTGAATGACATAGCCGAACTTGGAGTAGCTGTTATGTAAGATTACAATAAACTTCACACAAACAATGAAGAACAGAAACAGTACCTGCTGAGGGTGTGAAACAGTATAGACAGAACTGCCCAGACAGGAACAAGTCAACATTGATGCAGTTGAACCAAAATTTAACTATTAATTTAATTGTTTGTATACTTTTTATTAAACAAGTAAAATAACTTTAGATTTGTTTAACTGGTAATAAATATACTGATTTTTTCATTATTATTATTTGTTAAAACTAAACATGGCGGTAGCACCCTCTTAATATTGTCCAAAAAATTTAAAATTTTTACTGAATTTTTTTTTCATATATTGGATCATTTTTGGGGGGTGCCCAAAGTTAAATTCAAAATTTAATTTTTTACCATATTGTTTTGAATCACCCTAATATATATATATAAGCGTATGAATTACATTAATAATAAACATGGAACAAAAGGAAATATCGTGATGTTTTAGCGAACAATAGTAAATATTTTGAACAATAATTAAAAAAAAATATTCCATCGTATTTCGTGACGAAGGGAGTAAACATCAGTGTTCACCCAAAAACAGCCCCTTCATCTAAATTACTAAAAATACTTCAATCATATCCTATATCGGTTCCGTGCATAATTTCTTAGCCCATTGAAATATAGTGAAATATAATTTAAATATAAATACTGACCAGCCCCGTAGCGTGAACATTTTACAGCAGGGGCCAGGCAATAGCAGGGGGGCCAGGTAATACAATTTACTAAGTCGAACAAATAAGCAGGGGGACCAGACTAAACGCAGGGGGGCCCGGCCCCCCTAGCGCCTCGCACGCTACGGGCTTGATACTGACATAAAAACAAAGATATGTGTTTCCGACATCAACTATAATATACAAACAAAGATATGTGTTTCCAGCATCAAATATAATGAACAAACAAAGATATGTGTTTCCGACATCAACTATAATGTACAAACCAAGATATGTGTTTCCAACATCAACTATAATGAACAAACAAAGATATGTGTTTCCAACATCAACTATAATGAACAACCAAAGATATGTGTTTCCGACATCAACTATAATTTACAAAAAAAGATATGTGTTTCCAACATCAACTATAATGTACAAACAAAGATATGTGTTTCCAACATGAACTATAATGTACAAACAAAGATATGTGTTTCCGACATCAACTATAATGTACAAACAAAGATATGTGTTTTCAACATGAACTATAATGTACAAACAAAGATATGTGTTTCCGACATCAACTATAATGTACAAACAAAGATATGTGTTTCAGACATCAACTATAATGTACAAACAAAGATATGTGTTTCCAACATCAACTATAATGTGATCGGTCGCTGAAAACAACTCTGATGTAAAAAATATACAAAGATGTATGTCTATAGATTGATAAGTAAGGCTACAAGTCAAGGAAAACTAACTGCATCGAGTCCTAGTTTATCTCTATAAATGCGACATACACGCGGGAACTAGATTAGATCCGAATTTCTATTTATATCAGTTTATTTCTCGCTTCAGCTGACTTCCAAATGACTACAAGAGAAACAGACTTACATTACAGTGGCTTTAGTTTCAACTGAAGGCAGAGATGAGCTAGAACAATCTGGACTGGAATAAAACTTAGTTCCAGGAAGTGTAAATTAGTTCTTTTAAACTAAGTTAATATAATTTAAAGATCATAAGGAAACTGTGTTGAACATGTTGGATTCAAATGTTGGGTATTGAAACTTCTCTATTGAGATCACACACACACAATATTTTATTTTTCAAGCTAAAAGCGCGGCTGACATAATTGCATATATTATTAGTTACATTTAATGCTCACAAACAAATAATGAACAATTTTTTAGCTGGAGTCACATTTCTGTCACAATAATGAGAATAATTTAAACATACCGCCTACCTTCGGTCATTTTAGACATTTCTCGAAAATTAACGGGATGGCATTGAAAGATAATTTGTCTTGTATCTATTAAAACAGGGCCGTTCTTAGACATTGGGGGGCTCTAGGAAGAAATTCCTAATTTGATCTTCGTATACCCTATGGAAAAGTACCTGCCTAGGTACTCTAATAGGAATTAATATTTAAGAGGTTCATTTTGTAGTGCGGGCCTTAGGCAGTAAAATAAGTCATATATGTTGCAGGTGTCAAAGAAAGTAAAATCAGTCATATCTGTTGCAGTTGTCAAAGAAAGTAAAATCAGTCATATCTGTAGCAGTTGTCAAAGAAAGTAAAATCAGTCATATCTGTTGCAGGTGTCAAAGAAAGTAAAATCAGTCATATATGTTGCAGTTGTCAAAGAAAGTAAAATCAGTCATATATGTTGCAGGTGTCAAAGAAAGTAAAATCAGTCATATATGTGGTGTCAAAGAAAGTAAAATCAGTCATATATGTTGCAGGTGTCAAAGAAAGTAAATAAGTCATATCTGTTGCAGTTGTCAAAGAAAATAAATAAGTCATATATGTTGCAGGTGTGAAAGAAAGTAAAATAAGTCATATATGTTGCTGGTGTGAAAGAAAGTAAAATAAGTCATATCTGTTGCAGTTGTCAAAGAAAATAAATAAGTCATATATGTTGCAGATCTCAAAGAAAGTAAAATAAGCCATGTCAGTAGGTCAAAACATTCCCTACTCATTGACCTATTTGTTTTGGTCAATATGTGCACCGACTCCTACGTTTTTCTATTTTTAGAATAACGTCACCCTGTCACGTGATCAGAAGTAACACGATCCTCTATTGTAGGCCTGGGATCTCATTAACATTTAGCTGTCTGGATGTACGTAACTCGATGCTAGGACACTGTCCACAGTCAGGTGGACGGAATTTCCCGACAAGGCCTTCTGACCTATTTTGGTCTTCCATGCCCCTTTGAACTTGGTAAGATAACGTAAATCCAGAACAGTTTCAGTACACAAAAAAAAATTACGCGATAGGAAAATTAATGAGAAATTTACATCAAATGATATAACTGGCATTAATTAAACTTAATAATTAATAAAGATGTTTTTACAAATTTTCATATATTAGTACATTTTGTCAGGAACTTTTTTTTTTTTGGACGGGACAAAATGTTCCTTTGAAAACAGAACTAACAGCTACAAAAAATAATTTGGTACTAATTCACGTCACCTAGATTGTGTTGAAACAGTTGTACAGTAGAATACACGGTAAATAATACAACGGTCTTTTGTATTGGGTTTCATTAATACAACGGTATATTGTATTGACTTTCATTAATACAAAGGTCTGTTGTATTGAGTTTCATTAATACAACGGTATATTGTACTGAGTTTCATTAATACAACGGTCTATAGTATTGATTTTATTTCATAAAAGCAACGCTGTGCAGAACGTTATGCAAAAATTATTGTCATTTTGTTTGTGAAATCTCATAATTGATTGATTCCATTTATTGCTGCTATTAATATTGTATACAGAACTACAGTAAATGTCAAACACAATTGACCAAAATTATAAAGTTTTTTTTTCTTCTACTACACTGTACTTCGCTGTTCGTTGTACTTATAAGAAATGAGATTATGTAATGTAGGATTTGAACATTTATAAGACACTCGTCTGAAGTGAATATGAAGTCCAACGTTGGACACATTAAATTATACCCCCACCCAAACACACACACTTCCCATTCAATATTTGACTTTATTCAATCGAAGCGACACAGTTCCAATAGCATAGAACATTTTTTTATTATATGACTTTCCACACACACACACACACACAGACACAGACACACACACACACACACACAGACACACACACACACACACACACACACACATACACACACATATCATGCCAACCAAGCGGAAATATCAAGTTAGAGGAGGTAATGCATTGTAGCTGAATGCTAAGATAATCATGGTGATTTATTCGAAGTGAAATGTTTAGAAAGAGTCATACAGTCTTATATATAGTTCAATTGAAATATTTCAAATAAAACCCATTTAAAAAATGAAGAAAAATTGTCTAGATCGAAAATCAAGATTGGTCTTTTCCAACTGATTCTCTCCCTGCAAACGGCGCCATCTAGCGCACAATCCTAAAAAAAAAAAATATTACTGAACTAGAGGTGGATTAATGTGTATTTTCCTTTTCTTTTCCACTTTTGACAGTAACAACGAAGTCCTGAGAGAGAAGTATAAAAGAAAGTGTTGTCAAAGACGTAATCTGAAGAATGTCCAGGAGTCAACGGGAAAAATTGTATTTAGCTTTTGCGTCAAAGAGATTTTTTTTAGTTATAATGGTGATTAGGTATTTAAATTTTAGTGGAATTGACATTCAGCCAAAAAAAAAAAACAAATAAACAAACAAAAAAAAAACTATCAGTTGACTCTGCTCTACTAATAGGATGTTGGCGGTATTTCAAATTCGTTTTCATTTCCATCCCAACACGAAAGCTCAAAACAACAAAAGTCTCAGCCACTAGCTTAGGTACTGGTTCAACTACTAGTAGAAATACAGAAATAAAACTTTTGATATTTTGATTATAAACGGCGCAGATCTGGTTTTATCGTTCCACGAAACATTGGTTTCAAACGATTGCACGCCAAACTGTTACTTCATTGTTTGAAAGCATTTTTCTTGAGAAAGAAATTCAGAACTTTAAACCTTTCAAATCTAGTAAAATATATCAACCTACAAATTAACGCGCCTTTTAATAAGCAAACATTTTTTGTTAAAAGGGTGTTAATTTTCTGGATAGTGAAGTCGACTCACGTGCAAAGTTACAGGGTTCAATCCCCGGTAAAGCCAAAACTATTCGCCGCTCACTGGTGAGGACATGGGCGCCGCCACGTCTATGAGCTAGGGGACGGATGGTCGTCCGGTAAAGCGCTAAACTGTCAACCTGAAGGTACCTGGTTCGATCTCCGGTGAGGACCAAGGAAAATTTTCAGGTCTTGACTCAAGTTCTCGACATATCTCCCGTGTTGCCTCCATGGCCATTGCACTATCGGCTATGGTGGGAATGAAAGAAGGACACACAAAAAAAACCGTCCTATTAGTGGTTCATAGGATCTAAGAGATTTCATGCTTACAGGGACTTCACACACACGTCTTTGAGCTCACAGACTGGATGTTTGAAAGCACATCAGTTGATTTGTTCATCAGTTTCCCCCCAGCGACCACATTCGTTTTGGGGAAAAAATTGTTTCGATGACGATGAAATTTTGTTTAGTTAGTAGATCAACGTTTTTCCACCATTTAGAAAAAAAAATCATTTCCGAAACAACAAACGAGCGAGCAACAATTTTACCATGGCAAGGGGAAAAAAGGGCCGAAAGCATGAATACAGTGTTGAGAAGATATCCGTTGATCTGACCCAGACAACTCCAATACAACTTTATTTATTTATTTTAGAGACGAATGTGAACAACGAGTAGTTGGTAACTGATTGAGATTCACCTTGTAATAAACAGTGTAAGGCTTCTGTGTGACTATCCCTTGCGGAAGCTAGTTAGATGATTCCAGATCCACATGAGTGAGGTTACATCAAAAGTTGTTTGATAAGTCGAATGAGATAATTTGATTAAATGTAACAAGGAGCCGTGAGAATTTGAGCTCTTGTTGGATCACACAGACTTGTGGTCTGACAGGGTTGAACAATTCGATCAAAGATCGGTTCATGATGAAAGGAAAACCTATCTATCTATCTATCTATCTATCTATCTATCTATCTATCTATCTATCTATCTATCTATCTATCTATCTATCTATCTATCTATCTATCTATCTATCTATCTATCTATCTATCTATCTATCTATCTATCTATCTATCTATCTATCTATCTATCTATCATCTATCTATCTATCTATCTATCTATCTATCTATCTATCTATCTATCTATCTATCTATCTATCTATCTATCTATCTGCACAAGAAAAAATATTATTATAACAAAATAGTTCTAGAAGAGGAAAGTATTTTGACTCGACTCATAAAGATTTTCCCCCTAACCTTATTTCGTCTTAATAAACAATAGAAGTCAGTGATTGTACAGTACATACAAACAAGCATTCCAAATGTGGGTTAATTAGTTTCATGATATCTTTGAACTTTAGTTTTTCCTTTGATCACATCTGACTAACGTGATATTTCAGATTTAGTAAAATTACTTCAAAGTTTATGAGTGGCTAGTTTAAGTAAAACGTACTTTAAAACGGTCTAATTACCCCCACACACGTATATTAACTTGTACAATAAGGTATACATAAAAGAACTGTCTGAAAGTACGTTTTCAGTTGATCTGTCCTTATTAGAAAGATGATAAATCATTCAAGCAAGATAACTCTTCTTTGTGTTTGACATAATGATTGCAAATCGTGTCTGCCATATCATTGTCGGCTAATGGTTTATCTTTCTATGTAGTTGTGTTGGGTCATTTTGTAATTTGTCATGAAATGATGGGTCGATGACTAATAGAAATCAATTGATCTGATAAACAATCGTCTGCTGACACCTTCCAGACTTTGTTAGAGATGTTCAGATATTAGACTGAAAGACTTTACTGTTTTACTTCTTTTGGTAGGTCGTAGATTTACACAATTCAGACGACATATTTACGACCAATCCAACATTTCTCTGTACGCATTGTACTGGTACATACGGTGACGCCATAAATTATGGGATGGCCAAGCGTGAGGTTGGGGAGAGCTGTACCCCGTGTTTGATATATGGTGAAAAATGATCTGAAGAGCATCGCGATAGTCGTCTAAAACATTCTTAGCAATGATATAAATGATATGATGGGAATGTTCAATCATTATGGAACTCATCGAACACGGGAAGGGAACGAAGTGTGATACGCAATGCTAAAAAAAAAAGCGTATAATGCCACAATATAGGGGATAAACAAAACGAAACTTTTTCAATTGGTTGTGCACTACATTGGACACAGAGCCGCATGTGGCTCAACAGCTACATTAGGCCATCTTGTGGCTCTAACAGCTACATTAGACCGTTATGTGGCTCTAACAGCTACATTAGACCGTTATGTGGCTCTAATAGCTACATTAGGCCATTATGTGGCACTGGCAGCTATATTAGGCTGTTATTGCCCTAAATCATTGGTTGATATCGTTAAGTAAAATAATGTTCACTGCCACCAGAGCCAGATTCACGGGTTGTTTGTACTAGGGACCCAAGGCAAAAGAACATTCAATTTTTTTGTGCTCAGATCATGTCAAAGTCGCCTCCCGTAAATCTCAAGGCCGATTATTTTTTTCCAACTTTTGCCCCCCAACTGATACGTCATTTTAGCTTTAGGTCCCTGACAAATGTCTAGGGTGACCTTCTTGCCGCGGGCCTGAATGTTAAAAAAGTAGTCACGCCTTAGTGTGAAACTCACCCATGAGATTTCTTTTAGAACAAGTAAATACTTTTGAGTAGCACGGTAGTTAAAAAAAATGGTACATGTTAAAAATTATTTTTATTATTTTTTTTATGATTTTTTTACATTTTTTCGGTTATTTTAAAATAAAATGTTTGACAGGTGTCCCTGAGAGCAGTAGTTACGGAGCTTTAGTACAACTCATCGCAGCCAGCTGTTCAACTTGTATATTCTTACTCTCCCCATCACGATGGTGTACTTGTACATTTTTAGAAAGCTAATTATTTATTTTTTAAATAAAAAAAATCAAGATATCATTGAGGCGTTAACTAATGAAAATTAAAACCCAAGGTATATTTTATAACTACACAGTAACAATAACATTAATAACCCAAGGTATATTTTATAACTACACAGTAACAATAACATTAATAACCCAAGGTATATTTTATAACTACACAGTAACAATAACATTAAAACCCAAGGTATATTTTATAGCTACACAGTAACAATAACATTAATAACCCAAGGTATATTGTTTAACTACACAGTAACAATAACATTAAAACCCAAGGTATATTAACACGTTTGTAAATAGTACAATAAATACATTAGAAATTAAGATTTCAATTGTTAAAAAAAAAAACAACAACTATATTTTATAACTACACATTAACAAAAACATTTAAACACCAGAGCGATACTAATATTTCAAGTTTACTTGTATTTACGAGACACTCCTTCCCCCCTCCACCTCATCGCGACATGCTCGTTTAATTGAAGAATTTATTCTGACATTAAAATAGAAACCTTTTCCAGGACAGACATCCGTACGATGAGCAGGCAATTATATCAGACAAGTAGAGGTAAAGTAAGAGAATATGATAGGTAAAGTTGGGCTCGAGATAGGACAAACATGGAACATCTCTGAGCTGTGATGTTGAGCTGGAAGAGAGATTCAGAGAGGGGAGGGGTCAAGAGTTGAAAAGACTTGAAGAACGAACAATAACAATCAAACAGCTTCATCTGGTTAATATCGTTAGAATCACATTAGGAGACATTTCTATCAAAAGGCCACGCGATCTTCATCGGTATGTTTGCTGGATGCCAGAGGACGACTTTCTGTAAATAAGTTTCTGTGTGGCGAATCAATCAAAGGCACTTGACTAGTCATGTGACTGGCACGAGCATACACGTCACGTGACATGACGTCAGCAAACAAAAAGGTGATTTCATTTTAAATGATTTAGCTGAGAAATATGGGCAGGAAATGTGATTTGTGTACAAAAACTCTGAAACCTTTAGACTGAATGTCTTTTGAAACCTGTAGGCAGTTTGTTAAAATCAAATGTATTTGACATACAGGATAGTTCAATGTTTGTTTTCTGACTCATTTTGCCTGATTTTTTTTTCTTCTATCACATTCATACTTATCCTCTAAATGTATGATAGCCAACAATTATCATGAAAAGATTCGTGCATTTTCCCACTTATTTTTTTATGACCAGGACATCAACAACTATAATAAAAAAAGGTCTCACATTCAGTAAGGAAATGTCATAGAAAACTGATGTCATTGTAATTTACTGTAAGACTCAAGATACTAACTTCTGAGTGTCAAATAATTTATAGATTACCGCGTCACTTTCTCGGGCAAGTCTCCTTATGTAATCAGGAAATCAAATTGTGCATTTTACTGTCACAGCTAGCCACGTTCAAACTGCAGTTTATCTTGATGAAAGCGTTCGTCCCCTTGCTCCGTAGGGAATGTCCCCACATTCTCTTTAAACTTGTCGAGGTGAGTAATAACTGGGTCTAAAGCACAGATTAAATGGTATACAGATTGCGCAAGTCTTGTTTTGAAACAATTATTTCATCGCTGCCATTAATGATATTTACTCTCATCAGTCCATTCATTGAATATATAAAACTCATATAACCCATGAACTCATGAATTAAAAAAAAATATTATCGCTTTTTATATTTACAAAGCAAACTGAAAGCTTTTTAATTCATATTTCATGTCTTAAAACATCAAAGAGGTGTAAATAGGTCTGTGTGTTTTTAATAAATGGAAAGTGTCATAGGAAACAAAAGCGAATAACAACAATGGCGCGAGAGTTTTTTTCACACAAAAGCGAGGACTATTAATATAGTGATGCGCTATCTGTATAATATTTAATTTGTGGTATATGAACCTTAAGGGACCTTCGGAACCCCATTTCGTGACATTTGCGCATAATAGTTTGAATCAACTCTGCCAAGAAATCTGGCACCACTTCAGGAAAACTGTGCCAAGCCGCTTTCACTTTCACTGTATCTGAGGAAATTCTTAATATTCCATCAACTTCTTTATCTGATGACCGACAAAAATCCTGTTTTGATCCAGACCTCAGATAGCTTCGATCTTGGCCTCGGATAGCTTTGATCTTGGCCTCGGATTGCTTTGATCTTGGCCTCGGATAGCTTTGATCTTGGCCTCGGATACCTTTGGAAATATATTTCGAAGGGTATTTGAAAGCTGGAGACACTTTACCTAGACCAGTGACAAACTGTTTCCTGTGTCCTAATATGATATAAGTAAGAAAAATTCCCGTAGGTAGTGATGTGGTATTAGCATGTTGTGGCGCATCACCAGCGGATCCGATTTTTAATAACTCTTTCCGGAAAAACTCAGTACGGTGTGCTTTGTGGTAGTACTAGCACAGCCTTCAAACTTCTAGATAAGATACTCTTGCGGCTTAACGACTATTTCAATAGCATCGAATGAATCTGTGAGTACTAGCAGAGACCGTAACGATTTCTAAAGAAACTAGCAAATGTAAGAATACATCATTGACGTTGTAGCTGTAGCAGAGACTGACACTATCAAACATTAGACCACACCTTGATTTCTATGTGTCTTTCATCGAATCATCATAAGAACATCACATACACTTTTAGGCCATCACTCGCCACCTATAACACATCGTAAGTTAAACCATATGTATTACAAAATAGTACTGTCCGCCCACACAATTCAACCTGATGTATTACAGAATAGCATTTGATATTAGAGACCAAACATTTCATACTATAAGACAGTTTATGGGAAGAAATTATAGAGGGAAAATAAAAATAACCAATTGTACACAGTTTTGTTGTTGTCGTTTGATGAACACCAGTTCAATTGATTTCTCATTAGCTGACTAGTGACTCGATTCTTCGCACATTAACTGGAACAAACACATGACAAACTAGGCCATTCTTGTGATGCCACACTCAGATCGGACTAATTTTAAATATAGGACAACTTATGTGTCACAATGACCTTTACGATACGCACCCGGTGACGTCATCACTTAACATTTTGCTGTAAACATGAGAGACAGATAATTATGCCCCTCTCCCGCCTATTCATAGTGTGACGTACAAGAAACAATGTACAGCTCACCTAGTCGATTCACAGAGCAGTTAATGCCGTAAGCCAAACCAAACAATCAGATTCTGTTAGCAACAAACTTCATAGATAAAATATTGATGACACATACTTACTGTAGCTTGGATAATTATATATATATATATATATATATATATATATATATATATATATATAAATATATATATATATATATATAGGCTTTAATAAAAAGTGCTTAATTCTTTAAAAAAAAGGGGGGGGGGCTAATTAGGCGCAAATTTTTGTTCTTTTAAAACCTTGGTGATATTTTAGACTCTATTGTTTACAAAAACATGTTTTGGCTAATTGGTAACTTAATCCTGTAACACAATAGTAATAATAAAAATAACCCACAGATTAAAAATAAATTGTTCCACCTTAATGATGCATGATATGCATGAACATTTTGTGTATGTATGAACGCAGCTCTGCATATACGTGTGACAACTTGGATAACCTTTCCAGTCCCTACTCGTTATGTAACGCCCTGTGAGTGGATAATTTTGTGTTACCTGGCTGTAACGAGACAACTCTTGTTTCCGTAATACAATATTAGCCCAGGGACTTCTCCAGCCTCCTAACCACACACCGGACCTGTTGTTTTTTCTTAGCTTGGCTTAAGTAAAGAATTCGGCCGTGGATGAGTAATGTCCAATGGTTGTGTAGGGCGCTATATTCCAACCAAATAATGTCCAATGTTTGTATAGGGCGCTATACTCCAATCAAGTAATGTCCAATGGTTGTATAGGGCACTATACTCCAATCAAATAATGTGTAATGGATGTACAGGGCGCTATACTCCAATCAAGTAATATGTAATGGTTGTATAGGGCGCTATACTCCAATCACTTAATGTCCAATGGTTGTGTAGTGCGCTATATTCCAATCAAATAATGTCCAATGTTTGTATAGGGCGCTATATTCCAATCAAATAATGTCCAATGTTTGTATAGGACGCTCTACTCCAATCAAAAAATGTGTATTGGTTGTTTAAGGCGCTATTCTCCAATCAAATAATGTGTAATGGTTGTATAGGGCGCTATACTCCAATCAAATAATCAGTAATGGTTGTATAGGGCGCTATACTCCTTCAAATAATGTCCAATGTTTGTATAGGGCGCTATACTCCAATCAAGTAATGTGTTATGTTTGTTTGGAGTGCTATATTCCAATTTATTTATTGCAAGACCGATTTCTTTTTACTGCTTTTAGTTTTATCAATACCGTGAAGTAAATTTTTTTTTATTTGAAGGATAACTAAATAGTAATAGTGAAATAATAACAAGCCTGGATGTGTCTTTTTGCATTCATTTTATATTAAATTTACAATAACATCAACACTTCTCAATATAATGTGAGGTGAATGGTGTAGTCAACATTAAAAACAACAAACATAAACAACAACAACAAACAAAAAAATAGATCAATAACACTCGTAAGTTGTAACAGTAACTTCCATTGTTGGCCTACAATTCATTGTTGTTGTTCATTTATAATCATAGGTTCAAAGCTTTTTAACACAATAAAACAAACCGACACAATATCAGTATTTGAAAAGTAGAGAGAATATTTTGTATGTCTGAGTGATGACCAATTTACGCACATAACTCCCCCCCCCCCTACCTAAAAGAAAGTTACCCGGAGTAGACCGCCCCTCGATCCCCCCCCACCCCTCCGTCTTGATACGCCACTGCTTACGGTCTTTAAACGTTATTTCCTTTTGTTAAAACCAACTGTTTATTGCTAACATCATGTTCTTTCTATGTAGATAAGTGCATGTAAGGACCAGAGGTGTTTGGCCGCGAGGGATTATCAGATCCTCATTTACTGCAGCACCGTTCTCACGTTGATGCACCGTGTTGTGTTCCATTTCTTGAGTGATATAGGCTAGTGCTGATTAAGTGAGACGTAATGATTGTTTCTAGTATATACCGTGTAAAGTCCCTGTAAGGAGGACCTATTAACCTCTAGGATGCTATAAACCACTCATGGTACGGTTTTTTGTAATGCTCTTCTTTCTTCCCCTCCACCATTGTCAACGGTACACAACCGCACTGTTAAAAAAATATTAAATATTATTTAACAATAGAAAAAAAGAATGTTTTGTTAGTCCAAATCAACCACTAGCTTTACATTAATGATCAACTCTATCGAATAAATATTGAATTTTATTTTTTCTTGTTTTATATAAACGTAAGAGTCGATCTTGTTAGCAGTACATTGGGGGGGGGGGGTAGGAAAAGTACATTTTGGACCCCTAGGTGGTTAAGACAGCATGCAAAGTTGGGGGCCCCCTTTTAGTAGATATATAGAGACTGTAAAACTGTAAAATCCTTTTAACCCAGAGCCCCCCCCCCTCCCCATCGTGGCTGCCAAAATTTCAACAAGTTTCTCCCCTTAGAAAATTATTTAAGAGACATTAATAGGAACTTCCCGTGAACCTGTCACAAATATCAACACTAAAAATATGCCGTCACTAAAAACACGCCGTCACGAATTACTTAGTGGCTGACAATTTATGTTCTCACAAAACAAATTCACATTTTTGTTCATACATCATAATCAGTATGAATAAAAAAAAACCCAGTTATATTACCTAAATTGATTTTTGTCTTTTTGTTATTCTTTTATTTTCGGTTAAGATGTGTGTCTGTATGATGGCAATCACCTGGCACGTAATGGCGTTTCCAGATCAAACAAATATCTCTTTCATTTGTTATGTTTCCGTCAATTCAACTGCCACGTTTCAATTCAATTCAATATAAAATCTTCACTTTATCTCGAAAATAACGCTATTTTCTTTGTTTGTTTTTTAAACAATAAAACGATAAAGTTGTTCTTCGCGTCGCATTTACAAAAACCGATATGAATATGTCAGAACACTTTTTAAATGATTACATTTCTTTATTTTTTGTACTGTTTTAAATGTAAAATTAAGGCGGGAAATATGATTAGCCTTACTATATTTCATTTCAAATTTACATCAAATCTATCTTAAGGTGTGTTGTAAGTACATGTAGGCAGAGCCGCTTGTGTTATAAATAAGAAAACTAGATGCAGCATAGACCCACCCCACCCCGACCCCGTCGAGACATTCATTTCGCCGTAACCCAATAAAATATTTAAAGTTTCATAGGTTGTTTTTATAGTACAGATATTATGAGGCATCTAGTACATATATCATGAGCCATCTAGTACAGATATCATGAGTTGTCTAGCACAGATATTATGAGCCATCTAGTACAGATATAAGCCGTCTAGCTTCTAAGGAGGTGCTAACTAGTTTGGTAAAAATGTTATGGACGAATTTCCCCAATCTGCTAGGCTTACATCTCTAACACTGACAGGCGATTCCGCAAGTGGGAAAATAAATTTAAGTACTTGTCAGGTGCCCGGGTTAAAATGACTTAACACTTGGTGGTCAACTTCATTGTGTCAGTCAAAGTGGTCAAATATTGTAAGTAAAGATGGGGGGGGGGGTAAGATTTACAAGCTGTAGCCCGATCAGCGGTTTTTTTTTTGCCCACGGCCCCCAAAGGTACCTTCGTCTATGGCTCCTAAATGTACCTTCACCTATAACCCTCAAATATACGAGTGCCTTTGGCTTTAAATGTACCGTACCTTTTCCAAAAGGGCCTTTCATGTGACTAGCTTTCCCTCACATTCCCTGAAACATTATCACTTTCACAATTACTTCCATAAAAATCTCTCATTAGGACATTACCATGAAATAATTTTATTAATGTATAGGCTAGTGCCTGTTTACCCACCATTCACTTCCCCCATTTAGCTTTTCACACATCAGCACCAAGACACGCTATCGTGCGGCTATAGCATTCATTCAACTTTTCTTGTTAGCAAACGAACACTTGAAAAGTAAACACAAAGAAAAGTTCTAGAACAAAACTAATTAATTTCGTCATTGATTAATCAATCGTCAGCAGTTAACAAGTTCGCAAACACACAAATATAAATACTAGTCTAAAACTGGCATTAACACTATTTACCTGAATAAGTTTTTTTTTTAAAAAAAGAGAATTTTTTTTAGTCCATATTTTCATCCAAAGTTTTTTATTGAAGTAAAGAAAATATGAGCCTTAAAGCTTTTGATGCTGTGAGGTCGATAAGAACTTTATTTATAAAAAATTATGAATTTTATGAGTATTCAGATAGATCGATAGATCAGGAATAGATTGGTGCGTAAATTGATTGTTTGACGTTTGTTCCGCAGATAGCTACATTTTACATTGTGGTGTTAAATGGAATTGGAATAATGTGTATGCTTAAATATGTTCATGTGATTTTCAATTTTAAAAAAGTCAGTTTAATTTGATAATTATAATTATAAGACATCGAATTACAGTTTAGTTTGAAATAAAATAAAGTTAAACGTTTAAGTTATACTCGTTTCAAGCAAACAATTAAACACGGGCAGTTGTTGTTTTTTGTTGAACTTTAATTGTTGTTTTGGTTGAACTTCAGTTGTTGTTTTGGTTGAACTTATTAGTTAAACATTTAGGTTCTCAGTTAATAACAAAAAAAAAAAGGATTGAAAGTATTCAGATTTTTTAAAGCAGATAAACAAAGATGGTACAAGGCGTCCAAACAAAGATGGTACGAGAGTTGTCAAGGTTTGGTACATGGCGTCCAAACAAAGATGGTACGAGAGTTGTCAAGGTTTGGTACAAGGCGTCCAAACAAAGATGGTACGAGAGTTGTCAAGGTTTGGTACAAGGCAACCAAACAAAGATGGTACGAGAGTTGTCAAGGTTTGGTACAAGGCGTCCAAACAAAGATGGTACGAGAGTTGTCAAGGTTTGGTACAAGGCGTCCAAACAAAGATGGTACGAGAGTTGTCAAGGTTTGGTACAAGGCAACCAAACAAAGATGGTACGAGAGTTGTCAATGTTTGGTACAAGGCAACCAAACAAAGATGGTACGAGAGTTGTCAAGGTTTGGTACAAGGCGTCCAAACAAAGATCGTACGAGAGTTGTCAAGGTTTGGTTCACGGCAGTGGTGGCCTTATGGGGTTACAACTGGGGTGACCTCCTCAATAATGTTATAATTAATGGGTCACTTTTTAATAGGTCATTTCGTTAATATTTACGTTTACATGTTATTTTATAGATCGTTCGATATAGACCAGTGATGGCGAACCTTTTTGGGGCCACTTATTTACAGTGAAGTACCAACACTCCAATTAAAATTAAAGGAATTGTTATTGTAGTCGCGTGCCGACGGGTGAGGCTTTGGTTGCCACATGTGGCACGCGTGCCATAGGTTCACCACCACTGATATAGACGATCATATGCTAAAAGTGGTTTAAAGAAAAAATTAGTTAATAAACTGACACATAATTTAACACAGACTTGCCATTGATGGAAATTTGACTGTATTCATTAGGGGACTTTTTTGGGGGGAGGCAATTAGTGATGGGCACCACAGATTACGGTATATATTATAATTATACACATAGCGCATCGATAAATATATAGTCCTCGGTTTTGGGTTAAAAACTCTCGCGCCATTGCTGTTTTTCACTTTTGTTTCCAATTACGCTTTCCATTCATAAAAACTCTTTGTTGTTTTTTTTTCAAGACAAATAATATGAATGAAAAAGCTTTCAATTTGCTTTATAAATATAAAAAAGCGATATCATGATTTCATGGGTTTTTAAGAGCCTTATCAACTTTTACATTGATAATTATCAAGCGATTTATATATATGTATATATATATATATATATATATATTAAATTTAAACTTTTAGTTGGTACCTTTTTAGTCATCTTATGCCCACCACTGGTGGCAGCTAGGGCAATCACCACAGGCCCCACGCCAAAGGGGATCCTCGTAAAAGGAGAAATGATACTAAATAAGCCCAACTTACAGCTCTGGGCCCCACATTTGACACTCACCCTGTGCGCCCTGATAGCAGATGCCGCCTCTGTTGTAATTATCGTTTAGAAGTAAACATGCAGCTGTGACGTTAATTGTAGCCTACACTATAATTATAACTGAAATGAATAAATTATTGTATCTGATGCTGAAAAAAAAATATTCAATAAAAAAAAACTGAATACTAAATACAGCTGGCGGCTGTTCGGAGATCTTAAATTTCGGGATTTCTTCTCATGATAAAAATAAATAGTTAAACGCTAAGAACAATGTCGGTTAATTTTGCATCTGAAAGTCACGTGTCCAGCTTTATTTACATTATAAACTATCTTTCGTTATGTAGTTTGAAATGACAGATGATTATTATTATCGGTAAACATTTAATTAAAACAGACTAATTGGAGATAGACTGGGAAAAATGTATTAATCTATAGAGCAGAATTGTAAATGTATTTATCAGACCTTCAACCATTCCTGTTATCTTTCTAATTATTCTGTGTTTGTCATCACAATTAGAGTACGTTGGATTTTGATAAATACTTGATTATTGTTGTTTATCACTATCAGAGTACGTTGGATTTTGATAAATACTTGATTATTGTTCTTTATCACTATCAGAGTACGATGGGTTTTGATAAATACTTGATTATTGTTCTTTATCACTATCAGAGTACGATGGGTTTTTATAAATACTTGATTATTGTTCTTTATCACTATCAGAGTAGTTGGATTCTGATTAATACTTGATTATTGTTCTTTATCACTATCAGAGTACGTTGGATTTTGATAAATACTTGATTATTGTTCTTTATCACTATCAGAGTACGATGGGTTTTGATAAATACTTGATTATTGTTCTTTATCACTATCAGAGTGCGTTGGATTTTTGATAAATACTTGATTATTAATTAAATCAAATGACAATGTAAACGTCATTTATCTGGTGACTCTTGAAATCACATCTTTGGCAGGAAGTGGAAATGTTAATTTGGTGTTACTCAGTGCCATGGAATCGAAAGGTCTGAGAAGAGTGGACATTATATATATATATATATATATCAGTGGACATTATATATCAGTGGACATTATATATCAGTGGACATTATATATCAGTGGACATTATACATCAGTGGACATTATATATATCAGTGGACATTATATATATATATCAGTGGACATTATATATCAGTGGACATTATATATATATATATATCAG
The DNA here is from genome assembly GCA_021962125.1 of Bulinus truncatus. Classification (NCBI taxonomy): domain Eukaryota; kingdom Metazoa; phylum Mollusca; class Gastropoda; family Planorbidae; genus Bulinus; species Bulinus truncatus. Next base: position 6,110,034 of record JAGDYQ010000003.1, read on the forward strand.
TGGACATTATATATCAGTGGACATTATATATCAGTGGACATTATATATATATCAGTGGACATTATATATCAGTGGACATTATATATATATCAGTGGACATTATATATCAGTGGACATTATATATATATCAGTGGACATTATATATCAGTGGACATTATATATCAGTGGACATTATATATCAGTGGACATTATATATATATCAGTGGACATTATATATCAGTGGACATTATATATATATCAGTGGACATTATATATCAGTGGACATTATATATCAGTGGACATTATATATCAGTGGACATTATATATCAGTGGACATTATATATTACATATCAGTGGACATTATATATATCAGTGGACATTATATATATATCAGTGGACATTATATATATCAGTGGACATTATATATATCAGTGGACATTATATATTATATATCAGTGGACATTATGTGGTCTATCTGGTTCTTAGTTTTTCCACATTTCCATCGGCCGCAAGTGGAGGAGAAGCCTTCTGGATGTGAGGGTGAAACGAGGAGCAGACGCTGCATCGGACCATCACCTAGTGCAGGCTACCGTGAAGCTGAAACTGAGAGCCCACAAGGACAAAGCACAGAGACCCTCCTTCAAGTACAACGTCCAGAGCCTGAAGGATGCCAGAAAAACCGCAGAGTACCAATGCAGTTTGAAAAACCGCTTTGAGGCACTAGCTGACTTGGCTGAGAAAACAATAGAGGAACACTGGCTGGAGATTAAAAAGAGCTGGACAGATACCTGCAAAGAAGTCCTGGGAAAGAAGACAAAAAAGCGCAAGGAGTGGCTGACCGCAAGCACCTGGGACCTCGTGGAGGAGAGGAAAACATTGAAAGAGAGGATCAACCACACTCATGACCAACTTGGAGAAAAGAGACTATGCCAAAGCAACAGTACTCAGGGAAATAAACAAGAGAAAGTGAAGAATAGCGCCAGAGCAGACAGAGGAAATTCATCCACGACCTAACGGAGGAGGCAGAAACAGCAGCGCAGGCAAGAGAGATATGAAGAGGCTGTACGAAGTTACCAAGGACCCTGGCAGGCAAGGCACACACTTAACAAATGTGCTCTGTGAAGAGACAAAAGACAGGGAAAACCATCACAACTGAAAGTCCAGGAGAGAAGAGAACGTTGGGCCCAGCATTTCACAAGAAATTCTGAACAGACCCCACCAAAACAACCCCCTACTATACCACCAGCAGACAGTCTCTGAGTAATGTAATACCACTGCCAAAGATGAGGGATCGCAAGACGGAGAGGAATAGCCGTCAATTAAAGCTGCCGCAGATCAGTGATGGCATGCATAGAAACCTGAAAGCCAGTATCCCACAACAACAAACATGCTTCTCCCTCTGCTCCAGAAAGTGTGGACGCAAGAACAAGTACCTGCTGAATGGAGCGGGCACCTCGTCAATCTCCCGAAGAAGGTGACTTATCCAGCTGTAACAACTGGCGAGGCGTCATGCTCCTGTCTGTTCCAAGCAAGATCTTGACGCGCATCATGCTAGAGAGACTGAAGGAGGCTTTAGACAAAGGCCGCAGAAACGAACAGGCGAGGCTCGGCGGGACAAGTCATGCGCCGACCACATCGCCCTGCGCATCATTATAGAGCAGTCCCTTGAATGGCAGTCTCCACTCTACTCAATCTTCGTGGACTTCGAGGCCTTCGACAGCGTGGACCGGAATGTTGTCTGGAACCTCATGGCACACAGCGGGATCCCACCCAGTTCATCACCATCATCCAACAAATGTACGCCAGTTCCCACATCCAGGTTATCCACAAGGCCAAAGCTGACGGAGCCTTTTGAGGTCCAGGACCAGGAGTGAGGCCGGAGCTGCTTGTTGTCGCTTGACCATCTTCCTTCTGGTAGTAAGGCTGGATCATGAAGAAGTTCACTGAGAATGCAAACACAGGAATTCGATGGACCTTCACCAAGCAGCTTGAAGACCTCGACTTCGCGGATGACGTCAGCCTACTGTCACACCGGCAACAAGATGCACAACAGAAACTGAATAGGCTCGCAGACAGAGCAAACAAAGTTGGGCTCAACACATCAACACCAAAAAAAACCATACGGATAAACAACAAGCAACAGATCCAATCCAACCAAAGGATCAACATCGGTGAAGTGGACAAGTTTGTCTACCTGGGCAGTGTGGTGAGCAAGGATGGAGGAGCAGACAGAAGACATCAGAAGCCGTATCAACAAGCAGGAGCACACCTTCAATACCTTGCGTCCCTTGGAACTCTACCGCACTTTCTGGGCGGATAAAAGTCCATCTTCAACACCAGCAATGAAAGCAGTGCTACTATGGTTCAGAAGCCTGGAGACTGACCAAGACAGCCACCACAAAACTGCAGGTGTTCATTAACGAATTACCCCTCCGCAATATCTTACGCACCAGATGGCCAGAAATAAACTCAATGCGCCCTGTGGGGAAAGGAGCAAAGCAGGCCCCATTGACCAAGAGATCCGGAAGAAAATGGGCTGGATAGTACCACACTCTGCGCAAGAGCCCAGACAATCACAAGGCAGGCGCTAGAGTGGAACCCGCAGGAAAGAGAGCAGGCAGGCCAAAGGAGACATGGAGACGCTGCACTGAGCAGAGATGAAGGCAGCTTGATGGACGTGGGCTCAGCTGAAGAGAGACGCCCAAAATAGAGTTCGCTGGAAGAGCG
>JAGDYQ010000003.1:6113239-6330579 GCA_021962125.1 Bulinus truncatus
GCACTTTTTTCCGGAGACTTTTGTTTACTGTACTATTGTACTACTGCGCTATTTTCAGTGTTATTTCTTTATGACACGACGGCGTTCCCGGTACCTTTTAAAGAAAAATATCTCTGGTGTATATATATCTATCTTTACTATTTTAGTAAGCTGTATCATTATATGAACATTTAAAACCGTTGTATCAGGTCCTGGTGTAAGTCCCCCAAGTCCACCCAACTTTAAAATAGGTACCTGGCTTAAGTTTGGGGAGTATAAATGGTTGGGGCGTTGTGCTAACCACACAATCCCTTTATATACCGAGGTTTCTGAAACAGAAGATTTCTACACTTCATCCGCCCCGATGAGCACATTGGAGTTTAAGGGAACTTTACTTTACAAAGACACTGATATTAATATTTATAGGTCTTTGACTAATAAAATTCGTTTTTCATAAATATGTTGTATTAGGCAAGATTTTGATGTTTGCTCATGTCCCCATAAATATAAAAGCAGTAAACTATGTAATAAGTGTTGTAAATAATGGTAACGATGTTTCCCAGACCAGATGTCAAAATATATTTAAAAAGAAACTTTTATTAATGATCCAATGGCCAGCTTACAAATCTGAAGCGCTTAACTTGGCTCGCTACTTCTTTTGTTTTTACATACAAATTGCTTGGAAATTGGCATTAATATAATTATGTTTAATACTATGTATCATAATAAGCAGAAATGTCTAACAGTTAACTTATTAATTGTTCTGAATATATCTTTTCAAAACCGATCCATTTTTTATGTCGTTTACTAACACAATTAAGAGAGTAAACTATGGTAGGAGACTAGGAGAGTTTAAATATAGGTAACTGACCTATGTATACATCTGACATTAATGTGTAGGAGAGTATAAATATAGGTAACTGACCTATGTATGCATCTGACATTAATGTGTAGGAGAGTTTAAATATAGGTAACTGACCTATGTATACATCTGACACTAGTATGTAAGAGAGTTTAAATATAGGTAACTGACCTATGAATACGTCTGACATTAATGTGTAGGAGAGTTTAAATATAGGTAACTGACCTATGTATACGTCTGACACTAGTGTGTAGAAGTCGGGCATCCATCTTGCCATGCCACTTGTCCCCCTCCCCCCTTTCCAAGTATCATCGTATAAAAATAAAATATAAAACCAGTTCGTTCATACCGACCTTAATTAGCTCCCTTTCATCGCCTGAACTCCCAGCGCGTGCTTGGCACGAGACGTTCAAAACCAAGGCAAAGGTGATGATTGTAAGCCACAAATATGACGTCATTATTGATCTACCAATAAGAGGAAACTGTAAAAAAAAAATCGAGGGTAAATTAAATCTATTTGAAAGAAAGTCATTGAGATCTTATCTGGCAAGTGTTATCTTTTCATTTCAGCTTCCAAGTTTGTTAAATCTGGCCACTCGGACTTTACTCAGCACTTCATTGAAATGTTTTCAGTCGTTTCAGATCAAACCAGTCGAGCGTGACTGTCTCATAATGTGCCCGACAATTCTAGTTAAAAAAATATAATGGAGAGAGTTGGGCAGCTTGAGTTCCGAATTTCGATGATAAAAATAAAACGTGATTTAAGCCTCCAAGTCTGAAATGATCTGAAATTGTAATATATTTAATTACTGTGTTATGTTAAGCTGTGTTCTTTATGTACGTACAATATTTATCAATAGTGACTATTAAGGGCCAGTTACTGGTCAAAATGAACTGCATAAAGATAACGTCAAGTCCTTTGCTAGTAGATGAGGAACAGGCAATGGGGGTTAAATAACACACATTCTAAGGGATAATTAAAACTCGGGAGATCTTCAACTCCAGAAGTGACTGCATATTCTATTGTCAAAATATTGTGTAACTGGTGGAATAGTTAAAAAAGACTTCACAGTTTTGTGTCAATTATTTTATTTTTGATTAATAGTTTTAGTTATTTGTAGGATGGATGGCCGAGTGGTGTAGATACTCGACTGTCAGCCTGATATTCCTGGGTTCAATCCTCGATGAGACTCATTGAATTTTTTCCAGGTGAAGTTTGGTGCAAAGTTGTCTCACAAGTTTACAAAGCTTTTAAAGGGTACCTGACGTAAGTTGGGGAAGTAAAGAAAGACGGCTGAGCATTCTGCTAACCATAAAATCCCTTCGTATGACGAGGTTATAGAAACAGGTGAATTCTACACTTCATCAGCCCCGATGGCCGGTCAGGGCGAAGGGAACTTTACTTAACTTTTAGTTATCTGTTAAAATAAAGCCTATATTTTTTGTATATTAGCCGGTATTTTCACCGTTCATACATTTTCCCTCGAACTACAGGGTCGGAAGTTCACCGAATTCAAATATGAGATATTTACCCCACCCCCCCCCCCCCAACCTCAATTTTTTTTTAATTTTTAAATCGGGGTTCATCCAATGTTCCCTCTTATATACCGACGGCTGTGTGCAGCAAATTTTATTGGCTAGGGAAACTTTGGTTGGAATGAAGTAAGAAAAAAAATTCCCCCCCCCCCCAAAAAAAAAAAAACGGTTTATAGGACTATTAAAAACAACATGTGTGTGCACAGGTTAGTGGAAACATTGGTTTCAATTAACTTAAAGGAGTTTACAACTCGAAATATAAAACTACGACACACTATCAAGTATAAAAGTGTCATTAATATAACAGTGATCTTCACTTTAACTTTTCAGAGAATCATTAACAGATCTAGGAAGTGAGTAATAATTAACAGATCGAGAAAGTGAGTAATAATTAAGTACTCACGGATTCTTTATCAATTAATATTTAATTTCACATTATCCGCTACACTTTTTTTTCCAGAAGTCAATCAGCAATATTCTCAAAGATATTTAATTACTATGAAATGTTTCGCGACACCTAAAATCCTTCCTGGACCCTATGTTGAGTCGAGGTCCACAATTTGAGAAACACTGGACTAAATCTAAAAAAGCTTATAGGTATTGTTCAGACTGCCCGACAGACAGGTAGACTTTCACACACACACACACACACAGAGAGATAGAGAGAGAGAGAGAGAGAGAGAGAGAGAGAAATAGATGTAGTGTCTGAGAGACAAAGTATTGAACTGCTTCAATGCTCGTCTTTCGAGTTAGCCTGATAGAATTAAAACCTAAAACAAAACATCACCAGAATAAAACAAACCTCAATATCAAATAAATAATACAATAACTTGTATACAGACAGCTAAATAACACGTTCTCTTAATAATTTACATAGGAATTTAAAGCTTTTATTAAAGAACAACACGCAAATTGGGGGTAACAAGGTAGGATGCACCCTCCCTGCCTTCCCGTCGGCGTAAATATAACTTTATCATGTTGACTTGACTTCACCTGTTCTGGTTTTCATGGTATTGAATGCAAAAAAATCAAGCGACGACTAAACATCAAAAGAAATAATTGTGGCTGGCGATAAAATATAGTTCGAGATGTCATTGTCCCACAGACCAGATTTCGCCATTAGGCCATGGGAGTGTTCATGAAGCAATAGGACATGATTATTGAGGGCAACTGTTTTGTCACAGGCAAAGGGTCTGTTGACGTCATACCCTCACAGGGGATGATGGCACTTGGAATCATCGCAAGTCTTGTACCATTACGTAAACTGAGTTTGTGTGTGTGTGTGGGTGTGGGGTGGGGAGGAATGGCAGATAACAAATAAAACTCCTACTACCCCAATCAATCAATCAATCAATAAGAAGATACTAAAAAAAAGTAGGATAGCAAGTCATAAGCATGTTCAGCACCAAACATCATGGAAGTATCTAGAAATCATGACCTCGGAAATGCACTTGATTAACGAACATTCGCTTAGAGGTTATATGTGTAGCAACTATTGTTCTGTAGCATTTGGTTAGAGATTATTATTATGGTACTTTTGCACTGGGAGTTATGTGAAGCAACTGAAACTTTTTTGTTTGAAAGCAAACACTAACTGAGATATAGTCATGTGAACCCGATCTACGGGTAGAGATCAATAGGTGCATATCACAGTGAGTCTCCGAAGTACTCCCCCCCCCTTCCCCACTTCGGTGCTGTATAAAGTGTACAGTCCATTTTTAAACTTACAGAGAACGGAAGTAATTAATTTTTCGACACTCCTCTTGGGGGGAGGGAGTGTGAGTTGATGTCTGTTATTAAAATAACGCAAATTTGATATAACATGTTTTAATAAATAATGAAAAAAGTCACTGAGATCTTATCTGGCAAGTGTTATCTTTTCATTTCAGCTTCCAAGTTTGTTAAATCTGGCCACTCGGACTTAACTCAGCACTTCATTGAAATGTTTTCAGTCGTTACAGTTCATTTTAAATCTTACAGAGAACGGAAGTAATTCATTGGGGGACTCAGGCAGAGATTTACAGATATATGTGTGTGGGGCTACATGCAAAAGTGTTTGTCTGGCAGTGCTCGATTTAAGAAAAAACCAGTGCCGGGGATGAAAAAAAATTTCTGCAGAGCCGGGGAAAAATGTCTATGGTTTCATCCCCGGCAGGGATATATTAGCTAAAGCAGAGCCGGGGATAGCAGTTCTCAGTGGCGGGGATATCCCTGGCATCCCCGGTGGTAAATCCGAGCCCTGATGTCGGGCCCTCTAAGCACGTTAATTTTAGCAGGACCCCTTTAGCTGTGGGGCCCTAGGCGATTGCCTATTTTCCCTAACCATGTGGATGGCACTGTTTACAGGGACATCATAAATACAGGGACATTATAATCACTGGGACATCATGATCACAGGGACATTATAAAATGACATCATCAGGCATAATAGGATAATTCATTAATTGTAATGCACACTTGTTATTGATTTTTGAATTAATGTTAGTGTTTGTTTCCCTATCAGGGGGAATTTTATATAAGGATGAGATAAAATCTTTTAGATCCTATAAACCACTAATGGGACGGTTTTTCGCTAGACGTCATGTTAAACACATTGAGTACTCATATTACACATATCAAGTACTCATGTTTGACGACGCTAGACGTCATATTACACATATCAAGTACTCATGTTTGACGACGCTAGACGTCATTACTCATGTTAAGTAGGCCTAATTCTGTTTCCGACCGTGGACGGCACATCTAGCTTCTCACCCTGAACTCGAGACATTCGTGTTAACATTATGAGAACCTTTTAAGGACAGTAAAAAAAAGTATAGTTCTCACAGGATTAAAAGGAAGAAGAATATACAATGACAAATAAAAAACAAAACATAAACAACATTGTTATAAAAAAGATTGTCTACTTTACACCTTGGAATCGTTCATTACTGTAAAACTAAGCTGCATGTTTGTAACATAATTAGATTTTTGTTCTGTCCAATACTGATGTGAGACGCGATCAGTTAAAAATGTAGAGAATTATATATATATATATATATTTTTTTCTCCTAGAACTTTGAGTTGGAGGAAAGTAAAAAACTTTCATTTTCACATCTATCTATCTATCTATCTATCTATCTATCTATCTATCTATCTATCTATCTATCTATCTATCTATCTATCTATCTATCTATCTATCTATCTATCTATCTATCTATCTATCTATCTATCTATCTATCCATCCATCCATCCATCCATCCATCCATCCATCCATCCATCCATCCATCCATCCATCCATCCATCCATCCATCCATCCATCCATCCATCCATCCATCCATCTATCTATCTATCTATCTATCTATCTATCTATCTATCTATCTATCTATCTATCTATCTATCTATCTATCTATCTATCTATCTATCTATCTATCTATCTATCTATCTATCTATCTATCTATCTATCTAATCTTTTTTTACTGTCCTCTAGGACAATCTTAAATAGGACGTCATCAATCTACGTCAAGTTTTATTGTTTGCTTACTTCGTCAAAAGGTCACGAGGTGGTTGCATTGAAATCTGCGGTCTAATCACGTGGTACGATGTTCACTTGGCGGTGGATGTCGCCAATGAAAGCGATAAGTGAGCATACTCCCTCACACAACACACACACACATAGATTCACTCACAAACTCAATCAAAGATGTATTCTAAACTCGGAATCGTCGTCACGTCATGAGTTGAGAGTTGTTTACAATCATCAGTTGTCTGGACCTTGTTAATTCTACCAATATCACCAGGCGGCGCTGCATGAAAGCTTTGCCATTACTAAAAATCGAAAACCAGTAATGCAGTAGCTCTGTTCCTTGGAGCGCCCCCTTTTGGATGAGCCTCGCCAGTTAGAACATCAATATTTGCCTCATCGGCTAATCAATGATATTGGGGGGGGGGGGGGAAACAATTGTTTAATAAAAATACATACACATGAATACGCCGTATCGCCAGGAGCATGAAAGTACAAACAGATTTATGGTTAACAATGGCTGAGTGGGCAACGGCTGTAGACACACAAATATACTTCGGAACTATGTGTATAGACTCTTTGTACGTGAAGTTTACAAACAGGAAGTGCAAAGGTGGTCTAGTTTACTCTTGTATTCTTATGCTAGTGGGTATATACACAGGAGGTATGTCAATATTATGGTCAAAAGTCAAATCGCGATTGCAGTAGTTATTCAGAGGCAGAGTGAATGTTTTGTCAAAGGTCTGTTAGTTAGTTCTCAACGATCTAGACGCTTAATTGATGTTAGGTCAAAAGTTCTATTGTAGACTCGAAAATAATGTTTGGTTATATGTCGGTTTGTTGCTTCTAGGTATTTGTAAAGTCAAAAGTTTATTGTTACTTTTGTATTCAGAAGCTAAGCGAAATTCACTTTGGCTTTAGAAAGTTTGCTGGAGATTGCTTCGTGACAAATGTAGCAGAGATTTCTTCATTACAAATGTAGCTAGAGATTGCTTCATGACAAATGTAAGATATTTACCATGTCTCGTAGCCTACAACAAATTCGTTGACTATGACCGGACGTGTTACAACCTAAGTCAAATGCTGAGTCCAGTATCACAATGAAATGACTTCATTATCCAACGACTTTGGAAGCATGGCACAAACAAACAACAAGCAAACAAACAAAAAAAAAACATATTAAGAAAAGCCAGAAAATCAGTGGACTAGATGAGAGAAATATCACCTATGTTTAGAACTAAGGAAGTCTTATGTAGGCGTGAGTCTGTCTAGTCTATTGGAGAATGTATTGAGAAACAGACGATTTACAGTGGAATAACCCACTACAGTGCAATTTCAGTCGTCAGTAGGTAGAACTATCTAATACAATTTATTTTTTTCTTAAAACTGATACAAGACAAACTATGGATAAACATAGTCTAGCAATTATGAAATTTTACATACGAACTTTAATTATTAAATTAACAGAGGAAAAAAAACTGACATGAAATTATTCGGTTTTAAGAACAGGTTTTCTGGGGTTTTCTGGGGGTTTTCTTCTTGATTTCGGAAGGTACATTAGTATCTCCAAATAGAGATCTAATAATAAATTAAAATGTGCAGTACAGATGGCGTAGGTAAAAACTAAAATAGGAAAAAAAATAGAATAGAGAGTTTAATTTTATTGAGAGCCTCACTTGTTTACATAAACAGACATTAAACTGAAAATAAAATAAACCGAGATAATATGTTTCATTTATTAACTTGAATAATGCTGCTACTTAAGTTTCTGACTACAGCCCTCTATTGTCTGACTACCGAACTGTATTGTCAGAATACCGCCTCTATCGTCTGACTACCGAACTCTATTGTCTGACTACCGAACTCTATTGTCAGACTACCGTCTCTATTGTCTGACTACCGCCCTCTATTGTCTGACTACCGCCCCTATTGTCTGACTACCGCCTCTATTGTCTGACTACCGCCCCTATTGTCTGACTACCGGCATGTATTATGTGAGAGACCAAATGAAGCGAGAGTATATATATATATATATATATATATATATATATATATATATATATTAGAACCACTGGTTCAGTTGGTTAGTCAACATTGAAAACTCATGGATCCAGGATACAGCCATTTGTTTTGATAACTAGAATTCCAGCGGTATCTTTGTTTAGGGTAGAATTAGGTTGTCATTACAGGTCTATGACCCATAGAGATAGGTGACGATAGACGTAATTAGGCAGACAAAGGAATACTAGACCAGAGTGAGTTTTTAGCCGCACCAATCCCTAGGCTGGAATAAGAGTCATTAATATGTAGATGAGTTAGAAAGGATGTTAGGGAGCCAATCAAAAGTTCTGGGACTTTGGGGCACGTGATAATTCACCATCACATAAATAAGAGATGTAACTGAGATTTCGTCAGACCGACGAGAGACATCGAGACCTACCGATCGACAGACCGACGATAGAGATAGAAACATCAAGACACCATATTAGATATACGTACTCTTGCCTGTAGGACAGTATACACATTAGATATACGTACTCTTACCGCAAGACAGTATACATACTAGATATACGTACTCTTGCCTGTAAGACAGTATACATATTATATATACGTACTCTTACCGCAAGACAGTATACATATATTGACAAGTTATTAAGTATACGTACTCTTATAAGTATACAGGTGTTCAGAGAGAAATCAAGTTATTTAGTATACGTACTCTTATACGATAAGACAGTATACAGGTGTTCAGAGATAAGTTGAAGTTTAACAGTACACAGTCAACGTTAATTCTGCTAAAGCATATTTGTGAATATTTCGGCACTTGAGTGCATTCATATGTGTTTTACTATTATTTAATTAAATATTATTGAATCGTGGAACTTGGCTTTATTACTGGTGTTTTGTGTGTATGAGTGCCACGAGAATGAACGCTACCATCTTTGAAGTAAAACCAGAGAGAATATCGGCTACTACATAACCTAATATCAACAAACTACATAACGTTTAACTACGTAGCGTTATACAAAATCTATAACGTTACACACACACACACACATATATATATATATATATATTATTTAACTTATAGGTAAGCAATTTTCACCAATGATCTAACAAAAAAATCAGCCCGTGGACCTATTTATGATTGCCTTCTTCACCATGGCAACAAATTTAAGAAAAAATTAGAAGCGTTTATTAAAGTCTCCAGAACTGAGTTGTTCAAACCTTAAGACTCTTGGGGACACAGTGGAGAAGAAAAAGAGGGATATAGTGGGCTGCACATAAACAATAACTATTGCTGTTAAACACATAAACAATAACTATTGCTGTTAAACACATAAATAATAACTATTGCTGTTAAACACATAAACAATACATATTGCTGTTAAACACATAAACAATAACTATTGCTGTTAAATACATAAACAATAACAATTGCTGTTCAAGCAAAAAGAGACTAGCTTTTATATATTGTTTTTATTTCAAAAGAAAACGTCAACAAAGCAAAAAAAAAAACTATTGATGTTTATACATGGCTTTGATGACACACCTGTCAAATATATTCGATGATGTCATATCAATCACGATTCACATAGATCTCAAAAGATCTATGGTAAAATATTTATTTTTGGCGCTTCTTCGATTAAAAAATAGCCGATCACAAACATTGATTCTGTCAAGAGACATGCTTCAAATTTTTATCCAATGGGATTCAAGTAATGACGCAGATATACTTTTGAGCCCTAGTCAAAGAGGATGATATATTTGGAACACCTAGGCATACATAGAGGAATTTGGGGCCCCTAGGCATACATAGAGGAATTTGGAACCCCTAGGCATACATAGAGGAATTTGGAACCCCTAGGCATACATAGAGGAATTTGGAACCCCTAGGCATACATAGAGGAATTTGGAACCCCTAGGCATACATAGAGGAATTTGGAACCCCTAGGCATACATAGAGGAATTTGGAACCCCTAGGCATACATAGAGGAATTTGGAACCCCTAGGCATACATAGAGGAATTTGGGGCCTCTAGGCATACATAGAGGAATTTGGAACCCCTAGGCATACATAGAGGAATTTGGAACCCCTAGGCATACATAGAGGAATTTGGGGCTCGAGACAGCGACGTAGAAAATAATCAACATTTATTTGTGTGCACTAGGTACAGTTGTAGACATATGTGGGGGCCCTAGGTGTGTGTGACGCCCCTGTAATGATGAGATGAAATCTCATAGATCCTCTAAACCACTAATGGGACGGGTTTTATGGTGCCCTTCTTTCAACCCCAGCATAGACGGTAGTGCAATGGTCATGGAGGCACCACGGGAGATACAGCTGGGACTTTAGCCTTGGCCTGAAATATCCAATGGTACTCACCGGAGATCGAACCAGGGACCCTTAGGTCGAAAGTTGAGCGATTTACCACACAACCACCCGTCCCCACGGGGGCCCTAGGTAGAGACGCAGATATAAATTGGGCACCCTACGCATAGACGTAGTTATATTTGGGGACCCTAGGCGAGGGCCGTATATATATATATAGGCCTAAATTGGCGTTCTAGGCTTTTATGTAGATATATTTGAGGGACTAGACATTTCGGAGCGCTAGGGAAACCTAAATGTCTGGGGCCGTTACAACATCAGATTTTGTGTGAATGTTACTGGGATCCTTCGACAGTTGGGACCCCAAGATGGGCAACGAGTTTGCCTATCCTTAAGAATGACTCAGAATCCTTATATTTATCAACATCGATGATATATTTTTCCTGTTATTAAGAATGATTTACATATAAGTCAAAGCTTTTAGAAAACAGTGTAAAACAAGCAATTTAAGTCTTTTCCATTTCGGACAAAGGACATTTTAGAGCATTTTCGATAAATAGAGAGGGAAGTAATCATGTTGAATAACTGTTACAAAAATAAATAATGATTACGCCCCTTTGATTAGCTTTTATTTTTTACTAGCTGTACCCTGCAAAACATTTGCATAGAGTTATATTCCCTTAGGCTTGATTGGCAGGCGAGGTTATTTTTGGTTTCGGGCAGATCCGATTTTTTTTTCATGATTGTATTTTAAACTTGAATACTGTTGTATTAATTCTTTACTTTCGATTTAACTCAGAGCCCTAATCGCTATTATTATATTACTATATGTACCCTGCAAAGCCTTTGCAGGAAGATAGACTATTGTAAAGCCATTGCCGAACCTAGGATTTGGGGGCCCTGCATTTTGACGCTCGATACCATATCGTGAGATTAATGTAATACTTAATATTTAATGTAAAGAATAATTTTGGGGGTCACCCCTCAAGCTGGGGCCCGGCGGGACTTTCGATTTTGGACCCCCCTAGTTACGCCTCTGTGTTAATTTTTTTAAGTTATGAAATAATTTAAAATCTAATTAGTTGTTGTTTCTTTTTCTTACAACATCCTAAAAGATAAAGTATTTAAATTTAAAAAAAAATGGCAAAGAGATCTAATTAGTTACGTTTCATTAAAATAACTAAAAGGATATATTCTGAAAAAAAAAAAACAATAATAAAATGTCTCTGGGAGAAATCGAACCCAGAGAGTCTGCAAAAAAAAAAAGGGACTCTTGACCAAGTCGTATAACCATTCAGCCACCGCGCCAGTCAAAATAGAACTTAAATAGTATAGAAATTTGCAGAATTTCTTTTTTAAAATATTATATCAACTTTTAAAAAGAACTTGTTTTACGAAATTAGATACGAAAACACGGTCAATAGTCATTTCGTCTCCGACGTCGGAGATTTTCGATTATTACTATTGTTTACGTATGTCGATGTTAAAATTCTCTGTTGTAATAAAAACTACAATGATTTGAATGATATTATATGCTAATTATTAATTTTTAATATTGGGGACTTTTACATTTCATAATTAAAAGCACAGAAACTATTGAAAACTGTAGATATTTCAAAAAGAAAAATTGAATTGAGACACAGGGGATGACGCCATTTTGAATTCTTGTTTTCCGCTTTCGATTTAACGCACACTGGAAATGAGTATTATGATATATGATGATATTTAAAATATAAGCAAAAAACGGTACATAAGAAACTCTTATATTTTGGCCCTGAGAGGTCAGATCGCGAAATGGACTTTTGATGTACACTTGGCAGGCCAAGACCTACAAAATGATATATACATCATGGGTCTAGGACTTATGGTTGCTGAGATATAGGGCGCTCCTTTGTTAATATAGCTTATATAGTAAAAAAACGGTATAAGCCCACTTTTACGGCCTCAGAGGTCAGATCGCGAAATGAACTTTTGATGCACACTTGGCAGGCCAAGACCTACAAAATGATATATACATCATGGGTCTAGGACTTATGGTTGTTGAGATCTAGGGTGATGATGGACAGACAGACAGACAGACAGACAGACAAAACGGGGACAATAGAGCATTTTTTTTCGAAAATGCTCTAAAAATTACGAGAAAATTTACAAACATCTTTAGAAATACAATATTTAATCATGAAAATAATTTGCATAAAAGATATTTTTCTTTACTTCTGTTTAGAACTTAAAATAAATTCTGAAATTGACTACTCCTGAGTAAAAAAACACACATACACAACCAGTGCTTTCCTGCACCTTTTTTGTGTAGACTTTTGTTTACTTTACTATTTTCAGTGTTATTTCTTTATGACACGACGGCGTTCCGGTACCTTTTTTATTTTTTTTAGAAAAATATCACTGTATACAACTAACTGCCTCTAATAGTAAGGTGAAAGTATTAAATTATAATGTAAATAATTAATTAATACAAACACTGGAAGGGTTGTTTTTTTAAGACGGCAATATTACATATTGTTTTTTTTTTCCTTAAAACTAAATGGTTTAACTAGAGTTAAGGGTTTTTCCCCAAGTTAATGTATAAAGTCTTGGATACGTCTTGCTCAAACGCATCATGTTACTTACTGTATTCATTTATACTAGCTGTACCCTGCAAAACATTTGCATAGTTATATTCCCTTAGGTTTGATCAATGGGCTAGGTTATTTTTGGTTTCGGACAGATCCGATATTTTCATGATTTTATTACAATTTAAAGATGCAATATGTTGTAGAAATACAACAAATACAAACAAACAAATATTTGAATGGAATTATTTCACATCTTGGCCTTTGGCCTTCATATTTAAAAACTGCAGAAACAATTAAAAACTGTAGAATAAAAAAAAAAAAACATTAATCGAATCTTGACGCGGACAATACGTCAATTTAGAATTCTTGTTTTCTGCTTTCGATTTAACGCAGAACCCAGACCGCTATTATTTATAATATATTTGCTTGTGTTGCTGCGCAAGTTTTCTCTGCAAAGGCTAAGGGATCATATCTTATTTTGTATTTAACAATGTAACAGATTTTTAGAAATTCTGTTTAGGTGATGTCGAGTTTATACGTCTATTTATAACTGTCCGCTTGGTTTTCTTTCACTTTTGGTTTTATCTCTCGTTCTATCATTTCATCTGAAAATATTCCCATCTTCCTCCTTATCTGTTCATTTTAAACTAAACTCAGGCATATTAATTGTTATACGTAAATATATTGAAAAATAAAAAAAAAATTAAAAGGAAGGAAAAAGTCAAATATTTGATATATTCAAATCAACAGACTGTGCATCTTTATATTTCAACGGGCAAGCTAATTAAACAAAACTTTACACACCGATACACATAAACACACTATCTTACAGCCACATCCGAGTGAATTTTGTGTCTTCTCCTTTCTGTCTGCATGTTCGGCAGCTACTACTCACACATATGACGTCATCAAAATAAGATATTCGCGGTGACCTTTCCTCGAATTCCTGATGACCGTCACCGGAAATTCCCAGTCCACCGAATTGGGGGGGGGGGGAAGGAGTGTTTCTGAAGGGAGGAAGTGTGAATGTGTGTGTGTGTGTGTATGTTAAGGCTAAGTGTCAACAACATTTCGACCAATCAAAATACATTTACAGGAAATTGATACACATAAATCAATTTACTACCCCTGGAGTTCAAAGCCAGAAATTAAATCTACTTCATTCTATAACCGTTTCCCCACGCCCCGCCCCGGTTAAGCTTACATGTAAGGACAAATACATGTTATTTTTTTATTCTCTCCGCGAAGCACTTCTTGATCAGAATTAAAACATGGATTGCTTCTAAACAAATTAATAAATAGGCTAGTTGGGTATTTTCTTTCATTTTCAGCTGAAGGCAATTTTTTCTATTTTTACTCGTCTGGTAAATCTATCTATCTATCTATCTATCTATCTATCTATCTATCTATCTATCTATCTATCTATCTATCTATCTATCTATCTATCTATCTATCTATCTATCTATCTATCTATCTATCTATCTATCTATCTATCTATCTATCTATCTATCTATCTATCTATCTATCTATCTATCTATCTATCTATCTATCTATCTATCTATCTATCTATCTATCTATCTATCTATCTATCTATCTAACGATTTACCTACCGTATTGTTAGAAATATAATACAATTAGATCATAATTTGTTTAACATTATTTACAAGCACTTAACCAACTTATCTTTATTTTTAAATGCAGTTACTTTCCAAAATGTTCCATACTGTTCTATATAGATCCATAATATTCCATATAGTTACATAATGTTTCAGATAATTTCATTTATATCCACATATTCCCATGTTGTTCCAAATATCTCACTATAGTTTCATGTAGTTCTAAATAGTTCCGCATATGTTCCGTAAGGGTTCTTATAGTTCCATATTGTTCCACATTGTTCCATTTTCTTCCATATTGTTCCATATAGCCTGTTCTTTTGTTCAAAGACATTGCGGTGGTTGTTGACTGCAAAAGATAGTACACAATACACAAATATCACTGGAAGAAGCAGGTATCTGTAGGCTTGATTATTATCGACCGATAGGCTCCATCCGGTGTGTTAAATGTTTTTCATAAACAACTTAATCACACTGAGTCAACAAACAACAAACAAACAGACCATACAACTGCTGTACTGGAACACAATAAAACAAACAGAACATACAACTGCTGTACTGGAACACAATAAAACAAACAGACCATACAACTGCTGTACTGGAACACAATAAAACAAACAGACCATACAACTGCTGTACTGGAACACAATAAAACAAACAGACCATACAAATGCTGTACTGGAACACAATAAAACAAACAGACCATACAACTGCTGTACTGGAACACAATAAAACAAACAGACCATACAACTGCTGTACTGGAACACAATAAAACAAACAGACCATACAACTGCTGTACTGGCACATAATAAAAATACAAGTCAATAAAAAGATGTGTATTGATTTCAAATCACATTGATTTTTAAACTGTGGATAATTTGATCTCAACGGTTGAGGGGAATGAGGAAGAAGTTGTGATAGTAGATATAGATAAACAAAAAGACTGTCCAACAAGTTGTGATGTATGCACTGTGCGTTTAGACATTAACTGAAATTTAATTATTCTGTTGTACTTTTATTTGTTTTTTGAGTCTATTATATACACCGTAAAAATGTGTCAGGAAAAATGATATTTAGAAATTTATCATTAATAGTGAAAAAAAGTGATGGTTTGAAGGTAAGTGATGGTTTGAAGGTAAGTGAATGTTTGAAGGTAAGTGAATGTTTGAAGGTAAGTGATGGTTTGAAGCTAAGTGATGGTTTGAAGGTAAGTGATGGTGGAAGGTAAGTGATGGTTTGAAGGTAAGTGATGGTTTGAAGTAAGTAATGGTTTGAAGGTAAGTGAATGTTTGAAGGTAAGTGATGGTTTGAAGGTAAGTGAATGTTTGAAGGCAAGTGATGGTTTGAAGGTAAGTGAATGTTTGAAGGTAAGTGAATGTTTGAAGGTAATTGAATGTTTGAAGGTAAGTGATGGTTTGAAGGTAAGTGATGATTTGAAGGTAAGTGAATGTTTGAATTTAAGTGAATGTTTGAAGGTTAGTGATGGTTTGAAGGTAAGTGATGGTTTAAAGATAAGCGATGATATGAAGGTAAGTGATGGTATGAAGTTAAGTGATGGTTTGAAGGCAGTGGCGTAACTAGGGTGGGGGGAGGAAGGTCCTAATTTGAACGTCTTCTCGGGTCCCCGCTTGATTTTCCAATTAATTATTTTAAGACTAAATATTAAATACTAGCTGTAACCGCCACACGCTGCCGTGACCAAGCCTTCTGTAACGACCACAAGTCGGTAATGTTTTTATAACACACTTTGGAATGGCTGGAAATGCGCCATAGGTACAATGACGGTCACATTTAGAGAGAGTTTGTATTTTTAGGGGACACATACCTGTTAAGTTAGATGTCCTAGTTAGGCTGGAATTAAAAGCAAGGCATGACGTCCTTGTATTTTCGAGAGAAAAATGTTGTGATAACTCAGTGATAAGCTAATTATCTAGTGTCTGGTTTCGTATACATGGCACCAAACTTCTACATGTGCTTGATCAGTGATACAAAGAGCATTGTTGAGCATTGTATTTACAAGGATATAGATCAAACATTGTATTTTCAAGAATATGGATCATTGGGTCAGGGATGGGTTAATTAATTAAGAGGAGAAAGGAGGAGAACAGGGAGGTACAGAACAGACATGCAGTTTGGCAAAAATAGGCAGCATAGATACAGTAGTGATGTTTCAGTGAATATGGATCTTGCAGTGTATAATTTCATTCTACTTATATTTTGAATTTAAATTTTGCGTAATCGTCAAATAAAGTATATGAATCGGGCTTGGCAGTTTATATCATTTATTCGTGATGTATGTGATTGAGTACACGCTTAGATAAAGTGTCAATCCCTACCAGAGAAGACATAGACAGATCGTCACAAGAACTCACAATGCATAACTAATAATACAAGTAGTTATGACACCTACTTTAATTTAAAAAGTAAGCATTGAGAAAAATTTCTTTTCTAATTCAGTTTATTAATTTACTGCAATTTTGTGTGTAAATTTCAAGGCAACTGGTGAAGAACTTTAGAAGTTATTAGCAAGGCGTGAATCCTATTTACATTTTTATTTATATAGATAAAGCCAAAGCCATGTAATCTTGCTATGCACGTTGTTATATAAGTTAGTGCAGAGGCGTCACTCGGAAGGTGCGGGCCGCACCGGGTGACACCAACATAGGGGTGACAACAACATGAACAGTTCTAAATTTCATAGCAGAAAGAACTTGGCATGGTCATTTTTATAACCGGTCATAGTCAAAAACATGATCAGTAGCACAGGGTGCCACCATACGAGCAGTTGCACAGGGTGCCATCATGTAGAGCGTCTGGAGCTTAGGTAAATGAATCTAATTTAAAGCTGCTCGGATCAATCTGGAGTTTTCATAAACGCGCTAGAAAAAAGGACAGAGGTAGTCACGTGGGTTTATGAAGTAGGAGACGTAGTTTATAAACTCAGTTGAATTGAAGTAATATACATATTTCTAAAATACAATCAGTAATACTATCGTTTTCATCGCTTAAATATTTTAAAGTAAATTCTCTAAGGCAAAGACCATATAGAGCAGTGCTTCTCAAACTTTTTGAAGTCACGGCCCCCCTTGGAACGCCAATCAATATGTCGCGGCCCCCCTTGGAACGCCAATCAATATGTCGCGGCCCACCACTTTGAGAAGCACTGGTATAGAGCAGGAACATTCGAAATGTGTACCATTGTTCATGGTGGAAGTCTTGTGGGAGGAGGGTGACACCCTGAATTGTCCGTATCGGGTGACACCAACCATAGTGATGCCACTGAATTAGTGGTACTGTTGCATGTATTCCATACAGATTAAGGATTTCAGAATTACGTAAATCATCACGCAAATAAAAACTGGTAAAAAGTTTACTAAAAGTATCAAAACATAGTTTCGGTTGTTGTAAAACACGTCATCTTGACGGCATTTTATCTTCCATTTTTTGTCCATGCTACAATCAATCTGTCTATAGACATAAATAGAAGGATCATAATTCGTATACTTATGTCTATTCGACTTACGAAATCTCATAATCATGGCGGATGAAACAAGTATACATAATTTTTTGTAGATTTTGTATTTGTGAAATGTAAAGAATGTTCTTCTTTATAGAGAAACTTCACCCTTACCGAAAGAATGAGTTTATCAGAGTGGGGCTACAAAACGGGAAAAGCGTGCTACAGAAAGACGAGAGAGGCTGCAAAATCAAGGAAAATTTGAAGGGTTTTTTAAGAAGAAACCTGATAATATCATTGAAAACAAAGAAGACCATGAACATGGCGAAGAAAAGTATCACCATTGAGATAATTCATACAAAGATACAGCAGTGTAGCAACTTCTGTCAAGTACTTAGCAAAAACAGACTCAAGCTGACTTAGCCACAAAGAAGAACTGGATTCTCCCAGTCCTGGGAACTTTCTAGAATCTTTGAAATTTCTTGCAGAATTTGATGAAGCTACTTAACATCACTTGAATAATTCAAAATTAGTTCATAAGCTTGATGGCAATAAAGATAGGGAATCAATTGTTGGGAAAGTCAAGCAAGTTTGTTACTTTTCTCTGATGTTTGATTCCACTCCAGATGTTTCTCACAAAGAACAAGTATCCCTTAAAGTTCGTTACTTGGATGTCGAGAATTTTGACATAAAAGAGTAATTCCTTGGTTATTTTGAAATTGTGAAACCAGATGCACAACATAATGAAGAACTTGTTCTGAAAACTCTTTAAGACATTGGACTAGACTTTAATCTGTGCACAGATCAAACCTATGATAACGCAGCCATAATGAGTGGCCGTCGGTCTGGCCGGCAGAAACGTCTCTTAGACATAAATCCAAACGTAACATTTCTGAACTGTGATAATCACTCGCTCAACTTGGCAGCTCTTTATTCTGCTGAGATAGATCTAGCAATTGTCACCTTTTTTTCATGAATCGCTCAACTTTTTTTTCCAATTCACACCAGAGATAGACCAAACTGAAATAAACTGGAGCCGGGAAACTAAAAAAGGAGAGTAGTACATGGTGGAACTCAAGAAAAGAAGGTAAGTGATCAGTTTATTTGCATCTTGACAAAGATGCTGAAGAGATTAAGACCCTTTCATGCTTTCTGAAAAATGATGAGAAACGGACGAAACTGATCACCCAATCCATCGAAAGAGCAAAAGAAGACATTGAATGACAGGGATTTCTTGTAGGCAAAACAACCAGAAGAAAGAAAAGACTTGATAAGGAGTTGAGTTCTGATGTAGGACAGTCAATAGAACTGCAATTCAAACGTGTTGCGACAGAAGTGCTGGACAGGCTTCATATGGAGATGAAGGATAGATTCCAAAGGTTGCAAAACCATGTGGGCACTTTTAGAGTTCTTTTTAAACCAAGACAGCTGTTGAATTCTATGGATGATGACACGTTGATGAAAAACTGTTACTTTTTCCTGTTTGTATGATGACATACATGCAAATCACTTTTTCGATGGTGTCATTGATGCACGAGCACTTTAATCAATAAACCAGTACCGCAATCACCAATTGACTTATTGAGGAAGCTGGCTTCATATGGTAATGACGTGTGCTCAAATCTTGCAACCTCCATCCGAATACTGCTAACTCAGGCCACATCCATTGCATCATGTGAGAGATCATTCTCAAAACTCAAGTCACTCAAAAAGTATATCAGGAGCACAATGACACAAGAAAGACTTAAAAGCATGGCTTTAATGTCAGCGAAGTCAAAAATACTAGACACCATTGATTTAGATGATGTTATGAATGCCTTTACTGCACAGAAAGCACAACATGAGGCAATGTGAATTGAGATTTGTCACTTGTGCATTATCTCGTCACTCAACAATGGAATTATTCATTAAAAGAGTTTTAATGATTATTTTTTGTTATTTTTATTGATATACTGTACTAATTTGAATTTAGGCATACATTTATTAAGTACATTATCTCATGTTATGATATCGCATGTCAAATTGCAGGGGCCCCCAAAAAGGCCAAGCCCCCCGGGCCCCAAACCCCTAGCAACGCCTCTGTTTGAAGGTAAGTGAATGTTTGAAGGTAAGTGATGGTTTGAAAGTAAGTGAATGTTTGAAGGTAAGTGAATGTTTGAAGGTAAGCGATGGTTTGAAGGTAAGTGATGGTTTGAAGGTAAGTGAATATTTGAAGGTAAGCGATGGTTTGAAGGTAAGTGATGGTTTGAAGGTAAGTGATGGTTTGAAGGTAAGCGATGGTTTGAAGGTAAGTGAATGTTTGAAGGTAAGTGAATGTTTGAAGGTAATTGAATGTTTGAAGGTAATTGAATGTTTGAAGGTAATTGAATGTTTGAAGGCAAGTGAATGTTTGAAGGTAAGTGAATATTTGAAGGTAAGCGATGGTTTGAAGGTAAGTGATGGTTTGAAGGTAAGTGATGGTTTGAAGGTAAGCGATGGTTTGAAGGTAAGTGAATGTTTGAAGGTAAGTGAATGTTTGAAGGTAATTGAATGTTTGAAGGTAATTGAATGTTTGAAGGTAATTGAATGTTTGAAGGCAAGTGAATGTTTGAAGGTAAGTGAATATTTGAAGGTAAGTGAATGTTTGAAGGTCAGTGATGATTTGATAGAAAGTGGTGTTCAAAAAGTAAATAATACCTAGAGAGTAGCCCAGGTGAATTTTTTTCATAAAGTAAATGATTGGTATAAAGTAAGTGATGTTTAGAGAATATGTCTGGAAAAAATGGTTGTTTAGAAAATAGTTCCTTAAAGTGATGAATAATTATAAGTGATGCTCTGAAAGATGATGTGTGATAATAGTAAAAAATAATGTTATAAAACTGAAGTTAGTTTATTTGTTGGACTGTTGGAGATTGTTGATTGTAAACTATTTTTAGATCATAAGAAAGGAGAGTAATAGCCCAAATGACGATACACAAAAGGTGAACATAACAACAACTATTGAGAGAAGGTCGAAGCTAGAACAGACGATATAGTCTCTACGTCAGTGTATAAGAACAGACGAAGTCGGTAGGGGGGGGGGTAAGAGAATGCAGTTTGTGGAAGCTTTGATGTGTGTGGATTAGGTTGTAGGTATGTGAGAATTCAAGGGGTTGTAATAGCAACGAACGATGCTAATAGCTTAGAAATTAAAAAAAAAAGACAGGTCTGACCTATTTAAACAAAAAAATTCACTTCCTATATTAGCCATTGCGTGATTTCATCTAATGGGTTTTTTCCGAAAAAAAAAAAAAACAAAGTTGTTTGAAAGTTGAAGTTAAAAAAAAATTGTAAAGCAGGTCACTATATAGCGTGTATAATAAATAGGTGACCTATATATTTCCTTATGTAAAAGCACCAATAACAAAAAAAAAACACCACCAACAACAAAAAAAAAAGTTGTAATGGTCACGACGTGGACAGACGAGATGAATGACCACTGCCCACCTCCGGGGACTAAGAAGAAATGTCCATCTACTGGAATGTAATTCATATTTTTTGGTGATATTCTAGGCCTATCACTCAGTTCAAACAGATCAGTTGGCAAATACAGCACCACTGAAGTATAGCCTACCATCTTAGATACACTGTAGGAACAGGCGGATACAATTCCCCATTCAATGAGTCCGCCATTGGAGACAGTCATGTATTGGATCTTAATTGCCTTTAGTTATTTTTAACTTCCGGTTTTTGTAGATTGGTTTCTGTGATAACATTTGTTTCGGTTTCATTGGTTTCTGTGATAACATTTGTTTCGGTTTCATTGGTTTCTGTGATAACATTTATTTCGGTTTCATTGGTTTCATTGAACTTTGTTGACCATGAAGATGGAACTAGCCAAAAGTCCTACTGAACCATACAGCGTCCTGATTCATGTCCTTCAGGACCATACAGCGTCTTGATACATGTCCTTCAGGACCATAGAGCCTCCTGATTCATGTCCTTCAGGACCATACAGCGTCTTGATACATGTTCTTCAGGACTATAGAGCGTCTTGATACTTGTCCTTCAGGATCATACAGCGTCCCGATTCATGTCCTTCAGGAATATAGAGCATCCTGATTCATGTCCTTCAGGACCATACAGCGTCTTGATACATGTCCTTCAGGACCATAGAGCCTCCTGATTCGTGTCCTTCAGGACCATACAGCGTCTTGATACATGTTCTTCAGGACTATAGATCGTCTTGATACATGTTCTTCAGAACCATACAGTGTCTTGATACATGTCCTTCAGGACCAATCAGCGTTTTGATACCAAAGTCTTTCAGGACCATACAGCGTCTATACTAAAGAACCTTCAGGACCATAGATCGTCCAAAAGGTCCTTCGGGAGGGGAGTGATTGACACCTCCACGTCTTCCGTACACAGATGAGCCTTCAGCGATGTACACGCTACAGGTCAATCCTTTATTTCAGTCATTTACTTTCATTTGTTATAGTTTTGAGTAATGAACCATATATATTTATAGGCTTGCCATACGTCCCGGTTTGGCCGGGACAGTCCAGGGTATACTGGGTTGTCCCGGTGTCCCGCCCGGTTGTTGAAATTGTCCCGGTTTAGATTCAGGGCACAGTTTCTTGGAAATAATTGAGCAAAATTATTAGATCAGAGAATGATTAATCTGCTCTTGTGTGATCAGTAACATTTTGGTAAGTAACACAATAATACAAATTTACAGAACCTGAAAAATACGAGTGGTACAACAAGAAGAAAACTGTTTTGTTTTGTAAAAATATCATGTTTGTGTACCATTATGAATAAAATAACAAAGATTATCTATTCTATATTTTAAGTGTTTTTTACAATTCTGTTTTCATACCCCCCCCCCCCCCGGAACCGACATCCCTAAACCTAAAGTATAAAAGACAGAACTGTCCCGGTTGGTCCGTGAAAAAATATGGCAACCCTATATATATATATATATATATATATATATATATATATATATATATATATTGCGGAGCCGCCAAATTTTTTTCGGCTCTGGCTCCCACAAATTAGACGGCTCCGGCACGGCTCCGGCTCCCTATTACGATAGTATCACACGAGACAAAAATTTTGTAATTGCGCCACGCAAACATGCCGCTGATAAAAAGTTATGCAAATTTTGCCGCGTTCATCCCCATAGTCAGGAAAAATATACGCATGTCGGTTTTACTAAAAACAAACCATTTCAGTGCATCCAGAATCATATCATTATTTTCGACCGAGGTTTCACTAGTCGCCATTTTCATAAGTAATAAAACGTTATTTCACTGATCCAATTAGCAAATAGTAAAATGATACATTATTTAAAATATTTTAAAGATTTCAGTATTTATATTTATTATTTATAAATTCGAAGTGACTATTCGGACCCGGGTACCAATAAACTCCGATTTTTATTCGGACCTCGTCCCAATAAAGTTTGATTGTTATTCGAACCCGTGGCAAACAGGCCCGTAGCGTGCGGGGGGGCAGGGGGCCGGTCCCCCCCTGCGTTTTGTCTGGCCCCCTCTGCTTATTTGCTCTACTTAGTAAAATGTATTACCTGCACCCCCTGCTATTGCCTGGCCCCCTGCTGTAGAATGCCTGGCCCCTGCTGTAGAACTTTCATGCTAAGGGGCTGGTGGCAAATATGCACTTAGCTTAGCTATACATAAACTTTATTATTGTTTTTGTTTTTTCATAATTGTTTGAATTGTATGATTTAATCGTTACTCAGTGTCTAGGGTTCCACTAAGCGGACTCTGTATTATTATTTTTTCGGGTTCCGTCTAATAAAGTTTAAATATAGCTAAGCTTAGTGCATATTTGCCACGGGTCCGAATAACAATCGGATTTTATTGGGACCCGGGTCCGTATAGACACAGCCTTATAAATTTATCTACTCTATTTCAGATATTCGGTTTATAGTAAAATTGTTAAATACAGAAAACGACCATTTTGTTTTTAGTCTATTACAAATTCGCGGTCAAATAATAATACGAAATGACGCGTTCTATTTGTCGTCGTAGTAAAAATTTATTTTAAATGATTGATACAATTATTCTATGTTATAAAACTGTTTTAACTTTATATATAACAAAATAACATGCCATTAAAAAAAATTTCGGATGGTAAACAAGATTTAAAACGAACATAAAACGATTCCCCATTAAAGATTTCTTGTGGTGATGTGCGTGCACGTTATCATTTAAACGCTTTTACTGTTGTGGCTTCCGTAAAAATTAAACATTTCAAATTGTAGGAGGCAAACAATCAAACAAATTTCGAATTTTAAAGCTAAAAAAACAATTCTGCTGTAAAAAAAAAAAACATTTGGGAGCCGTGGAGCCGCCAGATTTTTTCGGCTCCGGCTCCAGCAAAAAGTAGCGGCTCCCGGCTCCTCGGCTCCGGCTCCGCAAGCCTGTATATATATATATATATATATAATTATATAGATATATAGATTTGTAATCTCTGTAAAATTTGTTTCTGTTGTGTTCTTTAAATTTCTAGTACAAAGTAATTAAGTTATCATTGAGTTGTATAACAAATATCGAATCGATATTGAGTCGGTTTAGGACTTTCAAAAGTATTACTAACAATACCGAGTATACCATAAACTAGTTCTTGTACTTACCTGTCTCTCAATGTACGTAGCGACCTAATGAATTGTCTATCGGATGTTTATTTAACTAGTGTATGTACAAAGCTACGTAATAATTAAAGTTTGTAATGTTCAATGTATTAGCATAGGCACTCACCCGTTAACATATTTCTAAATGTAAATTGTTACCTAAATCGGATGGTCGTGCGGTAACGCGCTCGGCTGTCGACCTGAAGGTACCTGGTTCGATCTCCAGAGAGGACCAAGGAAATTTTTCAGGTCTTGGCTCAAGTTCCCGATATATCTCCCGTGGTGCCTCCATGACTATTGCACTATCAGCTATTGTGGGGATGAAAGAAGGGCACCATAAAAACCGTCCCATTAGTGGTTTATAGGATCTAAGAGATTTCATCTCACCCTTACAGGGACTTCACACACCTAAATGGCCTAGGTATGACTTACATTCAGATGCTAATAAAATATCCTTGTTCTGCTTTCAATTGTATGTCTCTCTCTCCCCCCCCCCTCCCATTTTAAATGATTGTTATGTAACTAAAGAATGCTGTAGCACTAGATACTAAAATAAACAACCACTGTTACAGATGTCAGTATTACATGACGCCACATCTCCGTGTTGGTATAAGTATCATGACAATATCATTCATGCAGCTGTAATTGATACAAGCGAAAAAAAAAACCAACGTATTCAAACTACTGCTGCCCATTTGTCTACCCACATGTACACATATTGTACACAGCTATAAATAATAAATTACTTTATAACAGATAAAAATTGCCTTCTGATTCTTGTTTAAAATAATTAATGGCTCGTTGGTAACTCTAAAAATGAAAACAAGCTGTTCATCAAAGTGAGAATTTATTTTCTTTTTTTTTCTTCTAATTTATTGAAATTCGAGCCTGTCAAGAATATTTTGAAACATATATCACTTTTTTTAATTCTAATAAAAAAATATGACATTTAAACAAAAATGAATTAGCAGCAGAAATAAAGTAAAACAAATGAGAGATTTAAAAAAATCTGACCATAAATAATTCTGTCGACCTAACGTTGAGCCTGGCTTCATGTTTCCTGATTCAATTTATTTAGTGAAATTGAGTTTTCCATGAATGGATCAAATTAAATGATGACTCAAGACGGTGGAGTTATTTCAGGTGCGTTAATCAGGATTTCAGTGTGTGCTGTACAATAGTAAATGGGGTTACCTCGCTGTTTTACGATTGCATAACCATGCACATCTGGCAACGATTTACTATATCGGAACCTTATTTATTTTAAGTGAGTATATATATTTTAAACCCATCGCCCTAAACTAGGGGTGGGCAAAATGTGTGATTCACGGGCCGCAAGTGGTTGATCTGATTAATGGAGTGGTTCAATGTACTTATACAACCTGAGGGATGGAGTGGTTCAATGTTCTTATACAACCTGAGGCATGGAGTGGTTCAATGTTCTAATACAACCTGAGGCATGGAGTGGTTCAATGTACTAATACAACCTGAGGTATGGAGTGGTTCAATGTACCACTACAACCTGAGGGATGGAGTGGTTCAATGTACTAATACAAATTAAATGGGAAAGAATTTTAAGCGTACTGTCAGGCTTGAATAGCCAAACGGTCCTTATTTGGTCCGGGGGTGGTAATTTGCTCACCTATGCCGTAAATCCTTTGAGTCAACAGTTGTGTGGGTCCAGTGAGGATTCAGTCAGGAGCTGTGAGCCTGAATTCTTCATTACGCCCATCGTGCTGCCATAGGACAACATATTGACTGCATACCTTTGTAATTGCTTTCCTTTTAAAGGACCGTCGACATCAGTTGTTTGATAAGGGGGTCCCACATGACGAGGCCTACTTTAGGGGGGGGGTCCCTACCCAAACACACGATATGAACTTCTGCCCTTAGGGTACAGCCAGGTCGGGTACAATACTGTGCTAATAAAAGGACCCATCCATTGTTGAGATCTAAAATATGCCCCTGTCGGAAGAGAGTGTCCAAAAGTCAGAGATCAGCTGGCGGAAGCAGCGCCTCTGACCAACCCCCAACCGCCACGTCATACTACGGCCGACAAATGTGCAGCAAGAAGGCCCCAATGGCTTAATGTCGCTGGTTAAGGTTGATTAACATTACTGTGACTGATGCCACTGACTAGAGCCGTGATTAGCTATTGTGGTGACTTAATGCGAATTACATTTTTGGTGACCGCTTCCATACCTGAAAAGGGTAACAACATTTAACAGCGCTTTTCGTCGCCCCTTTCTAGCCGCACAAACCGCAGTACCCTTCCTGCACTACTGCCTCCGACCTCGTCACTGTAAGTAGACATTACTTAATGGGATAAAATGGTGATAACAAGATGTTTAGAAAAGCTAAAAACATAAATTAATAAATCAACTTTTAAGTGCCATGCACAGGTTTGAACAATATCTTGATATAATTATAACCAGGGCCGGCCTTATGAATGGCGGGGCCCATTGTCACGGATACTTGCGAGGCCTACTAATTTTTTTTACAATAACAACAAATACTATCAATATAAATGTAAATTGCGGGGTCCCTGGTAGGCAATTGGGAGCAATCGGTCAAATTGGCCTAAACCCGGCACTGATTATAACAAGTGTACAATCTCAGCATATCAGGGTCCACACGACAAACCTCTTATGACAACAATACGTGAAAACACTTGAAAAAAAAAGTACAGCAATTTTCCAATAATCACAGTGGCTATAGCCAAACCAGTGTAACTGCCAACTGCGTATGGCCGAATGAAAACCTGTTACACTTTACACTTATGAACATTATTATTTATTTCATTGATGGAGTGAGGGGAAAATAGTTATAAGAACCATCATCAAAAATAACAATATGAATTATCAATGCATACTACAATAAATATAACTGCACTTCAAAAAAGCCACGAATTTAATAACAGCTCTTTCAAATCGAAAACGATTTTAATAATTACATTACAGTTAAGTACAAAACGTGACTAAAAATCTAAACTTTGAAATTTTGTTGAATTTAAGTCAAATCTTTGCACGGAACGATAGCCCGAAGTTAAAAAAAAGACCCCCCCCCTCCCTCCCAGCGCTCAGCGAATGGAGTCTTCGAACTCACCCGTCGTCTGCTGCGTTGTGAACTCTTCAGGACAGAAGTTTAAACTCGGCGGTCAAAAGGGATACGGAAACACCGTAATGGAGCACTTGTATTGCGCGCGCATGCCCCAATTGCGTTTGGTGGAGTAAGTTAATAAAGTGTTTATTTCAAGTTTGGGCTCAACGTATTTTCCCCCCAACCTTTCCCAGTTTCACCCTCTTACTTACTTCCCCTGAGATGTCAATCCTCTTGTCAGACTCGGGGCTGTAAATCCTGTTTTGATGTCCTCTAATTTGATCATTTTCTATAATAAGTAATTGGTGGCCAGAGCACAGGGAGTTGGGCTGCAAGGTGGACCACTTGAACATCGTAAGACAGAAGGGAGAACATCAAGAGGTGGAGCAGAAAGAGAAGCAACCACGGAGCACGACATTGTTGCTTTCATCAATTGAGATACAAATATTATTGTAAACATTTACCACATGGAAGCTGGATTATTTAAGTTGTTCAATGTTTGTATTTACTACCTTAGCTGTTATGGCTAGGCTTAAAGAAATCTTTAGTTTTCAAATTGTTCACAGTTGTTAATTTGTTACGTCTAGCTGTTCTGTTTCAAAGTTCTACAAAGTTTGCAGTTATTATGTTAATTAGCTATGTCTAGTTTAAAGAAATCTTCAATTTTAAATTTGCACAAAGTTTGTACTTATTATTGATCTATAAGACTAGACTGATGATATTAAACTTAAATGTGTCATATTGGAAGGTGCTTAAATGAACTTGAACAAAGAAGAGTACATTTTGTTTTCATAAATGATTTCCCATTTCTTAAGCTAGTTTTAAATTATCTATAATATCGTATAATGTTATGTTATTAAAAAAAACCTAAATAGAAGGAAAACCAAACTCCACTTTTAATTTTGGAATAAACATTAAATTATAATAATAAGTAATTACCAGCACTACTTTGCTTGAACCCTTTTTTTCGATAAATTAAAACTAACTTATACTTTGTCTGCACTGCACCTACTTTCATTCACCTTTTCCGTAAACCCATTATAATTCAACAGCTAAAAAGTAAAGTTCCCTAAGCCTTAAAGAACCATGAAGATGAAGTGTAGAATTCATCTCTTTCTATAACCTCGGCATATGAAGGGATTGTGTGGTAAGCCCGTCGCCCAGCCGCCTTGAATCGAGTCAGGTACCCATTTAAAGCTGGGATGACTTGTGGGACTTAACCAACTTTCCCCTGAACCTGAAAAAAAGTTCCTTGGTTCTCACAGTAGATTGAACACAGGACTATTAGGTCGACATTCGAGCACCTACACAACTCGGCCATCCGTCCTATTTAGCCATGATTTGTGAAATATTAATGAGTCATTTTTAACCAAAGAATACATTTCAATTAAGAACACTTCATTTTTATGCATAGAAATAATTCACTTCAATATGCAGCAGTGTATACCTTATTTCAGATTCTCTTTTATTCATGATACAAAAGACACACAAAACAAAACAACTATAGAGAGTTCATTTTCTTGATCTGTTAGCAAAAAAAAAATGAAGTTTTTAATTGATGACATAAATGCCAATCTTTTTTTTTTTAAATGTGAAATTCTAAGATTGCATGAAGAGAAAAAAATAATTTCTCCATTTCAAATATCAACGTCTGCAAGTGTTTTGACATCGTGATCTACATATCAGTGGAAACAGCCATTATATGGGAAGGGAGTGAGTGTGTGTGTGTGGGTGGGTGTGAATGTGGGGGAGTGTGAAAAACATGGTTAATTACATGGCGGTAATTCACAAAAGCCACATAATTTTAAGTAATTGACATAATTTTAAGTAATTGACATAATTTTAAGTAATTGACATAATTTTAAATAAATGACATAATGTTTTCCATTGTAAAATGTCACAGACATTACAATGTAATAAATCATAATTCACTCGCTAAATTAGAATCTATGTGCCACGAAAAAAACAAAAATTTGAAATATATCAATACAAGTAGAGACGGGTACCACAACAATAATACTAACACATTTGCTTTCTCAAACTAATTAAATTTAATTTGTGTAGTCACTAAGTTAACGACATTAAACAAAGAATTGGTGATGAGAAAAGAATTTACATAAATTATGTGAGAACACAATCTCCTGCCATTTAAAAAACACGGAAATTGTATCATCCAGAAAACGCATCGCCATTTTAAAAAATCCTGTACTCTTGCCGATTGAGAATATATAGATGCCACTGAGCTATAATATTACTGAAGTGTTCATTAAGCAGCTGTGTATACTGGAAGGTATTTATCTGCCGCAATATTTGTTGGTGTCTTTAAGACCTTAAAGGATAGCCCCCACCGGTCAGAAATTGCGGTCTCCAGACCTCACGAATTCCCTTTATGTTTCGCTGCAATGGCATACCAATAGAAATATTTAGACATGTTCAAATTTCCGCAGTGGTAGCACATGTATGAAGACTAAACAAAGGAAGGTTACTAACTGGGCAACATTCAGGGGCCTAAACTTGTAAGTAACTTTCATTCATTGCATTATTCACTTTAAACTATCTACAGCAGCTTTCATAGTATTGTATTTGATAATTTTCAACTTTTTATCTGTTGAAATTTAACTATTCACTCATTTATTTTTTACGCTCTGGTAATCGACTCAACACGATAACTACACGAAATGTTATCTCTCTTTCATGTGTAATGTCGTTTTATGAAATATTTTAGCTTTGTTATATTCACTAATTTAATTTGGCCACGATTTGCAATAATTATTTTAAAACCCTTGCCAATTTAGAGATGATACTAAATCAATAGACAACGAATAAATTCAATAGGGGGAGTGCATTTTATTTTTGGAAGACATAATTCTGTATTAGTGTATTTCATACTGATAGTGTGGATATTTGATTAAAACAACTCAAGTCCCATAAAAGAAAACATAACGGTGTAGTTAGTGGGGTATATGAAAGTCCAGCTTGTTCAGGTACACCGTGTGGTCAGTGGGGTATATGAAAGTCCAGCTGGTTCAGGTAAACCGTGTGGTCAGTGGGGTATATGAAAGTCCAGCTAGTTCAGGTACACCGTATGGTCAGTGGGGTATATGAAAGAGTCCAGTTGGTTCAGGTTCACCGTGTGGTCAGTGGGGTATATGAAAGTCCAGCTGGTTCAGGTACACCGTGTGGTCAGTGAAGTATATGAATGAGCCCAGCTGGTTCAGGTTCACCGTGTGGTCAGTGGGGTATATGAAAGTCCAGCTGGTTCAGGTACACCGTGTGGTCAGTGGGGTATATGAAAGTCCAGCTGGTTCAGGTACACCGTGTGGTCAGTGGGGTAAATGAAAGAGTCCAGCTGGTTCAGGTTCACCGTGTGGTCAGTGGGGTATATGAAAGTCCAGCTGGATCAGGTACGCCGTGTGGTCAGTGGGGTATATGAAAGTCCAGCTGGTTCAGGTACACCGTGTGGTCAGTGAAGTATATGAAAGAGTCCAGCTGGTTCAGGTTCACCGTGTGGTCAGTGGGGTATATGAAAGTCCAGCTATTTCAGGTACACCGTGTGGTCAGTGGGGTATATGAAAGTCCAGCTGGTTCAGGTACACCGTGTGGTCAGTGAAGTATATGAAAGAGTCCAGCTGGTTCAGGTTCACCGTGTGGTCAGTGGGGTATATGAGAGTCCAGCTGGTTCAGGTTCACCGTGTGGTCAGTGGGGTAGGTTAAAGAGTCCAGCTGGTTCAGGTTCACCGTGTGGTCAGTGGGGTAGGTGAGAGAGTTCAGCTGGTTCATGTTCACCGTGTGGTCAGTGTGGTGTATGAAAGAGCCCAGCTTGTTCAGGTTCACCGTGTGGTCAGTGGGGTATATGAAAGTCCAGCTTGTTCAGGTACACCGTGTGGTCAGTGGATTATATGAAAGTCCAGCTGGTTCAGGTACACCTTTTGGTCAGTGGAGTATATGAGAGTCCAGCTGGTTCAGGTTCACCGTGTGGTCAGTGGGGTATATGAAAGTCCAGCTGGTTCAGGTACACCGTGTGGTCAGTGGGGTAGTTGAGAGATTCCAGCTGGTTCTGGTTCACCGTGTCGTCAGTAGGGTATATGAAAGTCCAGCTGGTTCAGGTACACCGTGTGGTCAGTGGGGTATATGAAAGTCCAGCTGGTTCAGGTACACCGTGTGGTCAGTGGGGTATATGAAAGTCCAGCTGGTTCAGGTACACCGTGTGGTCAGTGGGGTAGGTTAAAGAGTCCAGCTGGTTCAGGTTCACCGTGTGGTCAGTGGGGTAGGTGAGAGAGTCCAGCTGGTTCAGGTTCACCGTGTGGTCAGTGGGGTATATGAAAGTCCAGCTGGTTCAGGTACACCGTGTTGTCAGTGGGGTAGGTTGAAGAGTCCAGCTGGTTCAGGTTCACCGTGTGGTCAGTGGGGTAAATGAGAGATTACAGCTGGTTCAGGTTCACCGTGTGGTCATTGAGGTAGGTGAGAGAGTCCAGCTGGTGAGTCATCTAGTGTCAGTCATAAACTCATTCTAAAATGAGTGGACTTATGAATGATCCCCAGATGGTTTTACCATGTACAAAAAAAATCTTTCCTTCTTCATTTGATTGGCAATTGTCTGTTTTTAGAGCATTTTCGAAAAAAAAAATGCTCTATTGTCCCCGTTTTGTCTGTCTGTCTGTCTGTCAGTCATCACCCTAGATCTTAACAACCATAAGTCCTAGACCCATGATGTATATATCATTTTGTAGGTCTTGGCCTGCCAAGAAATGACTTTTTTCCATTTCGCGATCTGACCTCTCAGGGCAGTAAAAGGGGCCTTATAAAGTACCGTTTTTTACTATATAAGCTATATTAATAATGGAGCGCCCTATATCTCAGTAACCATAAGTCCTAGACCCATGATGTATATATCATTTTGTAGGTCTTGGCCTACCATGTGTACATCAAAAGTTCATTTTGCGATAGAACCTCTGAGGGCCGGGCTTCAGGGCTCCTAATGGGCTTATATATTATATATACACCTTGTACGTTCAATAACCCATTCATTTGGTGCGAAATACTGCAGCACGTAGTTTCACCAAGATATATTAAGAAACTCATCAAATAAAATAGTAAGCTTGTGTTCTGAGTTTAATTGAAAGTATCAGAGCTATGCAACAATTGATGGAGTTTTCGGACGATTAAATGACTACAATTTCGAATGTTTTCAATTATGAGTCCTATTTCAGTAACCACAAACCACTTGTAGTTAGATTTAAGAGAAAATAATTTTTTTTTCAAATATAAAGAAACGTCTTTATAATTTTTTTTTACAGATATATGCATTACACAATTGAATTTATAAACATTTCCAAAATTTACAAATATTTACTGAAAGCTAACAAACGTACTGATACATAACATGAAAATGCGCTAACACGTCCTGTGTCCAGAATGGAACAGGCTTAATTGCTTGTTTCCCTTGCGTTAACTTCCACAAAAAATCAATCACTAACATTGACAGAATGATACATAAACTACAGTTACTAAGCACACACTGTAATAAAAAAAAACTACAGTAACTATTGATACATTGTTACAAAACTACAATAACTATTGTTACATTGTTCCAAAACCTCATTTACTGCTGACACACTGTAATAAAAAAATAATAAAACGACAGTAACTATTGATAGATTGTTACAAAAACTATAATAACATTGTAACAAAAGCTAAAATAGCGATGCATTCATTAAATTTAATTCACATTTTTTTAGTGCTGCAATTAGCTACATGTTTGTATTTTCAAATGTCTAGACCAGTTACATGTCCAATGTCTAGACTAGTAACATGTCAAATGTCTAGACTAGTAACATGTCAAATGTCTAGACTAGTAACATGTCAAATGCCAACTTGCTCGTCTGCCTGCAGATTAACAGACTGACATTTGATAGAGCAAAAAAAAGACACATTTCCATTGATAGAATGTTTTATGCCAAACTACCAAATGAACCATGCACGAATTGCGATTCTTCGAGATATTTTAGAGGAATCAATTCCTTTACACATAATGAGCACCATATGGTAGTCCAGCGACTGGACATATTTAGCCAAGAGGTGGGGGTGGCATGTGTATTGTGTTGATAGGTTGTTATTGGCTAACACTTTGTTTATTCATAGCTTCTTATCATTGGTTTAATTATTTTTTGTCATTTGGCATTCTGATACCCCTCGAGATCGTATAACAGAATAATACTAATTATCTATTAGTCGTGCTCAGTTTTCAGTTGTAATTACCTTAGACACAAGCACTGTTTTTTTTTCTCAGAGACGACCCGCCATCTTTATGACGTTGCATACTCTCTAAACTAGGTTTTAGAAATTCATTTTACACATCTCTCTATAAATACATGTAATTTAATGTCTGTCTTTTCATGTTTACGTTGTTTAATCCCGGACATCTTCCTTTCGAATATGTAAAAAAAAAAGCCCGTTAATACTAAAAATTTCCACGGGTCAAATTTGGTCAGTTTCGAGATAAAAGTTACCGACACTTATAAACTCAAGAAATAAATGTGTGAGGCATTTGAGGAGTTTATGTTGTAATTAATCCGCATAAATGGCACGTTTGTTGGAAGCTCATTGTAAATTTTAAAGTGATTTTTGTGCAGTTTAAAAACTATGTCCTCTTTTTTTGTGTAATTTTACTGTAAAAGTTATAAGAGAACTTGTCTTGTGTAGCAAAATATAATATGTATTTTTAACAAACCATTAATAGAGAATTTTATTTAGCATATCGTTAATTACACTGGGGCTACTTTTAGAATAATTAGCTGTTAAATTATTTTAAGAGACGAAATAGAGTGTTGGACCCGAAATATTAAAACTATTTTAGGTTTAAAAAATAAAAGTTAAAAACAAAAAAGCATCTCCACCACTCGGCCACCCGCGCCCATCATTTAGACATCAATTACGGTTCATTAATTTTGAAAATTCATGTTTAGACTTCCGTGGGTTCCTGTAGGTTAGTAGGCCCTAGGTACAGTTAGGAGGCCCTAGGTACATTTTGTATGCCGGAGGTACAGTTTGTAGGCCGTAGGTACAGTTCGTAGGCCGTAGGTACAGTTCGGAGGTCCTAGGTACGGTTAGTAGGTCCTGAGTACAGCTCGTAGGCCCAAGGTACAGTTATTAGGCTCTAGGTACAGTTGGTAGGTCCTAGGTACAGTTAGTAGGAACTAGGTACAGTTCGTATGCCCTAGGTATAGGTCATAGGCCCTATGTGCAGTTTGTAGGCCCTGAGTACAACTTGTAGGCCCTAGGTACAGTTAGTAGGCTCTAGGTACAGTTCGCAGGCTCTAAGTACAGTTCGTAGGCCCTTTGTAGGCCCTAGGTTCGTAGGTCATAGGTACAGTTCGTAGGCCCTATGTACGATTTGTAGGCCTTGAGTATAGTTCGTAGGCCCGAGGTACAGTTTGTAGGTCCTAGGTACAGTTCGTATGTAATAGGTACATATCGTAGGCCATAGGTACAGTGTCTAATTTACAGTTATTGTATAAGGCGTTCGAGAAGTTTAGGTTGGCTGATTGAATAGGTTGAATGGACAATACAATGCATGTATCAACTTTTCTTAAAAAGTCACTCTGCTAATCCCGGGGCCTGAAGCGACCTTACTTCGCCTTTGGACATACATAGTTTTATTATTTTATACATCAGCTTCAATGTGTCCGTACGTTGCATGTTGTCAGAGTACATCTCTAGTAACTATATTTATCCGGCATTATTGTCTACGTTTTTTATGTGTTCTACGTCATTGACAGTGACATAGTTATCAAATATAGCTCAGACGTGTTGGCAACAAAATAATGTTAACATCTTGTTTTTTTTTTCATATTCTTTACAGTCACATAGTTTTACAGCTATTCATGTCTGTATTATTTATGTCTGTATCTAAATTACTTCTATTTCAACATTAGTGACATAGCGTTTTGTATGCAATAAGAAACAGAAAAGGAAAAAAAAAGTACTTTTAATAATCGTGCCACCGTTAATGGCGTTGATAAAAAGATTATATTTCAACGGACTCTCTGTATTTGACTAAAACAGTAGACAGCAAATGTATTGTTTTTGTTACATTTCACTGGACTGTGAGTCAGAGACTATAACATTAACAGTAGACGGGGGATTCATCACTGATCTGTAAGTCAGAGACTACTACATTAACAGTAGACGGGTGATTGTTCACTGGTCTGTAAGTCAGAGACTACAACATTAACAGTAGACGGGTGATTCATCACTGATCTGTAAGTCAGAGACTACTACACTAACAGTAGACGGGTGATTGTTCACTGGTCTGTAAGTCAGAGACTACAACATTAACAGTAGACGGGGGATTGTTCAACTGATCTGTAAGTCAGAGACTACAACATTAACAGTAGACGGGGGATTGTTCACTGGTCTATAAGTCAGATACTACAACATTAACAGTAGACGGGGGATTGTTCACTGGTCTATAAGTCAGAGACTACAACTTTAACAGTAGACGGGGGATTGTTCACTGGTCTATAAGTCAGATACTACAACATTAACAGTAGACGGGGGATTGTTCACTGGTCTATAAGTCAGAGACTACAACATTATCAGTAGACGGGGATTGTTCACTGGCCTGTGAGTCAGAGACTACAACATTAACAGTAGACGGGGGATTGTTGTTTCTTACTTTTTTTTTTCATTAAATGCATTTTATGTTTATTGAGCTCATTGTTACACTAGTGTTGACCTTTATCGCCGATGGGACAAATTATTATCAATAATGGTTTTATATCGTTAAAATTGATGATAATTAATCATGAAACTTTTATGATGTCAATCAACGAAACCATTTTTCTGTCAATCGCATATCGTCAGTACGTTTCTGGATTATAAATTGCTAAAGGTTTCTATGACCAACATTAATTCAAGCTCATACATGCAAGTTATAATACAACCGCATTACTATGAAGTCATGTGGTACAATAATTTGTTTTTTTCTTTTCGAATTAGGCCTATATTTAGGCCTAAAAAGTTTTTTTTATATTTTTTTTATATAAGTTTGATTAAGACCGCCGTAAAAAAAGAAGTGTGGGTGGTGGGGTGGGGGGTGGGGGTTGGAGATAGTCAGGAGACACAAAGTCTTGGTGGAAAATCGCTTTAGAAATTTATTATTCATTTATTTCGCTTCGAAATTGGGGGTAAATGGGGATCAGAAGATGCCCTAGCTGACATGGCTTGACATGGGCCCCAACATTAATAACTGCGGCCCTGGTTTCCCATGGATAAACTGTCACAAGACATCCTTAACCACTGGACAGCTGCTTCAGTTTTTTTTTTAAATTTTATTTTCACTTGTTCCAGAAAGAAGTACAAATTGATTCCTTACATCTGTGTTGATCTGATTTCACAAACAATTGTCTGAGCGTACAAAAAAAAATCATAGATCTTATTAGGAAACATCCTTATATTAGGAAACATCCTTATATTAGGAAACATCCTTAATGAATGATTTAAAATGGGGGAAAACGTCATTAGTCAACGTTATAAAATACAGGCTGATGAATTAAATAAAAATCAAAAGAAATAAAGGACTGATTTATGATATAATGATACAAACTCAACGTATGCTTGTATTAGTTTTATATTTGACTTGTTGTATTCAGTAGCGGTTCCTAGGTAAAATTTAACAGGGGTGTTTCTCCAAAAAAAAAAAAAGATGTTTCACAGTTTGTTTTGAAATTGTGTACAAGGAGACAAACATGTATTATATTCTTAAAGACCAATACCAAACATTTTTTACTTTCTTATAATTTGATGTTGTTACAGTCGGCACTCCAAGAGCGACAGTGCTTTCTCTTCCTTTCAGCCTGCGTGCATTGTTTCTATGTACGAATGCGTAAATCTGCCAAATATCTTGTTGCTGGATATGAGACTTGCACAGTTACATAACCAGATTTCTTGGGCTACGTTTTGACACTCGTGATGAAAGATAAACGACAGATTTTCTGCCTAATAAATGCTAATGCTGGGCAACTCTTTATCTGTCTCCAGATTTAAAAAAAAAATAATTAGAAACTTTCATTTTGTATAGCGTACATAAATATGTCATCTGTGTCTGTGATACTATAGAGTACATAAATATGTCATCCGTGTCTGTGATACTATAGAATACATGAAGATGTCATCTGTGTCTGATACAAACATGGTTCGGATCATTAAATACAATATTTACTATCATTCACTTTAAAACATTCTCGGCCTCAAACATCTAACAAGGAAACCTGAGATTCCAACGAGATTCAAGTTTTATTTTGAACTTAATTTTCTTTATAGCTACACAAATGTAACTTGTATTTATTGCCATATCATGTTTCAATGTCTCATCGTATTTCTCTAAATAACTTGTATTTATTGCCATATCATGTTTCAATGTCTCATCGTATTTCTCTAAATAACTTGTATTTATTGCCATATCATGTTTCAATGTCTCATCGTATTTCTCTAAATAACTTGTATTTATTTCTCTAAATAACTTGTATTTATTGCCATATCATGTTTCAATGTCTCATCGTATTTCTCTAAATACTGATAGAAAGTGAATAAACCTGTTACATGAATTTTTCAGTTTATCCTTTTTTTTAATTCTTTGGTGTGAAAATTAAAATTAATTTATATCCCACCGGCTAGTAATTAAAAACATGTGATTTAATACAAAGCGTACATTTTATTTTATACATTTGATGCCACACGTGTTTTAAACATTATATCTACAGAAATAATATTTTTTTGACTTAAAACTTAAAGTTCTGCCTTTCTCAAGGAAAACACGTTCTAGCCGGACATACATGATGTGCTCCAAAACGAAAGGGCTGCACCCTGTTACGTTTAGAATTTACCCCCACATCCCCGCCCCTTTCTAAACCACAGGTGACACTCCCCCCCGCCCCCCCTCCCCAACGAGTGACTCATCTTAGCTGACCATGGTATGTAACTCAAGGTCATGGTCAAGCCTAGCTCCCAACTTACTTTATTGCCCGTAATGACCCATGATTGAGAGCGTGATCTCCCCCCCCCCCCCCGACCTTTATAAAGTTAAGTTAGAATAAATTAATAGACAGTCGGTACAGAATATGTAGTAGGCGATAGAGTACGGTACAGAATATGTAGTAGGCGATAGAGTACGGTACAGAATATGTAGTAGGCGATAGAGTACGGTACAGAATATGTAGTAGGCGATAGAGTACGGTACAGAATATGTAGTAGGCGATAGAGTACGGTACACAGAATATGTAGTAGGCGATAGAGTACGGTACAGAATATATAGTAGGCGATAGAGTACGGTACAGAATATGTAGTAGGGCAGTAGTTATTAGATGAGAGAATAGAGCTGACAGGTTTAGAGTAGACATAGATAGATATAAACAGTTAGAAGAGAATTTGTATTATAGTGTAATAAAGTAATTGTTGTAGTGTGTACTCCACTGAGTTCTGTTATCTCTCTATATATATATATATTTGTCTTATAAAACTTAAAGTTACATATTTGGTGAAGTATATTAAAATCACCTGGCGAGCGTGCCCTTATCAGATATATATATTAGAAAAGTAACCACCACACACCCGTCTGCTGACTTAGGCCGAGCCCCTAGGGCAGTGAACACTACTGTACACCAATGAAGGGAGTAAGAAAAAATAGTATGCGTTTGTGGGACCTGAAATAGTGAGGAGGATTCACTCTTGTGCTCGGTGGGCCCAACGTTTATTCCGACTCTGATTTCGTCGATAAATAACTTATTGTTATGGATGTTTAAATTTAAACTTAATATTTCACACATTAATAAAAAACAATTTTTGAGCGAAAACATTTAATTAACCGACGACTCAATATGATATTATATATATAATATATATATAATAAAAAAAAACTACTTTTAACTTACAAACCCAGTATTTGCATTAAATTACAAAAAAACCCATTAGAATAATATACTCAGGCGTAAAAATAATCATATTTGGACACAAGAGTTTTTACCTCATTATATTTATGTAAGCTTTTAATTAGTTTCACTTTCTGTGTGTGGCTGTCGGTGTGGTCTCAAATCATGTAACCCAATTTACCTGTTTAATAAATTAAGCAAGAGGGCTCAAATATTACACCGCGGAAAATCTACACGCCAATACATGTTTTTATGCATTTCGAGTCCCTGAACATTTTGAAGAATTACGAGGCGAATTACTTTCTACTAGTAATGTTTAGTAATGTGGAAAATTCGCTTTGAGATTATTAAGTGAAATAAAAACGAAGCCTAGCACCGTATCTGTACACAATAGAAGAACTTTTTTTGAGTCCTATGTAGACTTGACCAATCGATTAAATAAAATTAAAGAGCGTGACAGAAATAGAAAGTTAAACTCTTTCAAAAATAAAAAAAACTAAAAATAAAATGTTTAAAAAAAAGTAATTTTGCACAAAAAAATGTAAAAAAAAAACAACAAACAAAAACAAACTCATTATATATATATATAGACTATCATTTAAGTTACTAAAATAGAAATTTAGCGTGATTATAATACACTGAACTAAATATATCTTTACATGAGATGAAAAGTAGCATTAAATGAATTAATGATTCATATATGTACGCTTATATTTTTACTTATGATGATATTTAGAAATAATTGTATGATATATGATATTTTTAAAAAACTTTTAGGGCAATTAAATAAAAGCATGTTTTTGAAAAAGCTTGTTTATATATATATATATATATATATATATATATATATAAGCGTATAAATTTACATTAATAATAAATATAGAACAAAAGGAAATATCGTGATTTTTTGGCGAACAATAGTAAATATTTTGAAAAATAATTAAAAAAAAAAATATTCCATCGTATTTCGTGACGAAGGGAGTAAACATCAGTGTTCACCCAAAAACAGCCTCTTCATCTAAATTACTAAAAATACTTCAATCATATCCTATATCGGTTCCGTGCATAATTTCTTAGCCCATTGAAATATAGTAAAATATAATTTGAATATA
Source organism: Bulinus truncatus (assembly GCA_021962125.1). Classification (NCBI taxonomy): domain Eukaryota; kingdom Metazoa; phylum Mollusca; class Gastropoda; family Planorbidae; genus Bulinus; species Bulinus truncatus. The sequence goes on from JAGDYQ010000003.1 coordinate 6,153,854, forward strand.
AATACTGACATAAAAAAACAGAGATATGTGTTTCCAACATCAACTATAATGTACAAACAAAGATATGTGTTTCCAACATCAACTATAATGTACAAACAAAGATATGTGTTTCCAACATGAACTATAATGTACAAACAAAGATATGTGTTTCCAACATCAACTATAATGTACAAACAAAGAAATGTGTTTCCAACATGAACTATAATGTACAAACAAAGATATGTGTTTCCAACATCAACTATAATGTACAAACAAAGATATGTCTTTCCAACATGAACTATAATGTACAAACAAAGATATGTGTTTCCAACATCAATTTTAATGTGATCGGTCGCTGAAAACAACTCTGATGTAAAAAAAAAACAAAGATGTATGTCCATAGATTGATAAGTAAGGCTACAAGTCAAGAAAAACTAACTGCATCGAGTCCTAGTTTATCTCTATAAATGCGACACACACGCGGTAACTAGATTAGATCCGAATTTCTATTTATATCAGTTTATTTCTCGCTTCAGCTGACTTCAAAATGACTACAAGAGAAACAGACTTACATTACAGTGGCTTTAGTTTCAACTGAACGCAGAGATGAGCTAGAACAATCTGGAATAAAACTTAGTTCCAGGAAGTGTAAATTAGTTCTTTTAAACTAAGTTAATATAATATAAGGATCATATGGAAACTGTGTTGAATATGTTGGATTCAAATGTTGGGTATTGACACTTCTCTATTGAGATCACACACAATATTTTTCAAGCTAAAAGCGCGGCTGACATAATTGCGTATATCATTAGTTACATTTAATGCTCACAAACAAATAATGAACTATTTTTTATCTGGAGTCACATTTCTGTCACAATAATGGGAATGATTTAAACATACCGCCTACCCTCGGTAATTTTAGACATTTCTCGAAAATTAACGGGATGGTATTGAAAGATAATTTGTCTGATATCTATTAAAACATGGCCGCCGTTCTTAGACATTGGGGGGGGGGGGGCTCTAGGAAGAAATTCCTAATTTGATCTTCGTATACCCTATGGAAAAGTACCTGCCTAGGTACTCTAATAGGAATTAATATTTAAAAGGTTCATTTTGTAGTGCGGGCCTTAGGCAGTAAAATAAGTCATATCTGTTGCAGGTGTCAAAGAAAGTAAAATAAGTCATATCTGTTGCAGTTGTCAAAGAAAGTAAAATAAGTCATATATGTTGCAGGTGTCAAAGAAAGTAAAATAAGTCATATATGTTGCAGGTGTGAAAGAAAGTAAAATAAGTCATGTCAGTAGGTCAAAACATTCCCTATTTGTTTTGGTCAATATGTGCACCGACTCCTACGTTTTTCTATTTTTAGAATAACGTCACCCTGTCACGTGATCAGAAGTAACACGATCCTCTTGTAGGCCTGGGATCTCATTAACATTTAGCTGTCTGGATGTACGTAACTCGATGCTAGGATACTGTCCACAGTCAGGTGGACGGAAATTCCCGACAAGGCCTTCTGACCTATTTTGGTCTTCCAGGCCCCTTTGAACTTGGTAAGATAACGTAAATCCAGAACATTTTCAGTACAAAAAAAATTACGCGATAGGAAAATTAATGAGAAATTTACATCAAATGATATAACTGGCTTTTATTAACTTATTAATTAATAAAGATGTTTTTACAAATTTTCATATATTAGTACATTTTGTCAGGAATTTTTTTTTGGACGGGACAAAATGTTCCTTTAAAAACAGAACTAACTGCCACAAAAAATAATACGGTACTAATTCACGTCACCTAGATTGTGTTGAAACAGTTGTACAGTAGAATACACGGTAAATAATCCAACGGTCTTTTGTATTGGGTTTCATTAATACAACGGTATATTGTATTGAGTTTCATTAATACAAAGGTCTATTGTATTGAGTTTCATTAATACAACGGTATATTGTACTGAGTTTCATTAATACAACGGTCTATTGTATTGAGTTTCATTAATACAAAGGTCTATTGTATTGATTTTATTTCATAAAAACAACGCTGTGCAGAACGTTATGCAAAAATTATTGTCATTTTGTTTGTGAAATCTCATAATTGATTGATTTCATTTATTGCTGCTATCAATATTGTATACAGAACTACAGTAAATGTCTAACACAATTGACCAAAATTATAAAGTTTTTTTTTCTTCTACTATACTGACTTCGCTGTTCGTTGTACTTATAAGAAATGAGATTATGTAATGTAGGATTTGGACATTTATAAGACACTCGTCTGAAGTGAATATGAAGTCCAACGTTGGACACATTATATTATCCCCCCCCCCCAACACACACACTTCCCATTCAATATTTGACTTTATTCAATCGAAGTGACACAGTTCCAATAGCATAGAACATTTTTTTATTATATGACTTTCCACACACACACACACACAGACACACACACACGCACACACACACATATCATGCCAACCAAGCGGAAATATCAAGTTAGAGGAGGTAATGCATTGTAGCTGAATGCTAAGATAATCATGGTGATTTATTCGAAGTGAAATGTTTAGAAAGAGTAATACAGTCTTATAAATAGTCCAATTGAAATATTTCAAATAAAACCCATTTAAAAAAATGAAGAAAAATTGTCTAGATCGAAAATCAAGATTGGTCTTTTCCAACTGATTCTCTCCCTGCAAACGGCGCCATCTAGCGCACAATCCTAAAAAAAATATTACTGAACTAGAGGTGGATTAACGTTTATTTTCCTTTTCTTTTCCACTTTTGACATAAACAACAAAGTCTTGAGAGAGAAGTATAAAAGAAAGTGTTGTCAAAGACGTAATCTGAAAAATGTCCAGTAGTCAACTGGAAAAAGTGTATTTAGCTTTTGCGTCAGAGATTTTTAGTTATAATGGTGATTAGGTATTTAAATTTTAGTGGAATTGACATTCAGAAAACAAACAAACAAACAAACAAAACTATCAGTTAACTCTGCCCTAATAGTGGGATGTTGGCGGTATTTCAAATTCGTTTTCATTTCCATCCCACCACGAAAGCTCAAAACACCAAAAGTCTCAGCCACTAGCATAGGTACTGGTTCATCTACTAGTAGAAATACAGAAATAAAACTTTGATATTTCGATTATAAACAGCGCAGACTCTGGTTTTATCGTTCCACGAAACATTAGTTTCAAACGATTGCACGCCAAACTGTTACTTCACTGTTTGAAAGCATTTTTCTTGAGAAAGAAATTCAGAACTTTAAACCTTTCAAATCTAGTAAAATATATCAACCTACAAATTAACGCGCCTTTTAATAAGCAAACATTTTTTGTTAAAAGAGTGTTAATTTTCTGGATAGTGAAGTCGACTCACATGCAAAAGTTACAGGGTTCAATCCCTGGTAAAGCCAAAACTATTCGCCGCTCACATACCACACCTTAAAGGGAACATTGGTGAGGACCAAGGAAATTTTTCAGGTCTTGGCTCAAGTTCTCGACATATCTCCCGTGTTGCCTCCATGGCCATTGCACTATCGGCTATGGTGGGAATGAAAGAAGGGTACCAAAAAAAAAAACCAAAAACCGTCCCATTAGTGGTTCATAGGATCTATCCATCTCATCCTTACAGGGACTTCACACACACGTCTTTGAGCTCACAGAAAGGATGTTTGAAAGCACATCAGTTGATGTGTTCATCAGTTCCCCCCCCCCCCCCCCACGACCACATTCGTTAGGGGGAAAAATTGTTTTGATGACGATGAAATTTTGTTTAGTTAGTAGATCAACGTTTTTCCACCATTTAGAAAAAAAAATCATTTCCGAAACAACCAGAAGAGCGAGCAACAATTTTACGATGACGAGGGAAAAAAGGGCCGAAAGACTCGGTTTTTGACCTTAAAGCATGAATACAGTGTTGAGAAGATATCCGTTGATCTGACCCAGACAACTCCAATACAACTTTATTTCTTTATTTTAGAGACGAATGTGAACAACGAGTAGTTGGTAACTGATTGAGATTCACCTTGTAATAAATAGTGTAAGGCTTCTGTGTGACTATCCCTTGCGGAAGCTAGTTAGATGATTCCAGATCCACATGAGTGAGGTAACATCAAAAGTTGTTTGATAAGTCGAATGAGATAATTTGATTAAATGTAACAAGGAGCCGTGAGAATTTGAGCTCTTGTTGGATCACACAGACTTGTGGTCTGACAAGGTTGAACAATTCGATCAAAGATCGGTTCATGATGAAAGGAAAACTTATCTATCTATCTATCTATCTATCTATCTATCTATCTATCTATCTATCTATCTATCTATCTATCTATCTATCTATCTATCTATCTATCTATCTATCTATCTATCTATCTATCTATCTATCTATCTATCTATCTATCTATCTATCTATCTATCTATCTATCTATCTATCTATCTATCTGCGCAAGAAACAATATTATTATAACAAAATAGTTCTAGAAGAGGAAAGTATTTTAACTCGAATCATAACGATTTTCCCCCTAACCTTATTACGTCTTAATAAACAATAGAAGTCAGTGATTGTACAGTACATACAAACAAGCATTATGAATGTGGGTTAATTAGTTTCATGATATCTTTGAACTTTACTTTTTCCTTTCATCACATCTGACTAACGTGATATTTCAGATTTAGTAAAATTACTTCAAAGTTTACGAGTGGCCAGTTTAAGTAAAACGTATTATAAAACGGTCTAATTACCCCCACACACGTATATTAACTTGTACAATAAGGTATACATAAAAGAACCGTCTGAAAGTACGTTTTCAGTTGATCTGTCCTTAATAGAAAGACAATAAATCTTTCAAGCAAGATAACTCTTCTTTGTGTTTGACATAATAATTGCAAATCGTGTCTGCCATATCATTGTCGGCTAATTGTTTATCTTTCTATGTAGTTGTGTTGGGTCATTTTGTAATTTGTCATGAAATGATGGGTCGATGACTAATAGAAATCTATTGATCTGATAAACAATCGTCGGCTGACACCTTCCAGACTTTGTTAGAGATGTTCAGATATTAAACTCGAAGACTAAATATTTTTTTACTTCTTTCGTTAGGTCGTAGATTTACAAAATTCAGACGACATATTTACAGCCAATCCAACATTTCTCTGTACGAATTGTACTGGTACATACGGTGACTTCATAAATTATGGGATGGCCAAGCGTGAGGTTGGGGTGAGCTATATTCCGTGTTTGTTATATGGTGAAAAATGATATGAAGAGCATCACGATAGTCGTCTAAAACATTCTTAGCAATGATATAAATGATATGATGAGAATGTTCCCTTATTATGGAACTCATCGAACACGGGAAGAGAGCGAAGTGTGATACGCAATGCTAAAAAAAACGTTACGCGGGGGATGAAATAGGGGTAAAATATCGATACAAAGAGCGTTACTTAAGAAGTGAAAGGCACCAAGTATAATGCCACAATAGAGGAAAAAAAAAAACAAAACCTTTTCAATTGGTTGTGCACTAAATTGGACACAGAGCCGCATGTGGCGCTAACAGCTACATTAGGCCATCATGGGGCTCTAGCAGCTACATTAGGCTATCATGGGGCTCTAACAGCTACATTAGACCGTTATGTGGCTCTAACAGCTACATTAGGCCATCATCTGGCTCTAACAACTTCATTAGACCGTTATGTGGCTCAAACAGCTACATTAGGCCATTATGTGGCTCTAACAGCTACATTAGGCCATCATGTGGCTCTAACAGCTACATTAGGCTGTTATTGCCCTAAATCATTGGTTGATATCGTTAAGTAAAATAATGTTGACTGCCACAAGAGCCAGATTCACGTTGTTTGTACTAGGGACCCAAGGCAAAAGAACATTCAATTTTTTTGTGCTCAGATGATGTCAAAGTCGCCTCCCGTAAATCTCAGGCCGATCATTTTTTTCCCTCAACTTTTGCCCCCAACTGATACGTCATTTTAGCTTTAGGTCCCTGACAAATGTCTAGAGTGACCTTCTTGCTGCGGGCCTGAATGTTAAAAAAGTAGTCACGCCGTAATGTGAAACTCACCCATAAGATTTCTTTTAGAACAAGTAAATACTTTTGAGTAGTACGGTAGTTCAAAAAATTGGTACTTGATAAAATTTATTTTTATTATTTTTTTAAATGATTTTTTTTTTTACATTTTTTTCGGTTATTTTAAAATAAAATTTTTGACAGGTGTCCCTGAGAGCAGTAGTTACGGAGCTTTAGTACAACTCATCACAGCCAGCTGTTCAACTTGTATATTCTTACCGCACGATCACTTTCCCCATCACGATTGTGTACTTGTGCATTTTACAAAGCTATTTATTTATTGTTTAAAGAAAGAAAAAAATCAACATAACACTGAGGCGTTAACTAATGAAAATTAAAACCCAAGGTATATTTTATAACTACACAGTAACAATAACATTAAAACCCAAGGTATATTTTATAACTGCACAGTAACAATAACATAAAAACCCAAGGTATATTTTATAACTACACAGTAACAATAACATTAAAACCCAAGGTATATTTTATAACTACACAGTAACAATAACATTAAAACCCAAGGTATATTTTATAACTACACAGTAACAATAACATTAAAACCCAAGGTATATTTTATAACTACACTGTAACAATAGCATTAAAACCCAAGGTATATTTTATAACTACACAGTAACAATAACATTAAAACCCAAGGTATATTTTATAACTACACAGTAACAATAACATTAAAACCCAAGGTATATTTTATAACTACACAGTAACAATAACATTAAAACCCAAAGTATATTAACACGTTTGTAAATAGTACAATGAATAAATTAGAAATTAAGATTTCAATTGTTAAAAAAAACAACAACTATATTTTATAACTACACATTAACAAAAACATTTAAACACCAGAGCGATACTAATATTTCAAGTTTACTGTATTTACGAGACACTTCTCCCCCCTCCACCTCATCGTGACATGATCGTTTAATTGAAAGAATTTATTCTGACATTAAAATAGAAACCTTTTCGAGGACAGACATCCGTACGATGAGCAGGCAATTATATTAGACAGACAAGTAGAGGTAAAGTAAGAGCATATGATAGGTAAAGTTGGGCTCGAGATAGGACAAACATGGAACATCTCTGAGCTGTGATGTTGAGCTGGAAGAGAGATTCAGAGAGGGGAGGCTCAAGAGTTGAAAAGACTTGAAGAACGAACAATAACAATCTAACAGCTTCATCTGGTTAATATCGTTAGAATCACATTAGGAGACATTTCTGTCAAAAGGCCATGCGATCTTCATCGGTAGGTTTGCTGGATGCCAGAGGACGACTTTCTGTAAATAAGTTTCTGTGTGGCGAATCAATCAAAGGCACTTGACTAGTCATGTGACTGGCACGAGCATACACGTCACGTGACATGACGTCAGCAAACAAAAAGGTGATTTCATTTTAAATGATTTAGAAGAGAAATATGGGCAGGAAATGTGATTTGTGGACAAAACTCTGAAACCTTTTTGTCTTTTGAAACCTGTAGGCAGTTTGTTAAAATCAAATGTATTTGACATACAGGATAGTTCAATGTTTGTTTTCTGACTCATTTTGCCTGATTTCCCCGTTTTGTCTGTCTGTCTGTCTGTCATCACCCTAGATCTCAACAACCATAAGTCCTAGACCCATGATGTATATATGATTTTGTAGGTCTTGGCCTGCCAAGAAATGACTTTTTTCCATTTCGCGATCTGACCTCTGAGGGCCGTAAAAGGGGCCTTTTAAAGTACCGTTTTTTACTATATAAGCTATATTAATAAAGGAGCGCCCTATATCTCAGCAACCATAAGTCCTAGACCCATGATGTATATATCATTTTGTAGGTCTTGGCCTGCCAAGTGTACATCAAAAGTTCATTTCGCGATAGGACCTCTGAGGGCCGGGCTTCAGGGCTCCTAATGGGCTTATATATTATATATATGGCCCCATTCTACATCTTGTACGTTCAATAACCCATTCATTTGGTGCGAAATACTGCAGCACGTAGTTTCACCAAGATTTATTTAGAAACTCATCAAATGCAATAGTTAGCTTGTGTTCTGAGTTTAATTAAAAGTATCAGAGCTATGCAACGATTGACGGAGTTTTCGGACGATTAAATGACTACAATTTCGAATGTTTTCAATTATGAGTCCTATTTCAGTAACCACAAACCACTTGTAGTTAGATTTAAGAGAAAATAATTTTTTTTTCAAATATAAAGAAACGTCTTTATAATTTTTTTTTACAGATATATGCATTACACAATTGAATTTATAAACATTTCCAAAATTTACAAATATTTACTGAAAGCTAACAAACGTACTGATACATAACATGAAAATGCGCTAACACGTCCTGTGTCCAGAATGGAACAGGCTTAATTGCTTTTTTACATTTACAAAGCAAACTGAAAGCTTTTTCATTCATATTTCATGTCTTAAAAAAACATCAAAGAGGTGTAAATAGGTCTATGTGTTTTTAATGTTTGGAAAGTGTCATAGGAAACAAAAGCGAATAACAACAATGGCGCGAGAGTTTTTTCACACAAAAACGAGGACTACATGTATTAATATAGTGATGCGCTATCTGTATGATATTTAATTTGTGGTATATGAACCTTAAGGGACTTTCGGAACCCCATTTCGTGACATTTGCGCACAATAGTTTGAATCAACTCTACATGATTGTCTGCCTAGAAATCGGGCACCACTTCAAGAAAACTGTGCCAAGCCGCTTTCATTTTCACTGTATCTGAGGAAATTCTTAATATTCCATCAACTTCTTTATCTAATGACCGACAAAAATTCTGTTTTGATCCTGACCTCAGATAGCTTTGATCTTGTCCTCGGATACCTTTGGAAATATATTTCGAAGGGTATTTGAAAGCTGGAGACACTTTACCTAGACCAGTGACAAACTGTTTCCTGTGTCCTAATATAAGTAAGAAAAGTTCCCGTAGGTAGTTAGGTGGTATTAGCATGTTGTGGCGCATCACCAGCGGATCCGATTTTTAATAACTCTTTCCGGAAAAACTCAGTACGGTGTGCTTTGTGGTAGTACTAGCACAGCCTTCAAACTTCTAGATAAGATACTCTTGCGGCTTAACGACTATTTCAATAGCATCGAATGAATCTGTGAGTACTAGCAGAGACCGTAACGATTTCTAAAGAAACTAGCAAATGTAAGAATACATCATTGACGTTGTAGCTGTAGCAGAGAATGACACTATCAAACATTAGACCACACCTTGATGTTCTATGTGTCTTTCATCGAATCATCATAAGAACATCACATACACTTTTAGGCCATCACTCGCCACCAATAACACATCGTAAGTTAAACCATATGTATTACAGAATAGTACTGTCCGCCCACACAATTCAACCTGATAAATTACAGAATAGCATTTGATATTACAGACCAAACATTTCATACTACAAGTATAATAAGACAGTTTATGGGAAGAAATTTTAGAGGGAAAATAAAAATAAACAACTGTACGCATTGTTTTGTTGTTGTCGTCTGATGAACACCAGTTCAATTCGTTTCTCATTTGCTGACTAGTGACTCGATTCTTCGCCCATGAACTGGAACAAACACATGACAAACTAGGCCATTCTTGTGATGCCACACTCAGATCGGACCAGTTTTAAATATAGGACAACTTATGTGTCACAATGACCTTTACGATACGCACCCGGTGACGTCATCACTTAACATTTTGCTGTAAACATGAGAGACAGATAATTATGCCCCTCTCCCACCAATTCATTGTGTGACGTACAAGAAACAATGTACAGCTCACCTAGTCGATTCACAGGGCAGTTAATGCGGTAAGCCAAACCAAACAATCAGATTCTGTTAGCAACAAACTTCATAGATAAAATATTTATGACACATACTTACTGTAGCTTGGATAATTACACACACACAGTGGCGTAGCTAAGGGGGGGGCGGGGGGGCGGACCGCCCCGGGTGACAGCCTATGAAGGGTGACACTATGTCACCTCCAACAAATAAAAAAAGTGGCATTTATAGCAATTTAAGTTGCATGACCATATTTATTTTGAATATATTTGTATACTAATAAGAACAATGTTTTTGCATCTTCTCATAGAGTCAAATGATAATTAGACCTATAAGCGAAAAATGTTGCCGATCTGAATGCGGGGTTACACTTGGATAAATACGTTTGCTATTCATTGGCTGAACCAAGGGGGGAAAACCACACATGTAACTTGGCGGTAACTAATTTTTAACTGCCAACTTTCTCAGCAAATAATTATTTACTAACAGATTTTAAATATCCAGAATTATATAACAATTAAGAACATAATTTTATTATATTTCTGACTGAACAAAGAAAAATAAAATTATTAATCTATTGTCTAAATAGCATTTTAGATTGATCAAAATAATTTAGAACTGTCAATAAAATATGACAGTTGGCAGCACTGCAATAGACAAGCACGCCCAGCTTACGTCAGAATGTTTATTTAGTCTCGTCACCTGTCGTCCAACATCCCCCTTCCTGCCCCCCCCCCCCGTACCTTTATTTTAGCGATAACACAATGGGAGTTAACTCTTTTTAATTGCTGGTGCCTCAACTGAAAGGATTTTTAGCGCATTTTCGAGAAAAAATGCGCTATTGTCCCCATTTTGTCTGTCTGTCATCACCCTAGATCTCAGCAGCCATAAGTCCTAGACCCATGATGTATATACTTTTTTTGTAGTCTTGTTTTAATTGTTAGAGCGCTCAGCATAGCGATAAAACGTTTTATTTTATTACTGTACATTTATGTGTTCTTTTAATACATTGGGTGTATTCGAATGTTGTAAAAAACATAAGTAAGTACGTTTAATTAAAATATTCTAGATGTAGCGAGATTGATTTTTTTCTCTTTTATTTTAAATCTTCATGTTTAATTACCCAAATCTGCTTTTTTCTCACGCTTTTTTATTTAATTTCTGAAATAAAAGTAAGAAAAAATCACTATAGTAATTTAGTTTAAATAACTCTTGTAGCTTTTACGGGGTGATTTTTTGAATGATACAATTAGTGAATATCTGCAGGGGCGCCGGGAGACAACAAGGGCCCCAGGGCAGGACATCATTGCGGGTCCCTTAATAAACAATGAGTCGTGAAAAAATTGACGTCGTCGGGGCGGCCGGACCCCCTTACAGATGCGGGCCCCCCTGGCAATGACCCCCCCCCTCTCGGCGTGCATGAACATCTGCTAGGAATCTTGATTGACAGGTGCCATGGTTTAGAAACGATGGAACTTGTGTAACAGAGGGGGTACGTCATCAAAAATGTAACTGGGTTGGGAAAGGGGTAAAAATAAAAAAAACGCGTTAATAATAAGTGAGCATCTACTTTCTGGAATACGATAATGCAGCAAGCATGGCTGAAATCCACGGTGGTGTGCAACAAAAGATCAAAGACATCAATCCGAAGGCAATTTTTGTACCTTATTCAATCTTTCTTTGAACCTTTGAGGCAAACATTCGTTTGCTAACAATCCGTCTTGTGTAACGTTTTTTGGAAGTCTTGAGACGCTGTACATGCTGATGCAGTGAAGCCAGTGATACAGAAGTTTAACAAGTTTGTGGAAGCCATTGAAGCTCTGTGTGATTTCGAAGAAAGCGTCGAGCAAGAGGTGCTGCGTACAATCTGTTGCCAGCTTACATGCGACTTTTATTTCGTTCTTGTTTTTCTGGGGTGACGTTTTACAAGAAGTTGACTCAGCACAGAAGTACATGCAAACACCAGGTATTACTGTGGACATGGTTGCAACCAAACTCTCAAGGTCTTTATGGAAGTGCAGCGTACGAGGTTGTTGACAATGCCATCCAGCAGCCATTTGTGAAATGTGTAGAACTTGATACCCCTACAGAGAAGAGAATCATAAGAAAGACAGGATTACCAGGAGAGGAATCAAGAGATGCTGGATTGTCATTGCAGCAGGAGACCAAGAGAGCAATGTTAGAGTGTCTGGACCTTTTCATATGTAGTTAGATACAAGAGGAAAGGCATTGAATGACATTTTGCTGACTCTTTCTTCAGTTCAGCCAGACCATACTATTTGTGCCAACGACGAAGAAATACAGTCTTCTGTTACCAAGCTCACAGCCATGTATGATGAGCTGTCTGAAAAAGACCTTTGTCTAGAAATTCCACGTTTAAGGCGACACCTACAAGCAACCGAAATAAACTTGGAGGAAGCCAAGCACTGGACTGTACTGCAATTCCTACGGTTTATCATCAAGTGGGAATTTGTTGAATCATTGCCATATCTTACGCTGACTCTAATATTCTTTCTGACAATATGTGTTTATGTGGCATCGTGTGAAAGAAGTTTCTCGAAAATGAAACTTATAAAAAATTACCTCCGGTCAACCATAAGCCAGTCGAGATTGTCGTATTTGGCTGTTCTGTCCATTGAACATAAGCTGACACGACAAATAGATTTTGACGATGTCATTGACCTGTTTGCCACAATGAAAACAAGAAGACATTCCTTCTAGGACTATAATGTTGAAGGACATTCAGACATTCTTTTGGGCTGTGCATTCTGTGTTTTGCAGTTTGTATTTGGATGTTCTGAAAGTGAAATGTTGCGTTTTAAAAATGTTTGGATTTGAACTATTTGTTTTGTGGTATTGGATTTTGTCTTGGATCATACATGTAAGCAGTAGCGTACCGGTCAGTAGAGTAAAGTAGAGCCTATAGGTAGAGTATATATGAAAGTTTAGCTACACTTAACCATTCAGCATAGGGTCATGTAGGGTCACTGGGGTGACATTTGAACGGACCGCCCCGGGTGACGTTTACTCTAGCTACGCCACTGCACACACACACATACACACACACACACACACACACACACACACACACACATATATATATATATATATATATATATATATATATATATAGGCTTTAATAAAAAGTGTTTAATTCATTTAAAAAAGGGGGGGGGGGTGGCTAATTAGGCGCAAATTTTTGTTCTTTTAAAACCTTGGTGATATTTTAGACTCTATTGTTTACAAAAACATGTTTTGGCTAATTGGTAACTTAATCCTGTAACACAATAGTAATAATAAAAATAACCCACAGATTAAAAATGAATTGTTCCACCTTAATGATGCATGATATGCATGGGACATTTTGTGTATGTATGAACGCAGTTCTGCATATACGTGTGACAACTTGGATAACCTTTCCAGTCCCAACTCGTTATGTAACGCCCTATGAGTGGAGAATATTGTGTTACCTGGCTGTAACGAGACAACTCTTGTTTCCGTAATACAATATTAGCCCAGGGACTTCTCCATCCTCCTAACCACACACCGGACCTGTTTTTTTTTCTTAGCTTGGCTTAAGTAAAGAATTTGGCCGTGGATGAGTAATGTCCAATGGTTGTATAGGGCGCTATACTCCAATCAAATAATGTCCAATGTTTGTATAGGGCGCTATACTCCAATCAAATAATGTGTAATGGTTGTATAGGGCGCTATACTCCAATCAAATAATCTGTAATGGTTGTATAGGGCGCTATACTCCAATCAAATAATCTGTAATGGTTGTATAGGGCGCTATACTCCAATCAAATAAGCTGTAATGGTTGTATAGGGCGCTATACTCCAATCAAATAATCTGTAATGTTTGTATAGGGCGCTATACTCCAATCAAATAATCTGTAATGGTTGTATAGGGCGCTATACTCCAATCAAATAATGTCCGATGGTTGTATAGGGCGCTATACTCCAATCAAGTAATGTGTTATGTTTGTTTAGGGTGCTATATTCCAATTTATTTATTGCAAGACCGATTTCTTTTTACCTCTTTTAGTTTTATCAATACCGTGAAGTTAATTTTTTTTATTTGAAGGATAACTAAATAGTAATAGTGAAATAATAACAATTTACAATAACATCAACACTTCTCAATATAATGTGAGGTGAATGGTGTAGTCAACATTAAAAACAACAAACATAAAACGACAACAACAAACAAACAAGCAATTAAGCCTGTTCCATTCTGGACACAGGACGTGTTAGCGCATTTTCATGTTATGTATCAGTACGTTTGTTAGCTTTCAGTAAATATTTGTAAATTTTGGAAATGTTTATAAATTCAATTGTGTAATGCATATATCTGTAAAAAATATTATAAAGACGTTTCTTTATATTTCCTATCGCAAAATGAACTTTTGATGTACACATGGCAGGACAAGACCTACAAAATGATATATACATCATGGGTCTAGGACTTATGGTTGCTGAGATATAGGGCGCTCCATTATTAATATAGCTTATATAGTAAAAAACGGTACTTTAAAAGCCCCTTTAACGGCCCTGAGAGGTCAGATCGCGAAATGGAAAAAAGTCATTTCTTGGCAGGCCAAGACCTACAAAATGATATGCACATCATGGGTCTAGGACTTATGGTTGTTGAGATCTAGGGTGATGACAGACAGACAGACAGACAGATAAAACGGGGACAATAGAGCATTTTTTTTCGAAAATGCTCTAAAAAACAGATCAATAACACTCGTAAGTTGTAACAATAACTTCCATTGTTGGCCTACAATTCATTCTTGTTGTTAATTTATAATCTTGGGTTCAAAGCTTTTTAACACAACTAGCTGCAAGTACCCGGCTTTGCCCGGGTATAAAATAAGGTTTTCAGTTTACCTTCTGTTTTCTCCCTACCCCATCTCTCCTTTCCTCTCTCTCTCCCTCCCCCTCTCACTCCCTCCCTACCCCCTCTCTCCCTTTCTCTTTCCCTCCCTCCCTCCCTCCCTAACTCTCCCATCTCCCTCTCCCTCCCTCCCTCCCTAACTCTCCCACCTCCCTCTCTTTCCCTCCCTCCTTCTCTCTCTCCCTCCCTCCTTCTCTCTCTCTCCCTCCCTCCTTCTCTCTCCCCCTGTCCTTCCCCCTCCCTCCCTTTCTCCTCCTTCCTCCCATCCTCCTTCCCTCTCTCCCTCCTTGCCCCCTCTCACTCTTTATCTCTCATCCCTCCCATTTCTCCCATCCTCTCTCTCCCTCTCTCCTTACCTCCCCTTTCTCTCCCTCCCTCCTTTCTCCATCCCTCCCTCTCCCATCCCCCCCTCTCTCCCTCTCTCCCGCCCTCCTCTCTTCCCTCTCCCTCCCCCTTCCCTTTCCTTCCTCCCTAATTTCTCTCTCTCCCTCCCTGCCCCCTCTCTCTTTATCTCTCTATCCCTCCCTCTCTCTCACCCTCTCTCCCCCTCCCTCACCTCTATCTCACTCCCTACTCCCTCTATCCTTCCCTTCTTTTTCCTTCCCTCCCTTTCTCTCTCCCTCTTTCCCTCCCTCGCTCCTCTCCCTCTCCCTCTCTCCCCCTCCCTCCCCCTCCCTCCAACCATCCTTTCCTCTCTCCCCCTACCCCCTCTCTCTCGCTTTATCTCTCCCTCCCTCTCTCTCGCTCTCTCTCTCTCTCTCTATATATATATATATATATATATATATACATATTATTATGGCTTCACACTTCTTTTAAAATCCTTCTTCATTCATTTACCTTCCTCAAACTGTACAAATCGGGAAGCATGAAAAAACATCAACAATTCTTTGCAGCACAAAGGCACTATACAGCACCAGCGCGCAAGTTCTATTCGACTTTATTAGTAGGAAAATTTAAAAATGTAAAATGTATCATCGGGAAATGACGTCACAGAGGAGTTTTATTTATGGCGCCGTCGAGATTACTTTAATATAGTAAAAGATACTAAAATAAAAATAATTTATTAGAATTAAACTACCCATCGAGATGAAACGAAACATGAAATATCACGTTAGTCAGATGTGATGAAAGGAAAAAGTAAAGTTCAAAGATATCATGAAACTAATTAACCCACATTCATAATGCTTGTTTGTATGTACTGTACAATCACTGACTTCTATTGTTTATTAAGACGTAATAAGGTTAGGGGGAAAATCGTTATGATTCGAGTTAAAATACTTTCCTCTTCTAGAACTATTTTGTTATAATAATATTGTTTCTTGCGCAGATAGATAGATAGATAGATAGATAGATAGATAGATAGATAGATAGATAGATAGATAGATAGATAGATAGATAGATAGATAGATAGATAGATAGATAGATAGATAGATAGATAAGTTTTCCTTTCATCCTTCCCCGTGTAATTATGTGTACGTGTACCAAATTTCACGTTATTTGGTTGTCTGGATCTTGAGTTATAAGGAGACAGACAGACAGACAAACAGCAAATGCGTCTTATAAGTATAGAGATAAAACAAACTGACACAATATCAGTATTTGAAAAGTAGAGATAATATTTTGTATATCTGAGTGATGAACAATTTACGCACATAACTCCTCCCCCCACTTAACTAAAAGAAAGTTACCCGGAGTAGACCGCCCCTCTATCCACCCACCCCTCCATCTTGATACGCCACTGCTTACGGTCTTTAGACGTTATATCATGAACCAACTGTTTATTGCCAACATCATGTTCTTTGTATGTAGATAAGTGCATGTAAGGACCAGAGGTGTTTGGCCGCGAGGGATTATCAGCTCCTGATTTACTGCAGCACCGTTCTCACGTTGATGCACTGTGTTGTGTTCCATTTCCTGAGTGATATAGGCTGGTGCTGATTAAGTGAGACGTAATGATTGTTTCTAGTATACACCGTGTAAAGTCCATGTAAGGAGGAGATATTAACCTCTAAGATGCTATAAACCACTCATGGTACGGTTTTTTGTAATGCTCTTCTTTCTTCCCCCCCCCCCCCCCACCATTGTCAACGGTACTCAACCTCACTGTTAAAAATATTAAATATTATTTAACAATAGAAAAAAGAATGTTTTGTTAGTCTAAATCAACCAATGGCTTTTCATTAATGATCAACTCTATCGAATAAATATTGAATTTTATTTTTTCTTGTTTTATATAACGTAAGAGTCGATCTTGTCAGCAGTACTTTTGGGGGAGGGGTTAGGGAAAGAACATTTTGGACCCCTAGGTGGTTAAGACAGCATGCAAAGTTGGGGGCCCCTTTTAGAAGATATATAGAGACTGTAAAATCATTTTAACCCAGATCCCATCATCGTGGCTGACAAAATCTCAACAAGTTTCTCCCCTTAGAAAATTATTTGCCTATCTATCGGAACGTCCCGTAAACCTGTCACAAACATCAACACTAAAAATATGCCGTCACTAAAAACACGCCGTCACGAATTACTTAGTGGCTGACAATTTATGTTCTCACAAAACAAATTCACATTTTTGTTCATACATCATAATCAGTATGAATTAAAAAAAAACAGTTATATTACCTAAATTGATTTTTATCTTTTTGTCATTCTTTTTTTTCGTCAAGATGTGTGTCTGTATGATGACAATCATCATGCGCGTAATGGCGTTTCCAAATCAAACAAATATCTCTTTCATTTGTTATGTTTCCGTCAATTCAACTGCCACGTTTCAATTCAATTTAATATAAAATCTTCACTTTATCTCGAAAATAACGCTATTTTCTTTGTTTGTTTTTTAAACATTAAAACAATAAGGTTGTTCTTCGCGTCGCCATTACAAAAACCGATATGAATATGCCAGAACACTTTTTAAATGTTTACATTTCTATATTTTTTTTAGTTTTAAATGTAAAATTAAGGCGGGAAATATGATTAGCCTTACTATATTTCATTACAAATTTACATCAAATCTATCTTAAGTAGTGTTGTTTTCGTCGACGAAAACTAAAACTAAAACCTTCGTTAACGAAAATGTTGACTTTTCGTCAACGATAACTAAAACTAAAACTAAAATTATCAGCAAGACTAAAACTAGACGAAAACTAAATCTCGTAGACAAAAGACTGAATAAAAACTGAAACTAAAACTCCCCAACAAAATAAAAACTAAAATCCCCATTTATCGTCTTTTCCGGTATAATGTTGACACATGAAAGAAAGAACAACAAAAGATAAAAAAAAAAAGAAAAATGACAGCCGACGATATAAATTTTGCTTTGAAAGTTTGAAATTGCCATGCGGTTAGATCAAAGAGTGTCGTTTTACAAGATACAGTCGATTCTGCTTAATTGGGACACATCGGGACCGAGGCCTTTTGTCCCAATTAAGCGGCTGTCCCAGTTAAACATACAAATTTACTATTGGCTTCTTGGTTTGGTTTCTTTGAGATATGTCCCACATAAACGGTGTCCCAATAAAGCGGAATCCACTGTATTTTTTTAAAATTTGTTGATGTTCATGTATTTCTATTCAATTAATTGTTTTTAACCACCCAAATTATATTGTTTGTTGAACTCGGCATATTATTTAATAATATAATATGTGTTAATTATATGATATTGTTTTATTACAAAGTTTTCAATTTTAATTAAAACATACAGTTTTAGAATTTAATACCATTCAATTAATTATTTTTAATGAAATGTATTAAATACTAAAAAAATGAATTAATAAATAAAAACAATTTATAAATATAAATAAGCACAAATGAATTAACAACTCAACTAACAAACATACACACAAGAATACAGTAAGGTATATAATTTATCACTAAATAACCTATAAACACTTACAGTATATACATATATATATATATATATATAAATATATATATATATATATATATATATATATATATGAGTGTGTTGTGTGTGTGTATAACTGACAGATGGATAAAAAAATTTTCTTTTCTGTCGTTCATTAAAACATTGAACAAATAGTTGACAAAAAGAAAGTAAATGAATGAAAGAATCTAAGAATAACATTTATAGACCTCGGCGCGCAAAGAGTCTTCAAAAGAAGATTAAAGCTAAATTTTTCCTTCAACTCGCCGACCGTGGTGTATTGATGGGGAGGTGGCTGTCGTTAATATTGGTAGAGTTGATGACTGCTGGAAGGGATTGAATTTATGTAGATGACAATGTATTCAAATCGCTATTGTTTTTTTGCAAATAGTGGCACTAGTAAAGTATCGGTATAGAGTATCGAAATTTTTTTGTTTAAATTGTATCGGCGATACACAAGTCAATACTTGATACAAAAAGGATCGGCAATACAGCAACCAATAATAAAAAAAAGTATCGCCGATACTGTATTGGCCGATACCGATACTTCGATACTAACAACCCTGAATATAAGTCATCAAAATAATAGAATTACTTCACTCTTCAAGTAAACTGTTGTTACTTAGTTTAGTTATTTCAGAGTTCTAGGTCTTAGAATAAACACGTTTGTTTTAATTTTGACTTACGTTTTCGGTTTCTTATTGTTATTACGTTTTTAGTTGTTTTTTTGTACATGCACTGCAAGTCTGCTAGTCTACAACATAGTCAAAAATTTAGTCATGGTATTGGCACATAACACAATGTGATAGTGTGACTTATAATGTGACAATGAAGTGAAATGACTCAGTTTCAGTACACTGAGCTGTCATCTCTGTGACTACTATTATTATGCTTCAATCCGTTTCAACAATTGGTCATGAACAATGATGTTATTTGTAATTGGTGTTTACAAGACTAAAACTAAAAGTGAAACTAAAATGAATAAGACGAAAACTAAAACTCTGGTGTTTTAGTCGACGAAAACTAAAACGAAAACTAAAACGAAAACTAAAATTGGGCCTAAAACTAAAACTAAAATTATTACAGAAAAAACGAAATAAAAACTGAAACTAAAATAGGACCTGGGACTAAAACAACACTAATCTTAAGGTGTATTGTAAGTACATGTAGGCAGAGCCGCTTGTGTTATGAATAAGAAAACTAGATGCAGCATAGACCCACCCCTACCCCGTCGAGACATTCATTTCGCCGTGACCCAATAAAATATTTAAAGTTTCATTGGTTGTTTTTATAGTACAGATATTATGAGGCATCTAGTACAGATATCATGAGCCATCTAGTACAGATATGAGCGGTCTAGCTACTAAGGAGGTGCTAACTAGTTTGGTAAAAATGTTATGGACGAATTTCCCCAATCTGCCAGGCTTACATCTCTAACATTAACAGGCGATTCCGCAAGTGGGAAAAGAAATTTAAGTACTTGTCAGGTGCCCGGGTTAAAATGACTTAACACTTGGTGGTCAACTTCATTGTGTCAGTCAAAGTGGTCAAATATTATAGGTAAAGATGTGTGTGTGGGGAGGGGTAAGATTTACAAGCTGTAGCCCGATCAGCGGTTTTTTTTTTTGCCCACGGCCCCCAAAGGTACCTTCGTCTATGGCTCCTAAATGTACCTTCACCTATAACCCTCAAATGTACGAGTGCCTTTGGCTTTAAATGTACCGTTCCTTTTCCAAAAGGGCCTTTAATGTGACTAGCTTTCCCTCACCTTTCCCGAAACATTATCACTTTCACAATTACTTCCATAAAAATCTCTCATTAGAACATTACCATGAAATAATTTTATTAATATATAGGCTAGTGCATATTTACCCACCATTCACTTCCCATTTAGCTTTTAACACATCAGCACCAAGACACGCTATCGTGCGGCTATAGCATTCATTCAACTTTTCTTGTTAGCAAACGAACACTTGAAAAGTAAACACAAAGAAAAGTTCTGGAACAAAACTAATTAATTTCGTCATTGATTAATCAATCGTCAGCAGTTAACAAGTTCGCAAACACACAAATATAAATACTAGTCTAAAACTGGCATTAACACCATTTACCTGAATACGTTTTTTTTTTTTAAAAAAAGAGAATTTTTTTTAGACCATATTTTCATCCAAAGTTTTTATTGAAGTAAAGAAAATCTAAGCCTCAAAGCTTTTGATGCTGTGAACTTTATTTATAAAAAATTATGAATTTTATGAGTATTCAGATAGATCGATAGATCAGGAATAGATTGGTGCGTAAATTGATTGTTTGACGTTTGTTCCGAAGATAGCTAAATTTTACATTGTGGTGTTAAATGGTATTTGAATAATGTGTATGCTTAAATATGTTCAAGTGATTTTCAATTTTAAAAAAGCCAGTTTAATTTGATAATTATAATTATAAGACATCGAATTACAGTTTAGTTTGAAATAAAATAAAGTTAAACGTTTAAGTTATACTCGTTTCAAGCAAACAACTAAACACGGGCAGTTATAGTTTTTTTTTTTTTGAACTTATTAGTTAAACATTTAGGTTTTCAGTTAATAACAAAAAAAAAAAAAGGATTGAAAGTATTCAGATTTTTCAAAGCAGATAAACAAAGATGGTACAAGGCAACCAAACAAAGATGGTACGAGAGTTGTCAAGGTTTGGTACACGGCAGTGGTGGCCTTATGGGGTTACAACTGGGGTGACCTCCTCAATAATGTGATAATTAATGGGTCACTTTTTAATAGGTCATTTCGTTAATATTTAAGTTTACATGCTATTTTATAGATCGTTCGTTCGATATAGACCAGTGATGGCGAACCTTTTTGGGGCCACTTATTTATAGTGAAGTACCCAGTGGCGTAACTAGGGTGGGGGGAGGGGGGGTCCAAATTTGAACGTCGCCCCGGGCCCCCGCTTGAGGGGGACCCCAAACGAGTTTCCAATTAATTATTTTAAGACTAAATATTAAATACTAGCTGTAACCGCCACACGCTGCCGTGACCAAGCCTTCTGTAACGACCACAAGTCGGTAATGTTTTTATAACACACTTTGGAGTGGCTGGAAATGCGCCATAGGTACAATGACGGTCACATTTAGAGAGAGTTTGTATTTTTAGGGGACACATACCTGTTAAGTTAGATGTCCTAGTTAGGCTGGAATTAAAAGCAAGGCTAAGCGTCCTTGCATTTTCGAGAGAAAAATGTTGTGATAACTCAGCGATAAGCTAATTATCTACTGTCTGGTTTCGTATACATGGCGCCAAACTTCTACATGTGCTTGATTAGTCATACAAAGAGCATTGTTGAGCATTGTATTTACACAGATATAGATCAAACATTATATTTTCAAGAATATGGATCATTGGGTCAGGGATGAGTTAATTAATTAAGGGGAGAAAGGAGGAGAAAAGAGAGGTACAGAACAGACATGCAGTTCGACAAAATAGGCAGCACACAGGATAGAGTAGTGATGTTTCGGTGAATATGGATCTTGCAGTGTATAGTTTCATTCTACTTATATTTTGAAATTAAATTTTGCGTAATCGTCAAATAAAGTATATGAATCGGACTTGGCAGTTTATATCATTTATTCGTAATGTATGTGATTGAGTACACGCTTAGATAAAGTGTCAATCCCTACCAGAGAAGACATAGACAGATCGTCACAAGAACTCACAATGCATAACTAATAATACAAGTAGCTATGTCACCTACTTTAATGTAAAAAGTAAGCATTGAGAAAATTTTCTTTTCTAATTCAGTTTATTAATTTACTGCAATTTGTGTGTAAATTTCAAGGCAATTGGTGAAGAACTTCAGAAGTTATTAGCAAGGCGTGAATCCTATTAACATTTTTATTTATATAGATAAAGCCAAAGCCATGTAATCTTGCTATGCACGTCGTTATATAAGTTAGTGCAGAGGCGTCACTCGGAAGGTGCGGGCCGCACCGGGTGACACCAACATGGGGGTGACAACAACATGAGCAGTTCTAAATTTCATAGCAGAAAGAACTTGGCATGGTCATTTTTATAACTGGTCATAGTCAAAAACATGATCAGTAGCACAGGGTGCCACCATACGAGCAGTTGCACAGGGTGCCATCATGCAGAGCGTCTGGAGCTTAGGTAAATGAATCTAATTTAAAGCTGCTCGGATCAATCTGGAGTTTTTATAAACGCGCTAGAAAAAAGGACAGAGGTAGTCACGTGGGTTTATGAAATAGGATACGTAGTTTATAAACTCAGTTGAATTGAAGTAATATACATATTTCTAAAATACAGTCAGTAATACTATCGTTTTCATCGCTTAAATATTTTAAAGTAAATTCTCTAAGGCAAAGACCATATAGGGCAGTGCTTCTCAAACTTTTTGAAGTCACGGCCCCCCTTGGAACGCCAATCAATATGTCGCGGCCCCCCCGCCCTATTTTTTTTGGTTTAGATTGCTTAAATTTTTTTATTTTTTGAAATTCCACGGCCCCCCCCCTACGAACAGTCCACGGCCCCCTAGGGGTCCGCGGCCCACCACTTTGAGAAGCACTGGTATAGAGCAGGAACATTCGAAATGTATACCATTATTCATGGTGGGAGTCTTGTGGGAGGGGGGTGACACCCTGAATTGTCCGTATCGGGTGACACCAACCATAGTGATGCCACTGAATTAGTGGCACTGTTGCATGTATTCCATACAGATTAAGGATTTCAGAATTACGTAAATCATCACGCAAATAAAAACTGGTAAAAAGTTTACTAAAAGTATCAAAACATAGTTTCGGTTGTTGTAAAACACGTCATCTTGACGGCATTTTATCTTCCATTTTTTGTCCATGCTACAATCAATCTGTCTATAGACATAAATAGAAGGATCATAATTCGTATACTTATGTCTATTCGACTTACGAAATCTCACAATCATGGCGGATGAAACAAGTATACATAATTTTTTGTAGATTTTGTATTTGTGAAATGTAAAGAATGTTCTTCTTTATAGAGAAACTTCACCCTTACCGAAAGAATGAGTTTATCAGAGTGGGGCTACAAAACGGGAAAAGCGTGCTACAGAAAGACGAGAGAGGCTGCAAAATCAAGGAAAATTTGAAGGGTTTTTTAAGAAGAAACCTGCTAATAGCATTGAAAAGAAGACCATGAACATGGCGAAGAAAAGTATCACCATTCAGATAATTCATACAAAGATACAGCAGTGTAGCAACTTCTGTCAAGTACTTAGCAAAAACAGACTCAAGCTGACTTAGCCACAAAGAAGAACTGGATTCTCCCAGTCCTGGGAACTTTCTAGAATCTTTGAAATTTCTTGCAGAATTTGATGAAGCTACGTAACATCACTTGAATAATTCAAAATTAGTTCATAAGCTTGATGGCAATAAAGATAGGGAATCAATTGTTGGGAAAGTCAAGCAAGTTTGTTACTTTTCTCTGATGTTTGATTCCACTCCAGATGTTTCTCACAAATAACAAGTATCCCTTAAAGTTCGTTACTTGGATGTCGAGAATTTTGACATAAAAGAGTCATTCCTTGGTTATTTTGAAATTGTGAAACCAGATGCACAACATAATGAAGAACTTGTTCTGAAAACTCTTTAAGACATTGGACTAGACTTTAATCTGTGCACAGATTAAACCTATGATAACGCAGCCATAATGAGTGGCCGTCGGTCTGGCCGGCAGAAACGTCTCTTAGACATAAATCCAAACGTAACATTTCTGAACTGTGATAATCACTCGCTCAACTTGGCAGCTCTTCATTCTGCTGAGATAGATCTAGCAATTGTCACCTTTTTTTCATGAATCGCTCAACTTTTTTTTCCAATTCACACCAGAGATAGACCAAACTGAAATAAACTGGAGCCGGGAAACTAAAAAAGGAGAGTAGTACATGGTGGAACTCAAGAAAAGAAGGTAAGTCATCAGTTTACTTGCATCTTGACAAAGATGCTGAAGAGATTAAGACCCTTTCATGCTTTCTGAAAAATGATGAGAAACGGACGAAACTGATCACCCAATCCATCGAAAGAGCAAAAGAAGACATTGAATGATAGGGTTTTCTTGTAGGCAAAACAACCAGAAGAAAGAAAAGACTTGCTAAGGAGTTGAGTTCTGATGTAGGACAGTCAATAGAACTGCAATTCAAACGTGTTGCGACAGAAGTGCTGGACAGGCTTCATATGGAGATGAAGGATAGATTCCAAAGGTTGCAAAACCATGTGGGCACTTTTAGAGTTCTTTTTAAACCAAGACAGCTGTTGAATTCTATGGATGATGACACGTTGATGAAAAACTGTTACTTTTTCCTGTTTGTATGATGACATATATGCAAATCACTTTTTCGATGGTGTCATTGATGCACGAGCACTTTAATCAACAAACCAGTACCGCAATCACCAATTGACTTATTGAGGAAGCTGGCTTCATATGGTAATGACGTGTGCTCAAATCTTGCAACCTCCATCCGAATACTGCTAACTCAGGCCACATCCATTGCATCATGTGAGAGATCATTCTCAAAACTCAAGTCACTCAAAAAGTATATCAGGAGCACAATGACGCAAGAAAGACTTAAAAGCATGGCTTTAATGTCAGCGAAGTCAAAAATACTAGACACCATTGATTTAGATGATGTTATGAATGCCTTTACTGCACAGAAAGCACGACATGAGGCAATGTGAATTGAGATTTGTTACTTGTGCATTATCTCGTCACTCAACAATGGAATTATTCATTAAAAGAGTTTTAATGATTATTTTTTCTTATTTTTATTGATATACTGTACTAATTTGAATTTAGACATACATTTATTAAGTACATTATCTCATGTTATGATATCGCATGTCAAATTGCAGGGGCCCCCAAAAAGGCCAAGCCCCCCGGGCCCCCAAACCCCTAGCAACGCCTCTGAAGTACCAACACTCCAATTAAAATTAAAGGAATTGTTATTGTGGTCGCGTGCCGACGGATGAGGCTTTGGTTGCCACTTGTGGCACGCGTGCCATAGGTTCACCACCACTGATATAGACGATCATATGCTAAAAGTGGTTTAAAGAAAAAATTAGTTAATAAACTGACACATATTTTAACACAGACTCGCCATTGATGGAAATTTGACTGTATTCATTAGGGGACTTTTTTTTGAAGAAGCAATCAGTGATGGGCACCACAGATTACGGTATATATTATACACATAGCGCATCGATATATAAATAGTCCTCGGTTTTGTGTTAAAAACTCTCGCGCCATTGTTGTTATTCGCTTTTGTTTCCAATGACGCTTTCCATTCCTAAAAACACACAGACCTATTTACAACTATTTACATTGTTGTTTTTTTTTCAAGACAAATAATATGAATGAAAAAGCTTTCAATTTGTCTTATAAATATAAAAAAGCGATATCATGAGTTCATGGGTTTTCAAGAGCTTTATCAACTTTTACATTGATAATTATCAAGCGATTTTTATATATATATATTAGGGTGTCCCAAAAATGCTTGAAAAATTTTTTTTTTAAATCTTTGGTGTCTCATCCCCTGAAATGTGTCTCTTGGGTACAATGAGTGAATTGGTGAAGTTGTAGCTCATTTGAACAACATTTAGAGGTCCCCCAAGAGCTTCTAAAATTCCAGTATTAGGCCAACATAAAAATCCAGGCGAATCATGGCTCAAATAATTTGCAGTTTTTGCATGCCATAGTTGAATAAAATGAAGTTTAAATATACTTATATTTATCTCATTGCTGCCATTAACTAGAGTTGAAATTGTGTGATTCTTAATTAGAAAATGTAATATATGCTAGAAAACATATAAAATACCTAATGTGCAAAATTTAAGCAATGTGCATATTTTTTGAAGATTTAATTTTTTTAAACTAAGCATGCTAAATTGTCAGGCATCATATCACCAAAAGTTGCTGCAGTGCTGGACAGAACGAACACCAGCATTAGAAAATCAACAATGATACTTGCATCCGCATTCAACGAAGCTGGTGTTCCGACATCTGACGCAGTATTTTCCAAGAGAACAATGCATCGTCATCGCAAGCTTTGTCGTCAACAAGCTGCAGCATGTATAAAAGAAGACTATATTCCCTCAAAATCAATTGTACATTGGGATGGTAAGCTATTGTCCGATGTTACCGGACATGTTACCAACAACGGCGATCGATTACCTGTCCTGCTCTCGTCACTTGTCGATGGCACTACAAAGCTTCTTGGTGTTCCCAAGTTAGCATCCGGGTCAGGATGGGTAGCTGCTGATGCAGTATATGAACATATGGAAGTGCGAATGTATGGTCATCGGCATGTGCTTCGACACTACGGCTTCCAATACTGGAAGACTCAATGGAGCTTGCACTCTGTTAGAAGTAGCCCTGGGACGTAATCTATTATGAATGGCATGCCGTCATCACATGTTGG
This sequence comes from Bulinus truncatus, assembly GCA_021962125.1. Lineage (NCBI taxonomy): Eukaryota > Metazoa > Mollusca > Gastropoda > Planorbidae > Bulinus > Bulinus truncatus. The sequence continues at coordinate 6,180,934 of JAGDYQ010000003.1, forward strand.
AAGTACTCCTTTCCGATGCATTCAATGTTTGTCTTGGACCATCCACTGGACCAGAGGTTTTGTTTTTTAAGAGGTTTCGAGAAAAATGGCCAGAATTAAACCACACACCCGAAGCCAGATCCGCCCCTTTGATAATCGTGTCTGATTCGATTAAAGAATTTATTAAATGTCAACTTGAGGTCAGTCATTCATGTGATGATTATTTGGAATTTCTTCTGCTTGCTGCACAAATGGTTGGGTTGGAGGTTGATGTCAGCATTCGCAGACCTGGGCAAGGTGGATGGCGAAAGCAATCTATGCATTGAAAATCGATCTATTGTTTGCAGGCAATGAAACCATCTTTTAGTTAACAGCTCGAGAATTACAAGGTAATCAGCGCTTTAATCGGTTTACCATATGTGCTTATCTTCAATCATGGTTTTCATGCAGGCTCACCGCAGATGCACCTGTGAATGATATCTTGTTGATAAAGCGTTTATACGAATATGATGATGCTGTTCTTCGATCGACTGGATTGAAAATGATGGTGCGTCACTCGTGGTACTTTGAGTCCGGAACTGTCGACGCTTGCGTTATTTTAACCCCTTTTGTCGGACAAAGAAATAACTGGCCTTGTTCGGACAATGCAATCAGAACGTGGACCGCATCTCATAAAAACACTATTAAAAAGTGTTGTTGATTTGCGTACTTCTACCACATTTTTTGAAACATCCAACATTGATGCCAGTTATCTAGATGTTCCTGTTGAAGCCGTGTCAGATACACCATTTTTTAAAGTTGCAGCAGATTTTGTAAAGAATCTGGCTTGTATCAATGACTGCAGAGCGAAGTGTAGCATTGATACAAAATTTCAATGACAGTATCACCAAGAATGAAGAACAAAGACAATTTTTGCTCCAAGTGGTTGAAAAACATCGGAAAATTTTTGTAGAGTTTAATCGTGAACAGCTGGCTAAAATTTAAATTTGAAGAACTTTTTTAAATTTTTGTCTACCCTACAGTACAAAGTACAAAATAAATAGCAGGAATGCTTATTAGCATTTCTTCTTATTATTATTTTTCAAGCAGATTGACATTGATTCAAGAATTAACTTGACAAAATGAATAAAACTTTGTTTTTCATAATTTTTTACTTAAATTTCAAATTTAAAAATATAAACCATTCAAGATTTATATATTTTGTTTCATTTAATATTATAAATAATACTAAGCATCAATTTGTTACTTAATATATCCGTTTCGCATATAATGCAACATTAACGCTGTATTAGATTTGACGCGAATGATTTTACACCAAAATCTGGAACTTTAAACCTCTTGGGGGACCTCTAAACATTGTCCAAATGAGCTGAAATTTTGCAGGTTAACTACTGTTACCGTACAGACATATTCTGTGGGGTGAGACATCAACATTTCAAAACTTCATTTTTTTTGGGACACCCTATATATATATATATATATATATATATATATATATATATATATATATATATATATGCTAAAACGTAATATGTAGATTGAAAAATTACTTGAAAGATGAAACAAAGGATATAGAAAAATTATTCTTAAAAGTAACAAAATATTTTTAGCTAAATGTTTTAGCTGGTAACTAGATAAAATAGTTAAAGTACGATTTTAAATTAACATTTTCCTCTTAGTTAAACTTAGCTTGTTACTTAAACTTTTAGTTGGTACCTTTTTAGTCATCTTTTGCCCACCACTGGTGGCAACTAGGGCAATCACCACAGGCCCCACGCCAAAGGGGATCCTCGTAAAAGGAGAAATTATACTAAATAAGCCCAACTTACAGCTTTGGGCCCCACATTTGACACTCACCCTGCGCGCCCTTATAGCAGAGGCCGCCTCTGTTGCAATTATCGTTTGGAAGTAAACATGCAGCTGTGACGTAAAGTGTAGCCTACACTATAATTATAACTGAAATGAATAAATTATTGTATCTGATGCTGATAAAAAAAATATTCAATAAAAAAACTTAATACTAAATAGAGCTGGCGGCTGTTCGGAGATCTTAAATTTCGGGATTTCTTCTCGAGATAAAAATAAAAAAGTTAAACGCTAAGAACAATGTCGGTTAATTTTGCTTCTGAAAGTCACGTGTCCAGCTTTATTTACATTATAAACTATCTTTCGTTATGTAGTTTGAAATGACAGATGATTATTATTATCGGTAAACATTTAATTAAAACAGACTAATTGGAGATAGACTGGGAACAATATATCTCTATACTTATACGCCGCATTTGCTGTCTGTCTGTCTGTCTGTCTGTCTGTCTGTTCCCTTATAACTCGAGATCCAGACAACCAAATAACGTGAAATTTGTTACACATACACATAATTACATGGGGAAGGTTATAGGACAGGTTTCGTTTCATCTCGATGGGTAGTTTAATTGTAATTAATTATTTTAATTTTAGTATTTTACTATATTAAAGTAATCTCGACGGCGCCATAGATAAAATTCCTCTGTGACGTCATTTCCTGACGATACATTTTAAAATTTTCCTACTAATAAAGCCGAATAGAACTTGCGCGCTGGTGCTGTATAGTTCCTTTGTGCTGCAAAGAATTGTTGATGTTTTTTCATGCTCCCTGATTTGTACAGTTTGAGGAAGGTAAAGGAATGAAGAAGGATTTTAGAAGAAGTGTGAAGCCATAATAATAAGTATATATATATATATATATATATATATATATATATATATATATTTAGAGAGAGAGAGAGAGACAGAGAGAGAGAGAGTGAGAGAGAGAGAGGGAGGGAGGGAGGGAGGGGGAGGGAGGGAGAGATAAGAAAGAGAGGGGGCAGGGGGAGAGAGAGGAAAGGAGGGTAGGAGAGAGGGAGGGGGATGGACAGGGGGGAGAGAAGGGGGAGAGGGGAGAGAGGGAGATGGGAGAGGGAGGGAGAGAGAGAAGGAGATGGGAGAGGGAGAGAGAAAGGGAAGGAAGGAAAGAGAAAGGAAGGGAGGGAGAGAGAAAGGGAAGGAAGGAAAGAGAAAGGAAGGGAGGGAGAGAGGGGGTAGGGAGTGAGGGAGAGAGAGGGTGGGAGAGAGATAAATTGAGGGGGGCAGGGAGGGAGAGAGAGGGAATGAAGGAGGGAGAAAGGGGGAAAGAGGGGAAGGGAGAGAGGTGGAGAGGGGAGGGAGGGAGAAAGGAGGGCTGGAGAGAGAGGGGAGAAAAGGAGAGAGGGGGAGAGGATGGGAGAAATGGGAGGTATAAATAAAGAGAGAGAGGGGGGCAGGGAGGGGGTGGACAGGGGGGAAAGGAGGGGGAGAGGGAGATGGGGGAAGGAGGGAGGGAGAGAGAGGGAGGGAAAGGGGGGAGAGGGAGGGCGAGGGAGGGAGGGAGAGAGAGAGGAAGGGAGAGAGGGGGTAGGGAGAAAACAGAAGGTAAACAGAAAACCTTATTTTAAACCCGGGCAAAGCCGAATACTTGCAACTAGTATCTCTATACTTATAAGCCGCATTCGCTGTCTGTCTGTCTGTCTGTTTGTTCCCTTATAACTCAAGATCCAGACAACCAAATAACGTGAAATTTGTTACACATACACATATTTACATGGAGAAGGTTATAGGACAGGTTTCGTTTCATCTTGATGGGTAGTTTAATTGTAATTATTTTTTTTTATTTTAGCATTTTACTATATTTAAGTAACCTCGACGGCGCCATAAATAAAATTCCCAGTGACGTCATTTCCCGATGATCGAATAGAACTTGCGCGCTGGTGCTGTATTGTGTCTTTTTAGAGCATTTTCGAAAAAAAATGCTCTATTGTCCCCGTTTTGTCTGTCTGTCTGTCTGTCATCACCCTAGATCTCAACAACCATAAGTCCTAGACCCATGATGTATATATCATTTTGTAGGTCTTGGCCTGCCATGTGTACATCAAAAGTTATATATTATATATACACCTTGTACGTTCAATAACCCATTCATTTGGTGCGAAATACTGCAGCACGTAGTTTCACCAAGATTTATTAAGAAACTCATCAAATGAAATAGTAAGCTTGTGTTCTGAGTTTAATTGAAAGTATCAGAGCTATGCAACAATTGACGGAGTTTTCGGACGATTAAATGACTATAATTTCGAATGTTTTCAATTATAAGTCCTATTTCAGTAATCACAAACCACTTGTAGTTAGATTTAAGAGACAATATTTTTTTTTCAAATATAAAGAAACGTCTTTATAATTTTTTTTTACAGATATATGCATTACACAATTGAATTTATAAACATTTCCAAAATTTACAAATATTTACTGAAAGCTAACAAACGTACTGATACATAACACGAAAATGTGCTAACACGTCCTGTGTCCAGAATGGAACAGGCTTAATTGCTTGTTTTTTTGTGCTGCAAAGAATTGTTTTTGTTTTTTTTCATGCTCCCTGATTTGTTAAGTTTGAGGAAGGTAAAGGAATGAAGAAGGATTTTAGAAGAAGTGTGAAGCCATAATAATAAGTATATATATATATATATATATATATATAGAGAGAGAGAGAGAGAGAGAGAGAGAGATGGAGAGAGAGAGAAAGAGATAGAGTTAGAGAGAGAGGGGGTCAGGGGGAGAGAGAGGAAAGGAGGGTAGGAGGGAGGGAGGGAAAGAGAGGGATGGAGGGGGCGTGGACAGGGGGAGAGAAGGAGGGGGAGATGGGAGAGGGACAGGTGGGAGGGAGAGGGAGCAGGGGGGAGAGGGAGAGAGAAAGGGAGGGAGAGAGGGGGTAGGGAGGGAGAGTGAGGGAAGGGAGGTGGAGAGAGGGTGAGGTGAGAGAGGGAGGGAGAGATAAAGAGTGAGGGAGGCAGGGAGGGAGAGAGAGGGAATGACGGCGGGAGGAAGGGGGAGAGAGGGGGAGGGAGAGAGAGGTGGAGAGGGAGGGAAGGAGAAAGGAGGGAGTGATTAGGGAGAAAGAGAAAGGAAAGAGAGGGGGAGAGAGAGGTGGAGAGGGAGGGAGAAAGGAGGGAGAGAGGGGTTAGGGAGGGAGAGAGAGGGCAGGGAAGGAGAGAGGGAGAGGATGGGAGAAATGGGAAGAAGAGAAAGAGAAAGAAGGGGCAGGGAGGGATAGAGAGGGAAGGAGGAAGGGGGAGAGAGGGAGGGAGGGGGATGGATAGGGGGGAGAGAAGGAGGGGGAGAGGGGAGAGATGGAGATGGGAGAGGGACGGAGAGAGATGGGAGAGAGGGAGGGAGGGAGAGAGAGAGAGGAAGGGAGAAAGGTGGTAGGGAGAAAACAGAAGGTAAACAGAAAACCTTATTTTAAACCCGAGCAAAGCCGGGTACTTGCAACTAGTTAATCTATAAAGCAGAATTGTAAATGTATTTATCAGACCCTCAAACATTTCTGTTATCGTTCTAATTATTCTGTGTTTGTCATCACAATCAGAGTACGTTGGATTTTGATAAATACTTGATTATTATTCTTTATCACTATAAGAGTGCGTTGGATTTTGATAAATAACTTGATTATTGTTCTTTATCACTATCAGAGTGCGTTGGATTTTGATAAATGCTTGATTATTGTTCTTTATAACTATCAGAGTGCGTTGGATTTTTATAAATACTTGATTATTGTTCTTTATCACTATCAGAGTGCGTTGGACTTTGATAAATACTTGATTATTAATTAAATCAAATGACAATGTAAACGTCATTTATCTGGTGACTCTTGAAATCACATCTTTGTCAGGAAGTGGAAATGCTATTTTGGTGTTACACAGTGCCATAGAATCGAAAGGTCTTTGAAGAGTGCACATTATATATCAGTGGACATTACATATATATATCAGTGGACATTATATATCAGTGGACATTATATATCAGTGGACATTATATATCAGTGGACATTATATATATATATCAGTGGACATTATATATCAGTGGACAATCTACAGTCGAGCGTTCTAAACCGCACGACTACCCGTACCCCATTTTAATTATGCATATACAGATGTATATATTCTCGATCTGTAAATTACACATTTTATCCCGCTATCCACATTAAATGTGTCCCAGACCCATACTTTGAGAACTACTGGTTAACGACAACTTACACCGAGATCTTTCATACAATGATAGGCGCATAATCTAGTTTTAGAGCTCAATACATACACGGAAACAAAATACGATAAAAGCTGGGAAAGAGACAATGATTTGGAAGACCGGATACACAGCTTACAAAGGCATATTGTTCATTAAACATCACAAAGTTTAACGTTATATTAAGTTTTCATTTTTTTTTCATGTCTTTTCTTTTGTTTTAGAAACAAATGCTCATTATCGCGCCCCCCCCCTTTCTAAAATGAATCCACCACAAACAAAAACATGCTTTCTTATTTATATCTCTACCTAATGCAAATGTGGGTATCAGATGTAAATGTTGTAAATGAAACCAATGGGTTGTCGGTAATTAGAATAGTTCGCTAGTGTATGAATACATCTAGGGCCTATAAGCTGTATTACCACTATCGTGCCGCGGTGTTAGTTAAAAATCAAGACCGCATAACCAGACGTCGTATATTAAAATTATTATTACTTCTTAACATCGCTAGCGCTTCTTCATTCACCGTTGGCAGAACTATCATTCATCGCTGGCAGAACTATCATTTATCGCTGGCACTACTATCATTCACCGTTGGCAGAATTATCATTTCTCGCTGGCATTACTATCATTAACCGTTGCAGAACTATGATTCATGGCTGGTAGAACTATCATTCATCGCTGGCTGAACTATCATTTATCGCTGGTAATACTATCATTCATCGCTGGCTGAACTATCATTCATCACTGGCATTACTATCATTCACCGTTGGCAGAACTATCATTCATCGCTGGCAGAACTATCATTCATCGCTGGCAGAACTATCATTTATCGCAGGCTGAACTATCATTCATTACTGGCATTACTATCATTCACCGTTGCAGAACTATCATTCATGGCTGGTAGAACTATCATTCATCGCTGGCTGAACTATCATTCATCGCTGGTACTATCATTCACCGTTGACAGAACTATCATTCATCGCTGACAATACTATCGTTTTTTCTCGGATAATTCTTTTGTGCAATTTTTTTGGTTCAAATGTTACTGTTTCTTGTATCAAGCTCTCAATCGCTTTGAAGATAATTAGAGCATATTTTTTCGAAAATGCTCTATTGTCTCCGTTTTGTCTGTCTGTCTGTCTGTCTGTCATCACCCTAGATCATTCACCGTTGACAGAACTATCATTTATCGCTGGCAGAACTATCATTCATCGCTGGCACTACTATCAGCAACCATAAGTCCTAGACCCATGATGTATATATCATTTTGTAGGTCTTGGCCTGCCAAGTCTACATTAAAAGTCCATTTTGCGATCTGACCTCTGAGGGCCGTATATAAGAGTTTCTTAGGTGCCGTTTTTGCTTATATTTTAAATATAAATAATAAAAGCTAATCAAAGGGGCGTAATCATTATTTATTTTTGTAACAGTTATTCAACATGATTACTTCCCTCTCTATTTATCAAAACCCATACGCGTGTAGCAATATCTATGGCTGTAACCCGGGGAAAAAATACGGATTTCGTCTGGCGTAACCGTAGCATACACGAAAATGCTCTAAAATGTCCTTTGTCCGAAACGGAAAAGACTTAAATTGCTTGTTTTTTCATTGCTTTATATTTGTATATATACTAAACACTTCTCAGTTTTGAAAGACTTAAGCTTTTTTAGCACATTTTAATATAAAATATAAAGTTTTTTCGTAACTATATAAACTTCTCAACGAATATTTACTATTTTTTCGCACTAATGCTTCGTTTTTTTTCTTTATTTTTAGACGTGATAATCTCAAGGCGAAATTTTCCCCATTATAAACATAACTTAAAAGTACTTATCTTTTTAATTTTCAAGAAGTTTTTAATGGGCTTAAAATGAGTACAAATCTGGCATTGTCATGTAGAATCTTCATATAGGCTACGTAAAATTAAAAAAAAATTCATTAAATTCGAACAGGTTCAAAAGTTTTGAGTGCAAACCCAGCCAGCCAATCACGGCGGGTGAAACTAATAAATAGATTACAAAAAGAAATATTTAACTATTGGCATATATTCTAATTTATAAGGACCAGATTTTTCTGAGATTAAAAATGAGATGGGAGTTTAGGGATAAATAATACAATTGAGGTCTCACAGGGCAATTGGTAATAAAATATTTAGGCTATACAAATGGTATTTAATTAAAGAGTTGAAATATTTTCAAGTTGAAAAAGTATATATTTATAAAAACTTTAAAAAAATAGTATTGTATTAAAATGCCTTGGTTCATAAAAATATGAATAGAAATTATAATGACTAAAAAGCGTGAGCGAAAATATGGATTCATTATTTTATTTATTTCTGGTGCCCACGCTTTTTTAATTAACCATCAAAGTTATTATGGACAAATATTAAGACTTGGACTCAGCATGGGGGTTGTCAAATGTACTCAGCTTGTAAGGAAAGGTGACATGCCGGGACACCTCCTTACCAGTCTGGACGCCCAGACAAATGATGCGATACAGGTCACCTTACATTAGTCACTAATCAGCGATCACACTCATTTCTGCTCTCCTAAGGAATTCATTAAAAAAATGTAACTTTAAACGACATTTTTACTTCGTTTATTTTGAAGGACGTTTGTTAACAATGAATGGCTAATACCGCTATCAGGTAGATGGATACTAATTTGACAACTCTTTAATTGACTAGATTCATGCATATTAAATATTGTCATTTAGAAATTTGTCATTTTAGAAATTTGTCATTTATTGTTAGGCATTTATTTTTTTATTTTTCTAAATGTCTCATTAATTTTTTTTTAAACGTCAAACAGAAATGTTTCACTGCAAAAATTGTTTGTGTGTATGTGTGTGTGTGTGTGTGTGTCACGTGAGCAAGCTAAATGCAAACATCAGGAAAATATAATGAGTTCACAAAAGGCTCACTCTATTTGTATAATGAGTTCACAAAAGACTCACTCTATTTGTAACTGTAGACATTGAGTAGAAAATGTTCATACGTTAGACTTCTCATCTGTTGTTTCAACTAATGAGTTTAGTTCAATATCAGGGTGGACAACCGTCCAGTAAAATTAATTAATTGTCCAGTGTGTCAGTGGTCAAAATACAATTAACCGACTTGGGCCACTCTAGGGTTGACTGCTAGTTTATAAATTTATGTTTTTGAAAAAGTAGTAAAAAAAAAATGAATGACAACTGCATGGTTCAAAACAAACCTAAACATTTTGTTTATTATGTCATTTATTTTTTAAAAGAGATATACATAAATAAATAGAGTCACTTATGACAACCTGTCTGACAACCTGTCTGACAAACTATCTGATATACCATTTACAGCGGCGGAATTTAGGGGTGTGTCCAAGGGCCACCGTTTCAGGCCCTATGCATTAGGCGGGTCCCACGACAGATTACGTTGTCACAGTGCTGTAACACAACTATCTCCAGAACTAGCAAATGTCGTCTTCCCCCCACCCCACTCCTTTTGTTGCTGCATCTGCACATGTATCTTTCAATCCGTCACCACCTTTGCGAATATGTCTGTCTACTTGTCTGTCCACCCACCAGCCAGTCAGGCAGTAACCTATATACACATGAAGTATTCCCCCTCCTGCCCGTCCATCTATCCGAAAATCTCACCTCTTCCCCCAGACTCTTTATTTGGTCCATCTTTCAATGTACACCATTAACTTCAACAGGAGAAAAATCTCCAATTTTAAAAATAGTTCAGAAGACTTTTATTTTAAATGATACAAACCTATTACTTTTGTAAACATACTTAACACAGTGGCGTAGCGAGCTTAACTCGCGCCTGGGTCACAATCAGGCTTGCGGAGCCGAGCTGGAGCCGTAGCCGATGAGCCGTGAAGCCGCTACTTTTTGCTGGAGCCGGAGCCAGAGCCAAAAAAATCTGGCGGCTCCACGGCTCCCAAATGTTTTTTTTTACAGCAGAATTTTTTTAGCTTTCGAATTCCAAATTTGTTTGATTGTTTGCCGCCAACAATTTGAAATGTTGTCATGGTTTACGAACACCACAACAGTAACAGCATTTAAATGATAGTGTGCACACTAGGGTGATAATTATTTTCATTATTTTTCGTAAAGAAACTGAAACCCCTTACATTCGAGGAACAATTGTATGTAGATGACAGTAGCAACATTAGTTTTTTTTTAAATGAAAAAAGTTCCCCCTCTGTTTCATTTTTGTTTTCGCATATCGCGCAGTTTGACTATCGGTTTCAATTTAACACTGAATTTTTACATGACTTACTAGACTGCTTTTAAGCACATTCCAGTCAGTTAATTCCTTTTGTTTATAAGCAAGGCATCTACCCTCATCTTCTAAACAGAATAGGGATCCGAGAATTCCATCTGTTGAAAAGCTAATCAATCTCACACGGATGCCCACAAACCGTCAAATTCTTGGAAACTTCACTTTTCTGTTAAATAGCCAGAAACGGCGATTGGATCGAATCAAAATTATGATAACGGATATAGAATTGCTCTTGGGGGTAATTTTAAACTTTCCACTATTATCCAGCACACTAATCAGAAACTCAATTGTCTGTTTGATTTATATGACAAAAACAAAAAGAAACCGCCTGATAAATTTACTACAACACTTTCTAAGTTATTTGATGTCACCAACGTTAATGGAAAATGGAAAAGGAGGATAAAGAGCTATACCAGGGGCAAGTTAAGAGTGGAGGAAAGATTGGTTATACAATGGTCAAACAAACCCCTTTAGAATCAATCCACCCAAGAAAACGAATCCGACTATCCAAAACTCAATCTCAAGCCAGCTCTTTTCAATCGCAACCTACACAAACACATAAAACTGTCTCACAACCTACACAAACACATACAACTTTCTCACAACCTACACAGACATATACAACTGTCTCACAACCTACACAAGCACATACAACTGTCAGAATCTTTGGATTCTGAAACCTCTGCTTCTTCACCTAACTCGACAACCTATTCTTCCATGTCATCTTCTCCTGAATGCAAACCAAAAATACCAAAGAGCAAGCACTACAACAGCGGGTTTGCTAGGACTGAAAAACAACATTTCTACACATAAAGCATATGATGTTCTTGCAACCATTGCTGAACAGGGTCATGATGAGCCGGTTCCAAGTCAGGCTGGTGTTTGGAAACGAGTAATCTCTGAAGGACGGAAAATGAAAACCAAAATTTTTCAAAAACTTCAAAGCAAAGAACCCTATTGTCTCCAGTTTGATGATAAAAGAGTGCAAGGGGAAGAGTATTAATTAGTTCTGCTGAAAATATGACAACCGAAATATAACTCGGTATTCTTAAATGTGAGAATGGTTCTGCCGCGGCCATTCAAAAGGAACTACATCAGCTAATTGATGAATATGATGCTTCGGAAAATATTTGCGTGATAATATGTGACACGACCGCAGTAAATACTGGTCGTTTGTACTGGATTGTAAAGCTCATACAGGATGATGTATTGAGCAAGGGCTTTCAGAAGCCACAATATATTGGCTGTCAGCACCATGTACTCGACCTCTTTCTGAAAACGTCTTGAATTTTCTTATTCAAGAGCCAACGAGCAAACCAGAACTCAACTATTCATTCATTGACAAATCAACGCAAAACTATGCCACTCTTCAGGCTCATTGTGACAGATGATGTTAGCACATGCGAGAACCCTGGATGGCGAGATGATTTCAAGTTCGTTTTATGAATTATGTCAGGCATATCGTCATCACAAAACAACTTCACGTTGGCCTCGCATCAGCTGGAAGAAACTATCAAATTTACACTAGGCAAGATGGAACTCACATGCGATATATACTATTATAGCATTCTTTCTGATACCAGAGTGGCGCAACATCCTCGCTCCTGCTTGCAACTTCATCTCCTACGAATGGGCAAATGCTTGGTTCCATTCGCAACACTACAATAAAGCGTCCGTCAATAAACTGTTTTACACTATTAGACGGAACCCGAAAAAATAATAATACAGAGTCCGCTTAGTGGAACCCTAGACACTGAGTAACGATTAAATCATACAATTCAAACAATTATAAAATAAACAAAAAACAATAATAAAGTTTATGTATAGCTAAGCTAAGTGCATATTAGCCACCGGTCCGAATAAAAATCGGACTTTATTGGGATCGGATCCGAATAACAATCGGAGTTTATTGGGACCCGGGTCCGAATAGTCACTTCGAATTTATAAATAGAAAATATAAATACTGAAGTCTTTAAAATATTTTAAATAATTTATCATTTTACTATTTGCTAATTGGATCAGTGAAATAACTTTTTATTACTTATGAATGGCGACTAGTGAAACCTCGGTCAAAAATAATGATATGTTTCTGGATGCACTGAAATGGTTTGTTTTTAGTAAAACCGACAATGCTTATATTTTTCAAGTTCCTGACAATGGGGGTGAACGCGGCAAAATTTGCATAACTTTTTATCAGCGGCGTGTTTGCGTGGCACAATCAGGCCCACCGACAGAAATAACGGGCCCCTGGGCAGGGCTGTCACGGGCCCCTAAAACTCCCCGGGCCCCTGGGCATTTGCCCCCTGCCCCCCCTCTCAGCGGCACTTGGCACAATTGCAAACATTTTGTCTCGTGTGATACTCCCTTAATAGGGAGCCGGAGCCGGGAGCCGAGCCGGAGCCTTCCAATTTGTGGGAGCCGGAGCCGGAAAAAAATGGCGGCTCCGCAAGCCTTGTCACAATACCTTTTTAGCGCCCCCTCCCAATCGAAAACCATACAATATATGTACAACATACCATTTGGCGCCTTTTTGTGATTAGCGCCTGGGCATGATGCCCCCTTGCCCACCCCTCGCTACGCCACTGACTTAACATTAACTTAAATATTTTCTATCTAATGAATTACATTGACAACCCAAATAGTACAAGTATAATGTTCTCAATACTTTGAGTGTTAATGTTCATCGCTGTGGTGTCAACGGAGGGTCAATACATTTCAAACTGTCAATATGTTTAAACTTCGATATTCAAAGTATCATGCACCCGTCAGGTATAGATCCCGCATCTCGCTGATAGTGTGAAATGAAATACCCACACATGGACGGGCGTGGACTACACGGGGGAGGGAGGAGGGTAGGGAGTAAGGCAGGGGGGTTGCGATGTCACAGAACGTGCCTTTCTGTCAAATGACAAATGCGGCACAATTTGAAATTAAATGACACGACATTTCCTCCTGAAATGTATTTACATAGTCGAAATATTGTCATAGGAATGAAAGAAGAAATAAATATTGTCACAGGGAAGGAAGAAGAAATAACATTGAAATAATACATCTTCTGCTGTTTGTTTATTTTAGCTTCGTCCAGTCGCGATAACTCCGATAGATGATGATGATGTGCCGGATGTCATGACAAGACGCGGGTAAATTAGAACATGCTCACGTCTGACATATCGGTAATTGGTGAAGTCAAATATATTGTAAGGTCTTAGGTGCTGTCAAGATATGTCAATCCGATCGGGCGTAGTGAAAGATATGACTTTGAATCCCTGTGACCCTAGCTGTCGTTTAACTGGGTGACACAGCAACATTTAGATAGCCCCATTTCAAAATTGCATACCCAGTGCATACCTTATGTTTACAAACATGGCATATACTAATCACAGTAACAAGGACTTCATAGCTTATGATAGCCGGTATAATAAAAGTGAGTTTTTGTCGGGAGGTGAGTCAGGTGGGTCAGGTGAGTTGGCCCATTTTACGAAGCCTTCATATATGTAACAAGTAAATTAATAAGCTTCATCAAAAACTTTACGGCTATGCGTACACCAATAATGTTAAACAAATTAAAAGACGGCTATTGGAAGAGCATCACGAAAGACTGACATAATTTAAAAACTCCTCAACATGATCTTAACGTGAGTAATAAGATATCTTTAGCGAAGAAATAAAAGTAGTGGCATAAATAAAAAAAAAAAAAAGGCAACATGAATTAACGAAACAATTTAATATATTTCGTTATTCATCTGACAAAGAACGGACATGAATTTAATTAATCAATAACTCTTAAAAAATATATTCAATGCTATCAATTAGCGTCAAAGATCTTTTTTTTAGGCTTAAGTATAAACATGCAAAAACCATTAAAGGTAAGTGAACATATGTTTATTATATAAACGGGCTGTGAGTAGTTAAACATTGAGTAATCAGTATCCCAGGGTGTGTCAATTTGAGCAGAAAAAGTGAATGAGGAGGAATGAGGGTATCAACATCATCATGAGCTGATAGTTTTTCATTTGTTTCTTTTAATTGAACCTATGGAATTCTTCCTCCTTGTGGTCACTATTTGACCTCTATGGGGTCACCATTTGTCCTCCCTGTGGTCACTATTTGTCTTCCATGTGGTCGCTATTTGTCTTCCCTTTGGTCACCATATGTCCTCCCTGTGTTAACTATGTCTTCCATGTGGTCGCTATTTGTCTTCTCTTTGGTCACTATTTCCTCCCTGTGGTCACTATTTATCCTCCCTGTGGTCACTATTTGTCCTCTATGTGGTCACTATTTGTATTTCCTGTGGTCAATATTTGTATTTCCTGTGGTCAATATTTGTCCTCCATGTGGTTTATTTTTGTCTTCCCTATGGTCACTATTTGTCCTCCCTGTGGTCACTTTTTGAAACAAACAAGACAATAAGACCCTAAAAAATCACCATGACACAACCATCATGGCTGATATTGATTTTTTTATTGATATTGAAATTCTGCTCACGTCCACATGTAAAGAGCTCACTTTCTCACTATCTCACTATCTCACGATCTCTACCATAATCACCCTTTTCAGACGTCACAGATAGGTAACGCGGTCCAGTTGGTAACATCAACCGGACCTACCACCAGACACTCATTTCATTGGAAATAAATTCGTCTCCCTTTGACTGAATTTTAAATACGGTGATCTTCTTTAAGTTTCTTCCGACTATGTGTCAACATATGATGCGAATCTGTGCGACTATGTGTCAACATATGATGCGAATATGTGCGACTATGTGTCAACATATGATGCGAATCTGTGCAAAAACTTGTTGTCAATGACAATAGCCTTGATTAAATTTCTCAGATCACATGTTTATGATGGCTGATATATTTTTGACCTGGATTGTAATTCTTACGATGCTAATAGCTTTGATTTCTTTTTGTCTTACGTTGCGTGGTTGTCACGATCGGTGCATCAGATTTTTTTTTACACTTAATCTATTCCTCACACCCTAGCATCTGTCTTGGTAATAAGTAGCTATTGAGATACAGACGAGTGGCGAAACCAGGCAGGGGCGGAGAAGGTGGTCTGCCCCGGGCGACAGCGATATCGCCATCAGCAACGGGGCGGCACTTTCAACAATTAAAGTATTTTTTCGGATCAGGAATGAGGCGACATTTTTTAAAAGTTAAACCCAAGGGCCCGCCTAACTCTGGTTACGCCACTGTACATACGTCATCGATTAATCAAAGATCATGGTGCTGTGTCCTAAAAAAAACACATTAAGTTAAAATATTTCATCTCGAAAGCTTTGCCTAGAAAAATAAAAATGATAATACATTATACCACCCCAACAATAATATATTCTACCACCCCCACATCACGTTTCAACCTTCGTCTCTTCACTCTATAGTGGTTGTACAAAACTATTACCGTTAGTGAAATACTCGGGCGTTGTACCGGGAAATATAGCTGCCAAGTGACACCACCCCCCACATTCCCCTTTAATCATTTTAACTTTTTTTTTATTTACACTTAATTATACCCATTGCCCCCCCCCCCCCCCGATGTAAAATATTACAAAATCGAATTAAAACATTAAAGAAAGTAACGTGAGAGTTGTATATCCAATATAAACTTGTAAGTATATTGAAAACACAATAAACAAAATAACCACAACATACAAAGTAGCCAAAACCAGGCCCGTAGCGTGCGGGGGGCCAGGGGGGCCGGGCCCCCCCCTGCGTTTTGTCTGGCCCACCCTGCTTATTTGTTCTACTTAGTAAAATGTATTACCTACCCCCCCCCCTGCTATTGCCTGGCCCCTGCTGTAGAATGCCTGGCCCCTCCTGTAGAATTTTCACGCTACGGGGCTGGCCACAACACACAAAGTAGCCACAACACAGAAAGTAACACAATACAAGTAGTAATGCCCTCAACGTACGTATATTACATTTTCAAACCAAATCCTTACAATCGTTCCTTTATTAGCACAACCGAGCATTCATTAAGTCCTTCCTACACTGGGGCTCCCCACCTGTCCCCACTACTGTAGTGCAGTTACACAGGGATATACACACCTGCACATACATATTCAACCTAAACGCTCTCACTCGTTCAACGCCCATTACGTCTAATTACGAAACGACGGTTGACATACAGGTGTGTGAAGTCCCAGTAAAGATGAAATGAAATCTCTTTGACCCTATAAACCACTAATGGTGGTGCCACCATGACCGATAGTGCAGTGGTCATGGAGGCACCACGGGAGATATAGAGGGAACTTTTGCCATGACCCGAAAAATCCATTGGTCTTCGTCGGAGATCTAACCAGTGACCGCTAAACCATCCGTCCCCTGACATACAGGTCGCTGGTATCATCAAACTCAAGCCCTACCCTTGCTACCACTATGACACGCTCATCACTCGTCACCTATGCCAGGGGTCGGCAACCCACGACTCGCGAGCCGCATGCGGCTCTTTCGATGTCATGTTGCGGCTCTTTCAATGTCAAATTGCGGCCTTCCAGTTCCATGTGCACATAATAATAATTATATTATTTTATATACCTAATCCTAATAAAAAACCATAACATTGAAACAACAATTTTAGTGGCACTTTAAAAACTGAGAAAATTGTAAATTAAAACTTTTGGCTCTTCAGTCTCAAAAGGTTGCCGACCCTTGACCTATGCGATTAATTAGGTTGTATACCAGATTGTATATTCCTACATGAAATAACACAACTACGACGATGTAGTGGCTCGACACATTTAAGAAAGATAATTCATGAAATATTATTTTTGTATAAGTGAGCTACTTCCCCTATATTTAATATAAGTTTTATGTATTTCTTACTTTAAATATCGATATATTTTTCTATATGAAGTTGTATTATTTTTTTTTTCAATCTCTGATACTTATTTCAAAACATAAATAAAACGTCGCAGTTTATTCTACCCGGTGCACACATTTTTGTTTTAAAACGTGTGTTGTTTTAGACTAGAGATTGACACCGTCAACCAGTGAGTGATACAGATGTGAAAAAAATAAAATAAAATAAATAAGTTTGTCCAGGGCAGATAGACGTTACTTGAGTGGCATGGTGTGATTATCTGATCTTGATGCACAGTTCCATTCTTTTAAATAATCAAATAATGTTTATTTATATTTAATTATTTCTTTTTAAATTTAAATTTTCATTTAGTGTGAGGCAAATTTCAAATGTATTTCAAAAGGAAAATAAAATAACATTTTATGTTAAGCAGAAAGAATAAAGAAGTGATAGAAAGATATGGATGGATGTAATTAAGGAGATAAAGAAAGTGTTTGAATAAAATAGGCAAGAGATAAGGAAGTAGAAGAAGAAATATATATATATATATATATATATATATATATATATATATATATATATATATATATATATATATATATATATAAACAACTGTGAGGTATGAATCCAGATGTCTAGATGCAAGTGTGAAGTCTCTTCAAGGATGAGATGTCATTTCTTGGATCCGATAAACCACTAGTAGGATTGTTTTATTGTGCCCTTATTTGATCCCTACCATAGCCGATAGTGCAATAGCCATGGAGGCACCACGGGAGATAAAGAGTGGAACTGCACAATGATATCGAAGCCTGAACCCTCAGATCGACAGTCAAGCTCTTTACCGCCCGACCATTTGTCCACAAGATGTCGCATATCGCTACATTCTCTAAATTTTGAAAAATTGAGTACTACAGAAGCAGTCATGCAAGAAAATTACTTGAGTTACTTTGTCAGAACACAATAAAATAACCATTATTGACTATTCTATATGTACTTCGAAATTTTGAACAAAAATAGAACACCCTGTATTAAACGATTTGATTGATTGAGAAAAATATACATAAAAAGTCAGGTAGAAAAAAAACCATAAAGGCATCTATTATTGATAGATACAATAGACAAATATAAAGACATGCATACATGATTAGTAAATAAATAGAAAGATAAAAATAAAACACAGACAAATAGGTAGACCGACATAGTAGTAAAATTGTAGATAGCTACATTTAACAGAAAATAGAAATTAACAAAATCATTTAAGGGTAAAACTATTTCACTAATTCACTCAAATATCTGCTGAGAAGTGTACACTTGTTTTTTCTGTACGTATTCAAAATCAAAACAAATATTATATTTATAAAATATGAAGTCAATTTTAAACCCACAAAGATTGAAAACAGTAAACATAGACACATGTGTAATTTGTGTCATATAAAAACCTTCAGGGTTACTTCTGTTGCCCACCTTAGTTTTCAATATGACCAAAACATTTCAAACCTACACATCTGTTGGCGGGGATCTGTGGGTGGGGATCTGTGGGCGGGGTGGGGCAGTTAATCGTAACCGATACTTAATGCCAGAGGCGTAATTTAAATAAAAACAAAAACTTATTTCGAGCCTGCAAAGCCACAAAACTTATTGTCTAATAATTCAATGCAACTGTTTTGAATGAAGTGAACAACAAATGGAGTAAAAGCCCTGTGTACGACTTATCGCCAGTCCTTCTATATTCTTATCAGAGCGTTCTTATGTTTACGGGAGCCCAAGGACTCTAAGCAAAAGTACATGAAATGGAGCTCTTGGTACCAGATTTAATAAGACCAAATACTTAAAGGGGGCACTATAGTAGTGCGTGCCATAGGAAGTCTCTTAATTTTCATTTCAATTAGAACGAATCTGATTGACATATAATCTAAACAACAACAGCAACAAACTGATATGTAGATGTGTAAAATTTGACCAACCCATTCATTAAAAACATAATCCCGGGTTATGGTTTTAGCTACTTACTTTTAACATTTAACTATTTCGTACAAAAAAAGATATAATAAAAAATTATCGACCAGTTAAAGTAATGCACAAAAATAGCTTGAGAAAATTCGAAAAAAAAAATTAACAATAAGTTTTAAAAAAACAAACAGAATAAGCGAAAAAAAAGGGAAAACTGAACTTATTTTATCTCTGATTACAGTTTTGTAATAAATAAAACGTTTCCTGTAAAATAATAGCCAGAAGATTCTCGTAGTATAGAATAGTTTGTCAATATTTTAAAAAAAAATTATAATAATATGGCTTACCTGATGTAAGTAAGAAGAAATCTGGTCACCGTCTT
The DNA here is from genome assembly GCA_021962125.1 of Bulinus truncatus. NCBI lineage: Eukaryota > Metazoa > Mollusca > Gastropoda > Planorbidae > Bulinus > Bulinus truncatus. The sequence continues at coordinate 6,200,393 of JAGDYQ010000003.1, forward strand.
GCAGAAAGTAAAAAGTTTATAAACTTTATTTCTAATTTGTTGTCTTCTAAATGAGTTGTTTGATTTAAATTACTTCTTGAGTGAGGAGAAAAAAAATATTAAAATGCGCAGGAAATAGTACAAAGTTAGTAAATATATTTCCTTTAGTTCTTTGTTAAATATTTTAGTTCTTTTTTTTTTTTAATTAAAAAATTTCCTTTCGTTACTTTTCCCCGATGAGGTTTTTTATGTGACTGCACCCGCAACCCACGCGGCAGTGGGTGTATCTATTGTATAGGCTCATGTGACCAGGCGAATCCACTCATCCCGCTGCTATTGAGCACGTGACTGTTCAGAGAGTGAGTGAGAGAGAGAAAAAGAGAGAGAGACAATGGAAATGTGGAGGAGGAAGAGGAGAGAAAATAAAAATTACGAATGTTTAATAGACAGACACTTGTAAGCGAAATTATTTTTTTTTTTCGAGATGAGCCAAAGGAATCATCATTGCGTGATCATAGAGACAAAATTAGCAGACACTATATACACATTTTAACTCGGCAATAACAATCAACCATCTTAGAGAATTAACAAGTATACTGACTGCAAAGGGTTAATTATTATTTTTTGTATGTTCAAGGCCAATTTTTTGTCAAGTTAAATTTAAATTCAGTTCAATCAACGCGAGAACCTAGACTTTTATTAAGCTTTTCTCCTAATGGTTTTTAACACAATGAAACTAATAGTTGGGCTCGGATTTTTCAGGGATAAAAAAAAAACCCTGTAAATTCTGCGGTATGTTTGTGATAATGTTTATATTAAGAGAAAAAATACCGGAATAGGTTTAGGGCGTTTCAAGTTTAGCACTGATTGTTTTTTTTTTTCAGCCATTTGCGTTACGTTTGATATTATATTTTAAATTTACCAACTAAAACCAAGGGAGATTCTTTTACCAGTTTAAAGTATACTGTCTATCTATCTATCTATCTATCTATCTATCTATCTATCTATCTATCTATCTATCTATCTATCTATCTATCTATCTACCTGCCTATATATAAAAAGTTATAAAAATAGACTTTAGATCCAGGGCCGGCTTTACAACTGGGCTACAAAACATAAATGTATTATTATACTTTGTTAAGCTATTTCTCTAAATCAATTCTGACCAATCAAACAGACTGAAGTCTACAGATGTCATGAGATAATGTATAGAACTGTGTGACTCCAATAAAGTAAGAAAAATAATTGATTCTACTAAAAAGAATGCGAGAACTTTAATTAAAGTAAGACTTACCTTATATAAGTTCGAGAACTGAATGACTCAACTGAGTTAACTATGAGAACTTACTGACTCAGCTGAGTTAACTGTGAGAACTTACTGACTCAACTGAGTTAACTATGAGAACTGAATGACTCAATTGAGTTAACTATGAGAACTGAATGACTCAACTAAGTAAACTATGAGAACTTACTGACTCAACTGAGTTAACTATGAGAACTGAATGACTCAACTCACTCTAATGGACGAAATGGATTATATTTGTTTGGACATCGTAACTGTCTAGTCTGAAGTATCGCCAAGAAATGTCAACACTGTCCATCAAAGTGTTTCAGTTTATCGCTTTGGTGTGTCACATAATCACAGCATGACTTGTGTTGTTGTTTATTGTTTCCCTTTAAAAACGATGTCTTCAAATAATTTACTTCATATGTCTTCAAATAATTTACTTCATATGTCTTCAAATAATTTACTTCATATGTCGTCAAATAATTTACTTCATATGTCTTCAAATAATTTACTTCATATGTCTTCAAATAATTTACTTCATATGTCTTCAAATAATTTACTTCATATGTCTTCAAATAATTTACTTCATATGTCTTCAAATAATTTACTTCATATGTCTTCAAATAATTTACTTCATGTCTTCAAATAATTTACTTCATATGTCGTCAAATAATTTACTTCATATGTCTTCAAATAATTTACTTCATATGTCTTCAAATAATTTACTTCATGTCTTCAAATAATTTACTTCATATGTCTTCAAATAATTTACTTCATATGTCTTCAAATAATTTACTTCATATGTCTTCAAATAATTTACTTCATATGTCTTCAAATAATTTACTTCATATGTCTTCAAATAATTTACTTCATATGTCTTCAAATAATTTACTTCATGTCTTCAAATAATTTACTTCATATGTCTTCAAATAATTTACTTCATATGTCTTCAAATAATTTACTTCATATGTCTTCAAATAATTTACTTCATATGTCTTCAAATAATTTACTTCATATGTCTTCAAATAATTTACTTCATATGTCTTCAAATAATTTACTTCATATGTCTTCAAATAATTTACTTCATATGTCTTCACATAATTTACTTCATATGTCTTCACATAATTTACTTCATATGTTGGGAATTTAATTTATCTAAGTCTTACAAAAGACACAATTAGTGTTTTAATGTTAATTTCTATCATCAAATACGAATCGTGTGTATACTACACAACTGAGATACTTGATTTTTGAACTAAGGTACTCAAGATGTTGATGTTTCCATCTATCTGTTTTCATCAGTGTAATTAATTCACACTGCTAAATAACATCTTGATGTCAGTGTTTGCTTATTTTTTGTGTAATTTATACACTAAAGAAACATATTAAAAATGTTTAAACGAAAGCTTTTTTTTTTTAAATGCACTGAAAAGTTATTAAAAAGTAATTCATTATATCATACCAATACCCAGTGCTTTTTTTTTTGTAAAAAAAAATAGGTGCGGTACTCAGTGATGGATTGCCTAACTTTTAACTACCAGTTCGCACCTCGGTGCAAGCTAAATCACAACTGCAAAGATACTATTTTAAAATAATTCACTTAATAATATAATAAATTAATAATACACGTTAAAATACAATAAAAGTAATAATTTTTTCCCCACATTGAAAAAGGTGCCGGTACGCCGTACGTTGCGTACCGCACACACAAAAAAAGCATTGCCTATACCTATATAAGTTATCGTTACTAAAACTATAAGCTTGTGTTACCCTCTAAACCAGCAGTTCTCAGCCTTTTTTTGCGACTGTAACCCAAAGGGTGGGAAAGCATGTCCGTCGGTACCCCTCACACATGATTTCTTCAAACTCTTGGTAGTGTTAAACGAAAATTATGTCGCTGCGTACCCCTGCATGAGCTTTCCCCCGTACTCCTGCATGAGCTTTCCCCCGTACCCCTGCATGAGCTTTCCCCCGTACCCCTGCATGAGCTTTCCCCCGTACCCCTGCATGAGCTTTCCCCCGTACTCCTGCATGAGCTTTCCCCCGTACCCCTTGGGGTACACGTACCGCCAGTCGAGAACCGCGGCTCGAGACATATAGATTATTGTTGCAAGCCTCGCCCCCCCCCCATCTTGTCATGATTATTTAATTTGCCAGCCACAAGAAATAGAATTCTGAGGACTTTTCGGGAACCTCTATGCTAGAATGATCTAACGGTTATGTGGTGTGGTCAAATGTAGCCCTATTATTTGAAAACTACGGCCTTATTAAAAGCAACAGTCTTAACAGAGGTTTTACTTTGGCCTCCAAATCACCTGTTCCAAGGGTCCCCAAATGTAAGTTGCCACGGGCTCCATAATATCCTTTGTCTAGTCCCACCCATAGATATCTATGGTCCCATCTAAGGTACATTTGTTAAGGGCCCCGTAATGTCCTTTGTCTAGGGCCCATCTAATTTACATTAGTTAATGGCTCTCAAAACATACGAAGCCTACAGGTAAATAAACAATTTCTATGGAATAACAAGGGAGACAAAATATAAAACATGGCCAACATTGTAAGAAAAGAAATAACAACAACATGAATGTAAAATATCAGTTAAAGATACTCGGCACTTTAATGGTCTCTCATAATGCAAATATTGACCTTTCTTTTTTCACATAGCGATTACCGTAAGCCTGAATTTATTGACGAAATACATTTCAGTAAATGACACAAGGCTATGAAGATTATTGGATATTGTGCACTAGTATCCCATGTCGTTTAACAATGTGTAATGCTCCACTTTCTAACATGTTTGGATTATGAGTAAAAAGTAATACAAGAGACGAATATCATTTTGTTTCCACACCAACACACACACAGACAGTGTTAGAGAGAGAGAGAGAAAGAGAGAGAGAGAGAGAGAGAGAGAGAGAGAGAGAAGAGACACGGATCGACACACACACACACACGCACAATATCTTCATATCCAACAATTTCAAAACTAGTTACGCGGTTTTTAAATAGCAGTATCAGTTGTGTAAGTAGATGGAAATAGGGAGAAAATTAAACGAAGTCCTAAATATCCAGAGTTAAATTAACAAATAAGCAAAACATCGATGAATGAAGGGGCCACACAAAATATATTTCTATTCAGAATTTATCTTTCGAATTTTTCAGTTTGTTAAACTCATTTTCTATTTCATAATACTAGTAAAGTATACTCAAAGGAATTTTCGACTTAGTGACAAAGTCAATAAAACATTTCCAAAATATCTGCGAATCGAACGAACTTGAATAGATTTTTTTTTCATAACAGTTTTAAAGAAAAATGAACGTGTTTTTCGCACTCAGAATTACTGAAAACATTTGGTAGATAATGATTAGCCATTTTTAACTAATATCTCAGTGAAAGTTATTTTTCGAGTTTGATCAAAGAAAGCTAAGTATATTGATTATTTCATCAGAATTCACCAAATTTCTGTGAGTTGTCAATATGCGTGCAGGTGCATTGTAGTAATTACGACATAACATGGAACTGTAACCTTACTCTGTATAAAAGTTTGTCTAATTTTGCTGTTAAAGTTCATAAACCTAGTTAGTAGCTTTGTAACTTTTGTCCATCACTGAATATTTCTAGTTTGTTTGTCCAATACAACGCAAACAAATAGTTGATAATCTACTGGAGGGGAAGGGGGAGGAGAGAGGGATAGGGGAACAAACTTGCTGTCTCTCATAGCACGACACTTCCTGTACAGACATTGCTAAAACACGCAAAAATCTCGCGATCTCGCAAGCGTTGCCAGGGTTACGTTGTCCGCGGTTTCAACGCCTTCGGGAATACCCGCTGTCCAAGCAGCTGTTCCATTTTCTTAATGATGGCTATTGTTCTTTTTTTCTTGAAATGCTTGACCAAGATACCATTTGTTTGTCAATAAACAAAGATGTTTAAAAAAAATTAATTTTCTATATAAAGAGCTCATCGATATCATGAAAATGTTAAAAGGTTTAAGGACTCCCTACCACCAACAGAAGGGGGCCCACAAGCCCTTCTTGAACACCTGTAGCTTTATTTTCAGTGTCCTTTTTTTCTTTTGAAAGAGGCCAAGTGTTTTTGCAGTTGTGCCCGGGGCCCCATCGAATCTAAATCCGCGTCTTCCCACAATAAAAAAAAAACTGATAATGAGCCGTTCTTAACTTTTGGGGAACCCTTAGCATAGAATATAAGATACAAGGGGGTCTTTAACAGACCTCGCAAAGTAGGGTGCAACCCGAACACATGTCAGGCCCCCCTGCCCTGTAGAAGACAGCAATGTGACAGCCATTGGTTGTGTGACCATTTGGTGGAGATAGGGCCCCAAGATAAACTAGTGGCCCTAGAAAAAAGTACCTCGTCGGAACCCTTGTAGCACCCCGGTTGATAAATAAAAAGTGATAGCTTACTGGCAATGTATAGTGATAGCCTACTGGCAATGTATAGTGATAGCCTACTGGCAATGTATAGTGATAGCCTACTGGCAATGTATAGTGATAGCCTACTGGCAATGTATAGTGATAGCCTACTGGCAATGTGTAGTGATAGCCTACTGGCAATGTAGTGATAGCCTACTGGCAATGTAGTGATAGCCTAGTGGCAACGTAGTGATAGCCTACTGGCAATGTAGTGATAGCCTACTGGCAATGTAGAGAGTAGGGCGTTGTAGATGTGACGGCTTTTACTTCACCTCCAGCAATGGGTGTCATTTTCACCACATTATTTTTTTCTTGGCCCGGGAAAAAGGTGGCATTTTAGGTTCCTCCCTTGGGGGGTCACTAACTTGGGGTCACTAACTTGGTGTCACTAACTTGGGGTCACTAAGGCAGAGCAAGTAATGGGTCACTGAGCTTGACCCATGACCCATATGACCCATCAAGTTCTTGACCCAGACCCATCATGACCCATGACCCATTGAATGTTGTTATTTTCAAGATGGCGGCCGTCGCCATAGAAACCATTTTGAAATTTAAAAAAATCGCGCGACGACGGGATTTTTTAGGGTCGGGCGGAGACTAAGGATGGGTTGTGGGTCAGGGAACATTGACCCATGACCCATCCAATTTTTAGACCCATTTGACCCATTGACCCATGGCCCATGGACCCATTACTTGCTCTGCACTAAGGCCAGTAACGTTACTACATATTAGCAGGAGCCCTTTTCAATTACCGGTACTCAATTTGTCGGAAGTCCTTCTTTTGTAATACTGCTGCTATTTCAAAAAACGCAGTGGCTACGGTTACGTCGGACGCCATTTTTTTTATAATAGGAATAGGGCCGTAATCCGTATTTTTTTTTCCGGGTTACGGCCATAGATATTAGAGTTAGGAATAGGGTTAGGATTAGGGTTAGGGATAGGGTTAGGGATAGAGTTACGGATAGGGTTAGGGATAGGGTTAGGGTTAGGGTGTGGAGCAATATCTATGGCCGTAACCCGGAAAAAAAATACGGATTACGTCGGGCGTAACCGTAGCCACTGCGTTAAATATTTAAGTGCCTATTGCCTAAACGTTTAGCTAACCACACAATCTTATTTATATGCCGAGTATACAGAAACAAATAAATGGAACTTCATCGGCCACGATGATACTTTAGTGCCAAGGGAACTTAACTTTTTATAACTTTTACAATGCCTGAAGTCCATCTTTCTTAAAACGAATGCTGTTAATAGCAATATTTATGTCTAATAAAAGTCCATTGCTACAGGCCGCCATTTTTGTTACATTGCTTTCATTTTTTTAGTCATAAGTAGAGAACATTTTAATTAGCGATGAGTGTTCTGTAAACATATACTCTTAACGATGAATGTTCTATATACTATGTATTCTTAACTAAGGGTGTTCTGTTAACTGTATATATATATATATATATATATATATATATATCGTTTATGTTCTATGTGATATGTATTCTAAACGGTGAGTATTATGTATACTATATATTCTTAGCGAAGAGTGTTCTGTATAATATATATTCTGTGATGGTAGCTGAGATATTTGTTTCAATGTACAATAGTGAAAACAAATCAAATGATGTTGCTGGTTTCTTCTAGGAAGATAATGTTTGTAAAGACTTTTATTTCGCTTCATTTTTTTTCTGTGGCTGTGTAAATGGATCAATGGGTTGGTAGATTTGTAGGTCCACATGATATTCATAGTGAAGTCTATCCCAAAGAGGGAGTAACCCAAACACACGTCAAGGGCCCCTGCCCTTTAGGACTCCATTGGATACAATAATCTGATACAAAGTGTGTGTGTGTGCGTGTGTGTGTGCGTGTGATCAGAGGATTGGGGCATCCATTAGTAAACATTATCAGAGGCCCAAAAACAGCTGACGGCAGCTCTTCCACAAATATTGTAACTCAATGTTTAGTAATCTCACATTGATCCAGAGACATCCAGTGTTTAAAAAGGTCACATTGATCCAAAGACACTCAGTGCAGTGCTAGATTTAAGAAAAAACCAATGCCGGGGATGAAAAGAAATTTCTGCAGGGCCGGTGATAAATGTCTATGATTTCAACCCCGGCTGGGATATATTAGCTTAAGCAGAGCCGGGAATGACAGGTCTCAGTGCCGGGGACATCCCCTGCATCCCCGGCGGTAAATCGAGCCCTGACCCAGTGTATAATAATCTCACATACATTTGTAAAACTTTCTGCTGGACTTTCGTGGGACTGTGATCCGTTTTTATGAATATGTAAATTGGGTCGCTGCCGAGCCCTCCCCCCCCCCGGCCATCTCCTCTATAAGGGTTCTTTCAGATGGGGAGGGGTGAGTCCATAGAAGCCAACGCTTAAACTCAGTAAACATAGTTTGACATTGTGCTAACTACTGCGCATGCTCGGAGGGTACACCTTTACTCCATAATGCCATTTCTAGTGATCCACGGGAAAAAAAAAACGAATACACAAATTTAACGGGTTTCAAAAGAACATATTAGCTCTGTTCCTGTTTTCAAAGCTCTCTTCTGTTGTTTTTTTAAGAATTTGATGCAAATAAAAGTAACGTACAAAAAAAAAAATACAAACGTCAGCTTGAGATAACTGGCGATAACCGTTCTTTAAATCAAAGGGCAATACATTTTTTTGTAGTCTCCCTTACTTTATTTTACTCCGTTCTTTTTTTTTTTTTGTGTGGCACTTTTCACAATGTAATACTTCACGTTTTTAACAATCTAACACTTCACGTTTTTTTTTTTTACATCTACAACATGTGACGTATCTTATCGGATGATTTAAAATTCTGACTCATATGTACTGACGAATTTGTGAAAAAACAACAAACAGCAAAAGTTAAGTTAATTAGGTTATGATTACTAATAATGAATGTCGTCCATAAATAAGGTGGGAGATGTCCAGTTATGTCACGTATGATAAGCTGTGACATGCTGTTGACAATATTTACAGAAGACAAAGAAAAATATGAGATGATGGAAAATGTTCAATATTATGTCAATGCACACAAATTAAATAATATAAATAGAGCATTGTTTGTATTGGTAACAAACCAAAGCCAATTGCACACTGTTTGAGTAAATGACCATTTTAACAAACGAGTAAGTCTGTGAGTACTTGCCAGGGGATACCAAGAGTATATAGGCCTCAAAGATTATAATAAACTAGCTGTACCCTGCAAAACATTTGCCTAGAGCAGGGGGTCGGCAACCTGCAGCTCGCGAGCAGCATGCGGCTCTTTCGATGTCAAGTTGCTAAAAAAATAACAACACTTCAACTTAGCATTGAAAAAAGATGTAAAAATAGTTTCGGATTTTTTCATTTCCCAGAGACGTTTGAATATCAGTACAGGTTCGTATTTTTATGCATTTTATTATATATTTAATTCGGTTTCCAAGTTGTTAAACTTTGAAGGAGTTAGGATTTTGAAAAGAGAGGACGACATTTTTTTTAGAGTCCGCTCGGGCTATTATGTTATTTACGCTACTCCCCTGACCCCTACCCCTTTTGAAGTAATTATTTCCAATGTGCTAAGAGGGGCCCGCAATAGACACTTTAACTTGTGTGATCTCTGAAGGATTCTGCATAGAGTACACACATTACTATAATAATAACACACATTACTAATAATAACACGCTTTGGTTACTTCTAAATAGGCTTTCTCATAGGTAGGTAAATGAAGCATCCCTACATAGCCCCTTCTAGAGTAAAATACCCACACAAAAAATTCTAAGGGCCAGAATTTAAAAATTTATTTACTTAAAAAGAACTATCGTATTTAAAAAAGATTATGATGATTTTTTGCAAAACAATTTGGGAGGAACCCCATAATATATTCATATATAATTATATTCAGTATATTTTATGTGCGTGAACAGTTTGATGAAATTAATTCTAATAACATATACAGTTCAGTCGTGGCCCACAGATATATATGGTCGTGGCCTTAGCTAGATACCCCATAATATATTCATATATAATTATATTCAGTATATTTTATGTGCGTGAACAGTTTGATGAAATCAATTCTAATAACATATACAGTTCAGTCGTGGCCCACAGATATATATGGTCGTGGCCTTAGCTAGATACATGGCTAGATGGCTTCATAGATATATCTATGGATGGCTTAATCGGACTTTCATTTTTGAATTTTCGGTAGACTTTATAAACATTTCAGAGTTACCCGCCTTGAACAGGATAAATACTTACAACATTGGGATTTGAGTGGTTAGCAATTTTCCAAACAAGGAAGGGTATTTTTTGTTTTAAAGTAAGTACACGAATAGCCACGAGTGCCATAGTTTTCTAATATGAACATAGGTATTACCATGAACATATTTTATACAAATTTACCTGTACAATTATACAAGGTAAATAGAACAGTCTTATATTGATAATATTCATATATGAAAGTGATACGTTAAGTCTTGATCAAAGTTAATCTTAACTTTGTCTGAGTCTTAAGTCTTAAAAGTTAATAGTTCTTAGATAACCCTGAGTTATTCATGTTTAGCCTTACCCTAAGGCTTACCCTTACCCTAAGGCTTAGTATGATAAGTATGAAGTATGATTTTCACTGTATTACTTTTTTTTTTTAGCTTAGCCCAATAATTCCTTGATTATCTGTTAACTGTCTTTAGACTTTACGTCTGTTAAATGTAATTAAATTTGGATAACATATCTATATTGACTATATCCTTAACATTTATACAAACTTCTATTAGATGTCTAAAGAAATACTTTATAATTATGATCAATACTGATAAGTTTCTTGTCCATGATGGCCATGAAAAGCAATACATATTGTTTTAAGTGATCATATAAAGGTGTCCGTGATTAGAGTATTGTATTTCAAGGTTATTTAAAGCCTTCTGTCTTGTGGATAATAAATGCAGAGAAGCTGGGCCACCTAAAATATTTTGATGCAAACTTATAGTTTGTCCGTTTAGCTCACAACCTCAACCCTACTTCAAAGTAAAACTTCAGCTATGCATCCACCAGTCCAAATTTTACGTATCTAAGGACCTCATGGATTCCGTCTCTGTTTTGCTGCAATGATATCCTAATGGAAACATGCAAACCGTTTAGGATTTCTGCTGCAGAGCAGCAAAAACTGTCATTTTTGCTGCTTGTAGTTTTTTCAGATCTAGGCTATATTTTATACGGGAAACAAACAAAAAACCGTACAATTTAATTAGTATATAATATTTTGTGTAATATATTAATATGATGTTAGGTTTAACAATTATGAAGTCTCTGTTTTACTAAGCAGAGCAATGCCTCCACCATTGCAGGAGTAAAAAAAACTGTAGTCTGTTTTTAAAATCAAACAATCATCTAGTGCCAAAAGAAAGAAATTAGTCTTATTTCCGGTCAGCTGACTTTTTCTCAAATTTAAGGTTTGTGTCTTCTGGGTGAGAGATTTTACGCATTACGAAAAGAAAAAATCCTTGCAGAAGTATTCTGACTGGTGGAGGCTTTACTTTAATGAGAGTTTCTAACATTTATCATTTTAATAATAAATGATGTAAGCTTATAGTTAGTATGATAAGAGAAATAAATATCTTTTAACAGTTAAATTTTTTTTTTACCTTGTAAAGATATTAGTTTTTAAAAATCTTAATAGAAATAAGCAATATTTTTCGTTCATAGTTCTTGTTGACTTAGTGTCAGTGATGGACATGGTGTAAGCCATAAACTTAAGTCATAGTGAACCATTTTCCTTTATGGTCATAGTTTAAATAATAGGCCTACAAGATATGAACTTTTTGTCCTAGGCTAAAGATGAAATGCAAGTTGCTTTCAATTTTCCTTTTATTCGTTGTGCTACTAATAACATCTGATCTCAATAATTTTTTGAATCAATTTTCAAACACTTCTAGTAGAATCTTTTCTTGTTGTTCAAGGATTGTCTTGCACTATGTTGACACATGTCAGCTGTTTTTACTTTCTATATTCCAAAGGTGAGTTAATTTAATGTTGGCTCTGCATGCATCTCTTTACAGAGTTTTGAGTATCTCCCAATAAACCAGTTTTTTTTTCTATTAATTTCCTAACTTTCATTCTAACAACACTGGATTGTGGTTTTCATCATCCCTTCTGAACACTCATATAAGTTTATTGGTTACCATAAAATACTTCCTGAGAACACTTTGTTATGTATGAATTCAGCAGTAATGATATCGTTTTAATTTGCAGCACCTGGGTCTAAGCAGTTTAAATAGCACATATATTATTTAATATCTTATTCATTGGCTTAAAAATTCCTCATACAAGTTTTGTTTTACTTTATTTGAAATAAATAATACTTAACAATGTTGTCAAATTTAGGCTACTTTATACACTTGACTTTTTTAAATGTAATTTTTGTTTTTCATAATCAGCTGTCAAATGTAAACATCGAAAAGAAAACAGCAAGTTTGTCTCTTCTGACTGAGTTCTCAGTTTCATGTTTTTCCGCACTCTATTATGTCTATAAACTCTGTAAGTATTTATTCATGGCCAATTAAATAGAATTTTAATTAAGCCTTATTATATACTTTTAACTGCATTCATGTCAATGTTAAATGATTCAATTATTTGAAAATATTCAGCTGTGGCTATACTGTGGCAGTTTTCTATTTTCTCTAAATAGTATTTGTGCAATATTTTTATATGTAAATGTTCATAATTTATTAATTCTGAAAAACCTTCCATAGAGTTTCCTGATAATATATCATTGGAAAATATGATTTATTAATTGTTATTATTGTTTGAATTAGGTGATAAGGCTTATATGTATATAAACCATGTACATTTTATTCCAGCTTCTTAAATTTATCAAATGTCATAACAATTATTAGGCTTTAAAAATGAATATAGAATGAGTGGGTACTAAAAAATAAAGTAATACTGCTTTCTAAACTGCATGAGAGAAAAATTCAAAGTATCACATAATTTTAAAGTTGAAGCTTTAAATCTATTTTCTTAGTAAAAGTAATATTTGAGATAGTTTTTCAAATGTCATGCTAGTTAAATTCAGAAATAAGACAATTAGTATTAAGTTGTTATTGTAAGTTCATAATAAGAAGTCACCAAAATGTCTTCAGTTTTTTAAGATATATATAGACTTCGTTGTTAGTATTTTCTGTATTCCTCTGTGAAGAAGTTTACTTTTACATAGCTGCCTCTAAATCCTCCTTTTCAAAAGATAAATTATATTTCCTATTTAATCATTAGTTACTAATTAGAAATTCTCTGCAAAGGAAAATTCAAATTATGCTTGAACATTTAGCTGTGTGGCTTTTATCTTTTATTCTGATATGAAAATTGGCCTATATGATATCATTGGGTACCTTTATCAATTCATGTAACTGATTATTTAAGTAGATAAACCTTTCATACATTTGTTTGTATTCTCAGCAGTTTATTTATCTAGGAGTTTTAAAATGAATAAAAGAATGATATAGGCCTACATTTTTGTAGCATCTGTTTACAAATGTGTGTTACAAATTTTTTTGAGCTTTTGAAAAGAATAACTGTCTATGTGAAAGTCCTGAAAATTAGAAGACATTATACGAAAAAAAAAATTCTGATTTCTTAGTTCAAAAACGACTTGTTTGTATTCCTGTTTTTTTTTTATTGCAGTCTTTTGCTATTTTTATTTCCATTGTCTAATACGTCAGACATGTCAAACTGATAATTGTTTTTGTCATCCCCCCAGTGAGCCAGTGTATAGAAATTTAGACTGCTAAATATTTTTTGGAATCTTAAGTAAAATCGAATATTGAAAGACTGAAACTTGGGCTCCATATAAGGATGCAAAAGGCTACATGTAAAGTTCGTCACTTCATATTATTGTGACTTTTTCTCGCATTGATATTTTTATTTCTCCTTGTGAACTCTATCAAATTGCTGTAATTATGCATTTTTCTTCCGTAAGGTATATCTGGTCATTTATATATGGACAGAAGATATCTTCATCTTCAACATACTCATTTTATTAAACAGAGTATCCTTCCCCATGATCTTTAGTCTTACTTTTAGAATTTTTGTATGGATCTTATATATGAGTCTGTTCATCTTTTTCAGTTAACCTGGTACTTTATTGTTTGGTATGATTAATTTCTAAAGTAGCTTTATAAACCATCTTTCAATTTTTGTTAAGTTCATGGTAAAGTTAATAATTTACTATTGTCATAGGGTGAGCCTGATCAGTGCAGTGTATTTTTTTTTTCAAATCCCACTGGCGCCAGTTGCTGTCATACATTAATGTCAAATTGGCAACTACAAGATTGATAATGTAGGGTGGAGAGATAAACTTTTCATTTTAGTGGCCTGAGATGATGCCACCATTTTGATATGATTTACTCTTATTATCTAAATCAGTTAAAGCTCTTGATCTATAACTTTTTTGTAATCATAGCTAATGAAGGTTTTTTTTTATTCCATATGAAGTTAAAATGCAGGGCAGGGTGTTCGCAAAGTCTTTTTGGAATTTCATCATATATTAATCATATATTATAAAAGATATGAAAATAAATTGACACATCTGAAAATCATTACAAAATGATGAGTAGGTTATATATTTATCCTTATTTAAATAATTCTATATGTTCAACTGACAATTAAATATCTATAAAAAAGTTTCTGTTGTTTGCACAAATTAAGCCTGGGTTTAATAATTTGTACAAACTTCTAATCACAAAGTCATTCAGGAAATTATCGGCATTGCAATGAGAGCATGGATTAGAGATCAGAAAATGAATTCATGAAAAATAAATATTTATAACATAAATCTTTTTTCCCAGAGTGGCTGAGAGTTATTTGTTAATATTTTGTGCTTATTGAGCTGTGGGTTTTGATAGTTTGAGGAATTTTAGAGGTGTTTTGTGTTAAGTTGTTGAATACATTATTCATTCTGTCCTATGTTGAATTGTTGAAGGGTGGTTTATAGAGCTTTCTTTGATAATAAATGTATTTCCCACAAAAGGGTGGAAAAAATATGTTCATTATTGCTTTATCCTCTTTTTTTTAAGCTTGTCTGCAACTTTGAATTTTTTGTGTGTGCATGACAATGGCCAACTTAATATCTTGTTGCCCCACCTTAAAGAAATGACTTTTGACCTCTGATCTTTATCAGTGTTTATGTTTAAACAACTAGTTCATTGCAATGGCTTTAGTCCCAGCTATATTGATTTCCGTCATGCTTCATTGAGCTGCAACTATTTTTTTTTAATTGATACGCCATTATTTGTCTTCTGGGCAGTTATCTCTCTACCTGTTGTTTTTACCGGTGGCAATCTTATAATTGTGGTCAACTTTAGTCAGGGCAGTTATCTCTCTACCTGTTGTTTATCCTCAATGTACCTGCTAATCTTATAATTGTGGTGGCGGCCACACACATTTAGTGTGTGTTTATACACACACTTAACCTTGACTTCTTGTATCAACTTCTCAGACATTTTCGACTCTATACTATTTTATGTTTGAAGTATATGGTGATGATGTTGTCCACAGCGTGTTAGTTCTGTGCTGGAGGAGAGATGCAACTATCGTAATACCAAAACGTTATGAAATGTGATTTAGTAAAAACTGAATTAGTCCTGGTTAGTTATGTTTCTCATTTATTCCATGGGGAGGGGGTTGCGAACGTGGGCAGTGGCGTCATTTAAATGTCGTGTACACATTATTACCTGGTCCATAGCGTGAAGTTAATTTGTATTTTTATTATATGGAGAAATCCCTACTCAATATGGGGGCTTGCACCATAGCAAGGCAACATTCTGCAGTTCACATATGTTTGTCCATGGTATTTATAATATTCACCAGATTTTTATTTTTTTGGCAAACTCCCGGAATTCCCACAACACTCACGGTGGTCATTCCCCACATTCTCTATGTTTCGAAACCTGGACAGTTTTTGTTTCTGTTTGGTGGACATGTAATGTCCCAGGAAAAAGCCACTTTAGTAAACTGCCATGTTTTATCTACTCTTTTTTTCATTGTGGTATCGGGCCAGTAATTGGCGTTGTTTTCTCCAATCACTATGGATGGCCATGTTGTACAAGATTGTATGTAGCCTTGTCATTCTCGACTACTATTCTTGGGCTCGTTATTATAGCATCTGTCCTTGACTACATGTATCATCTCCTAGCAGATGTGGTGGCCATACACACACTCAGTTTTGGAACACCGTAGGTCAGGTGATTGTTTGTCTGCTGAAACTTTCTACTTAATCTGGACATTGTTACCATCTAAGTGACTGTTTAATATGACACTTCTACCTGAACCTCCTTCCGCTCTAGGTAAATTAGTTCTGTCTTTGTCATTTTTTAGGTTGGTGCAATCAAAAATTCGTGGAAAAAATTTATTGTTTTCACATCCGACTTTTGTAACTCCTTAAGATTGTAGTTTATTATGTTGAAGTACTAAGTAGACCCGTCTGTTATATTCCATTTTTTAATTATTTCTTTCATTTGCACATGTTGATTGTCATCTCCTAACTTTTTTCCTAAATTATATCACTTGCCTTGTTCATATTATTGGCATTGCCTTAAACCTTGAGTTGTATTACTTATATTACCTTTTAAAAAATTGTGGGAAGGTACTGCCTGTTAGCGTTAATATATCTCTATATATTTTTACCCCCTCCTCCTGTGCACCAAATGATACCCTCAGTGTCACCTTTTAAATATATGACAGTTATACCTCACCCTCCCCTCAAGATATACTAATAGTTTCTATCTCCACTGTCCATCCTGTGTAGAAGTCTCACTGTCATTTTATCTCCTCTGTCCATCCTGTGTAGAAGTCTCACTGTCATCCTATCTCCACTGTCCATCCTGTGTAGAAGTCTCACTGTCATCCTATCTCCTCTGTCCATCCTGTGTAGAAGTCTCACTGTCATCCTATCTCCACTGTCCATCCTGTGTAGAAGTCTCACTGTCATCCTATCTCCACTGTCCATCCTGTGTAGAAGTTTCACTGTCATTCTATCTCCATTGTCCTTCCTGTGTAGAAGTCTCACTGTCATCCTATCTCCACTGTCCATCCTGTGTAGAAGTCTCACTGTCATCCTATCTCCACTGTTCACCCTGTGTAGAAGTCTCACTGTCATCCTATCTCTACTGTCCATCCTGTGTAGAAGTTTCACTGTCATTCTATCTCCTCTGTCCATCCTGTGTAGAAGTCTCACTGTCATCATATCTCCACTGTCCATCCTGTGTAGAAGTCTCACTGTCATCCTATCTCCACTGTCCATCCTGTGTAGAAGTTTCACTGTCATTCTATCTCCTCTGTCCATCCTGTGTAGAAGTCTCACTGTCATCATATCTCCACTGTCCATCCTGTGTAGAAGTCTCACTGTCATCCTATCTCCACTGTCCATCCTGTGTAGAAGTTTCACTTTCATTCTATCTCCACTGCCCATCCTGTGTAGATGTCTCACTGTCATCCTATCTCCACACATAAACATGTCTTTGTGAGCACAGGCCCGTAGCCAGAGGGGGGTTAGGGGGGGCTCAGCCCCCCCCGTTCATGACCTGAGCCCCCCGTGCATGATTTGAACATTTTGACAAAATTTTAATAATAACGGCTATAAAACATCAATCATTTTTTCAATAAATCAATAATAATAAAAACTTAAAAGTTTTAATTTTGGCAATCATTCTGGCTATTTGACTTATCTAATTTTTGGGCATAAAAAATTAAATCTTATTGAAGTTCACTTCTGGGTATTTTGGGCAGCATTGGCATTTGGGGCTTCAACAGCCGTCTCTCAACCCTCACACAGATGCTCACCCCATATCGCAGATCAATGTTACTAAAGCGTCTAAGCAATATTTTCCTGCTTGTATTTGAAACTCATTTAACAGACAATCTGAATGCTGAAGCATTTTTAGGTAAATTCAGTGCTAAACCACGACGTTTGCAAATTTGAAACGTATTATAAGTTCGCAACTAGTGCCGACGAGTGGGAGGGGGGAGCAGGGGGCAATGCCCAGGGGCCCGGCGAGTTTTAGGGACCCGGACTGAGCTGGCCAATCAACTTTTTAAAATATTAATATCAGCACGGGGGCCCGTGTCACCCCTGCCCAGGGGCCCGAAATTTCTGTCGATGGGCCTGTTCGCAACCTTGTAATAGTTTTATATATTGATATCTTCTGAGGACAACTAGCAACTTAAATAAGTTAATAAAATAACATTGACTTCTGACTTCATTTTTATACATATGTATAATAAAATAATAAAGTACAAACTCCGTGATTTCTGAGTGATGTTATTTAATTTGCAAATTTACTTTTTAGCAGAATTAATTTTATTTTAAATTGAACAATTGCGACTGGTCAATTTGTTGTTGATAGATCTGTTCTTTGTTTTCAATATTTTATAAGAAATATCACACAAATAGCTAAGCTTTATTCGTGCATCTTTGTTGTTCTTCCCGGGTTGTACGTTAAACAAACAGTATAATAATATAAATCAGGTATCTATTATGTAACAATTGTGTAGCAGAACAAATGGTCAATTTATTTATAACAGGAATCAGAAATTGCTCAGCCTCAATAAATTTTTATCATTAAAACTCTTTACTATTTAAATTATTTTTAACAAAACTGCAACATGCTATGCATTATTGAAAGGTAGTTAAAATTATATATTTCTAATTAATAGCTAAACAATCGGTACTAAAATGCACCATTCCAGATATGGAACTGCAAAAAATTTCTTGGGGAGGGGACTCACTGAGATCCCCTCCCCAAACCGCTCCTCTCCGTTCGCAAGCTTTCGGCGCTTCGAGCCTCCATTTTTGCCCCCCCCCCCCCGAACATTTCTTCTACCCCACCAGGGGCGGATTTAGGGGGAGGGGCCGGGGGCGCCATGTACCCCCCCTGTTATCGCATGTTTAGGTAAGACATCATTAAATTATCGAAATATTTTTTGTTCTAAGACCAATTTTCAACAATGAAAACAGTTTTGTCACCCCCCCCCCCGGGCCGGGTCGAAGTTTTGCCCCCCCCCGTCAAAGTTGTCTAGATCCGCCCCTGTGTCCCCAGGATCATTTCTTCGCCCCCCCCCCCCGAAAATGTCTTCGCCCCCCCCCCCATCCAATATTCCTGGCTACGGGCCTGTGTGAGCATTAGATCGTCTTCTAATAATTCCTTTAAAAAACTTGAATGACATGTTATTTACGTGAAGACGTACAGCAGTCGTGAAATGAACAAAATGTCACGTCTCGATTCCAATATACAGGTGTGCACCATCCCTGCAGATAGTGCACAGATATAGACGGCTTGAAAAACGATGGGTTAGAAATATAGAGGTTACATGTATGCTTGATGATGTTAGTGATATTCTTTTTAATGGGTCACACACGTACTGTGTGTTCCTGCCAGACTTAAATGTTGCAAGCACGGATATGCTTTTTGTGTGGTTACTGCCGTTGTAACAGCCTTAAAGTTGTCTGTAAAGTTTGGGAGCAAAGGTATGTTTTTTTTTAAATACGCGTGTATATAATTATAGTAATAATTGATCACGTGATAACACATCTCTTACACGGAGTTTTATCGGAACACTCGAATCAAGGTCCTTGTGATTATATAAATATAGTTTTTGGTTTCATCGTCAGTTGTGTCTAGTGACTCATTCAGGATATTTACTTCTCTCTCTCTCTCTCTCTATATATATATATATATATATATATATATATATATATAATGTAAACAGCACATGGTGAAATGTAATTTACCCACCATTCAATGGTTCGTCTGTTGTTGTTTTTTTTCAAATTCAAGTGTTGAATTACTTGAAATAAAAGTTGAGGATCAAGTAAGGGGAAGTAAATTCAGACCGGCCCAACAAAGACATTTCCATTTGTGTTTTGAATTCACTGTGATCTCTTTGTGGATTCGCAAACTCTTGACACCGCACAGTATAACTACATGTGTATGCCATGATACAGAAAGTCGGCTGCATCAGACGACACCGTAACGTGGCCGGCATAAGCACTAAAAAAAATCTAAGATTTATTGTAAAGAAAAACAAAAAGCATTATAGGTAGGCGACATTTCCAAGGATTTGCGTCACACTGTGAAAAATCCGCCACACCTGAATCACACTTCCCTGGTGTAGACAGTTAATCCTCGTCGTGTATTATATTATTGTACAGTTATTAATACTGATATGATTAAAGCTGTGTGTTTGATTACTTCCCCTGCCGGTCAGCAGTGTATGTTGCTGACTTTGAACGTTGGCTGGTAAACAATGGCCAGAGTTGTCGTTATTTCCTCATTGACGTAAACAAGGACTGAGTGTCTTCCCCATTCTATTTTCGCTTCAAGTAATTGATCTACAGATCTGGTTCTATATTCACAATTATGATTCTCGGTGCCGGAAAGGAGTAATTAGCTGGCCATGTCACGAGTGAGCAAAATCTACTCACCTGACCAATGCTCTGTCATTTTTGTTCGACAGCCGAATGTAAGTGTTTATTTAAAGCTGTGTGTTGCCGTAGTCCAGAAAATATTTTGTGATGTCTCTTGTTTTAAGAAGTACTTTGTTTTGTGTTTATCACTTAGCACGTCACTGGGGTATTGTCTTGGTGGTGACATCTCTGTATGGGTGGGATGTATGCAGGCACGCCAAGATGGGGGGCAGGGGGGTCATTGCCAGGGGGCCCAGCCTCCCCGACCATGTCAATTTTTTCACGACTCATTGTTTATTAAGGGGCCCGCAATGATGTCCTGCCCTGGGGCCCTTGTTGGCTCTCGGCGCCCCTGGATGTATGGGTGTCTGTTGAAACAAGTCCAAAATGTGATATGATTTTAGTGCGGCTGCCCCTTTGACAAATTTACATCATATGTTTTGTTTCCTAAATTGATATTTAAAAAAAATTTTTTTAGTAGAAGTAAAATAATAATCCTGGAATATGGCAGTCACCGACCCCAATGCGTGGTCGCCTTCTGTTCTACTGGCCAGTTTTGTATTGAAGTCACCGACCCCAATGCGTGGTCGCCTTTTGTTCTATTGGCCAGTTTTGTATTGAAGTCACCGACCCCAATGCGTGGTCGCCTTTTGTTCTATTAGGCCAGTTTTGTATTGAAGTCACCGACCCCAATGCGTGGTCGCCTTTTGTTCTATTAGGCCAGTTTTGTATTGAAGTCACCGACCCCAATGCGTGGTCGCCTTTTGTTCTATTAGGCCAGTTTTGTATTACAGTCTCCGAAATCGGTCGTACAAGGACTTTGATTTGAAACACAGTTCACGGACTCTGTTGTTTTGACCTTTAACAGTGGTGAACTTCAAATGTCCTTCATTGAAGTTTTTGTTTGAATTTCTTGTTGTGACACCAGCTGATGGTTTAAATTTACATGTGCTCAGAGCCGTTCCTGGGGGCTTTAGGCAGATACTCACTGAGATGTTGGTGAAATTATATTTAACTAGCTGTACCCTGCAAAACCTTTGCATAGAGTTATATCCCCTTAGGCTTGATCGGTAGGCTAGGTTTTTTTTGGTTTCGGGCAGATCCGATAAATTCATGATTATATTTTTAACTGGAATACTGTTGTATTCATTCTTTACTTTCGATTTAACGCAGAACCCAAATCGCTATTGTTTTATTAGATAGTAATGGCCTTTTTTTTTTGCAACGGTGTTTGGGGCGTTCTATGCAATCACCCACTTTACCTTACAACTACTTTGTCTCTGTATTTGGTGTAGCCAAAATAATGTCTCTGTGTCGTTTTGGTCTCTCATTGTGCAGTGTGTATGGACCAATCACATGAACTCTTGGAGTTTCATTAGTTGAACAAAATAATTTGATTTCTCGAACAATTGACAACTTCACGTCACTGTAGATGTGAACCATATTGTAACTTCACCTTAACTTGTAAACCCTGTCGTAACTTCATCGTAGATGTGAATCATGTTGTAACTTCACTGTTTAAGTCAACCATGTACAGACACTCGTCTCTGTGTGTGATAATAGCACACGAGAAATGTTTTTTTTTTGTTTTTGGATGTATATAAATTGTTTCGAGAACGTATTTTTTCCCGTGAGCACGAAACTCAAGAATTTAAAATTAATTCCATCATAACTCTCTACACTTTATACGCTGTATAATGACAGCCTGTATTATTTATAATAAATCTCTTTACTTTACATGCTGTGTATTTTTAAAATAAACAAGCAATTTAAGTCTTTTCCGTTTCGGACAAAGGACATTTTAGAGCATTTTCGTGTACACACAGTGGCTACGGTTACACCGGACGGAATCCGTATTTTTTTTTCCGGGTTACAGCCATAAATATTGCTCCACGCGAATGAATTTGGATAAATTTAGAGAGGGAAGTAATCATGTTGAATAACTTTATATAGATAAATAATGATTACGCCCCTTTGATAAGCTTTTGTTATTTATATTTAAAATATAAGCAAAAAAGATGTATAAGAAACTCTTATATTTTTGCTCTGAGAGGTCAGATCGCGAAATGGACTTTTGATGTACACTTGGCAGGCCAAGACCTACAAAATGATATATACATCATGGGTCTAGGACTTATGGTTGCTGAGATATAGGGCGCTGCTTTGTTAATATAGCTTATATAGTAAAAAACGGTACTTTATAAGCCCCCTTTTACGGCCCTCAGAGGTCAGATCGCGAAATGAACTTTTGCTGCACACATGACATGCCAAGACTTACTAAATAATATATACATCATGGGTCTAGGACTTATGGTTGTTGCGATCTAGGGTGATGACGGACAGACAGACAGACAAAACGGGGACAATAGAGCATATTGTGAGGATATTTTTTGGATATGAGAATTAAACATTAGCGTTTGTGTTTGATAAATATGCTGAGGGCTATTTATAGATAACTAGTATATTTTGTGTAATGTTACAGTCTATAATTGCAACCAGCTCTGAGATCTACTTTTAAAACGCGTGTATCCTGACTTGGGTACATGTGAAATGAGGGGGAAACTGGTGGAAGTGAATTCACGAGACATTTTTGCGTTTCTATTGCGATCATAAACCATAATGTCACAACCCAATAGGAACAACTCGTGGTCTAGGGGTACATTGGCGAGAGGTTCACCCAGGTCCCTGTAAGTTGGACGTACACAATTTATATTTAAATATATATATGTAGGTAAATATATATCATATACCAATCAATGACTCTTGTTAAATATTCAAACAAATAAGTTAAATGCCACTTATAAGTTACTATACAGGAATTATAATAATTATGTGTCAATTTCCACCATCGATTCCGTTAAATTAATACATCATAGAAACAATAGTATTAACATACACTAAGACTATATTCTAAAACATCAGCTATTACATTATACTGTCCAGTGATCTCTCCAGACTGGGCCGGCTAGCTCTTAGCTCCCTCCGTCCAATCAGGCCTGTTAAGATGCACTTCAGGCCGGGCCCTTCTCGCTAAGTACTATTCGGATAGGTTACAGTCGACTCAGGGCTGTCAAGGCGCACTTCCCAATGACTAAGCACTATTCCGACAGGTTAAGTTCAATTCAGGGCCTACACGTAACAAACAACATAATGACATAACTTCACAATGCTATTTTTTTAGTAATACATTATACAACGTATTGATCTACACTACACAACCTACCTCCAGGTCGGTCATCCTTCCACACTCATACCAAACATCATGTCTGTGAATAATCCTATTACATGGCAAAGGGCGAATGTAACATAAAAGTCCCCAAACTATGCGCTGCCCGTCACTTGCAGCTGTCCACTACCAGAGCACACACACGTTTTGTTTTACCCCATGCGCACAACAATGTACACACCCTTCCAAACATACACGCCGACCTGAACTCCGTTCACCTACTCTATGCTATCTTGACACATAACAACAAAAACAAACTATAACATGAACTTTTGTAAAAAAAAAAAAAAGAAGACAACATCCCTGTTTATCACAAATGATTTATGTTGCACTCGGCCTCTGATTTTTAACTCATTAGTCTGCAGGTTATATTTAGCTTTTTATTTCCCGTTTCTATTTTTGTCAAAATGTGTAGAGCTAGGAAACTGTTGTGTTACTCCGCAATGAGCGATATGCTAGCTCATTTTCCAGGAAATCGCAAAAAAAAAGGAAGAGAGGAAAACCGTTTCATAAAGGCTTGTGATATACGCAACATGTGTAAACAAATGCCGTGTAATTCTGGAACTGCCTGATATCTGTATATAAGTGAGTGACAGTGTTTGATGCGTGGTGATGACAGTGGACTGAACTGATTGTGGTATGTAGTGGCTGTAGTGGGTAGGTTGTAATATATGATGTCTGACAACGTGAGCACACATTACAGGCTGTAATATATGACGGCTGACAACATGTGCACACATTACAGGCTGTAATATATGACGGCTGACAACATGTGCACACATTACTGGTTGTAATATATGATGTCTGACAACATGTGCACACATTACTGGTTGTAATATATGATGTCTGACAACGTGAGCACACATTACCCTCTGTAATATATGATGACTGACCAAATGTCCACACATTAAAGGCTGTAATATATGATGTCTGACAACGTGTGCACACATTACAGGCTGTCATATAAATGGCTGACAACATGTGCACACAATCGCTATTGGAACTTCCAGATTCCCTTTACCCAGCAATACCAACAAATGTAAGAGCGGTTCTGACAAGTTGAACCTGATTTTATTTATTTTAATAACTTGAGTTCAGTAAATATTAGTGCACGAGCATGATCTTTGTATATGAGTCAAGGGCCCCTTGCGGGGTCCATGCGGTCGTTGTCTAATGGCATGATCACCTACTGAGTTCTGGCCAGTATTTGTATTTGTCCCAGCCACGTGGTTCCACAGGACGCACAAAACACAAGGAATGAGAACAAAATGTAAATACATCGAGTTAAAAATAAAGACAATATGTCCTAAAAAGGACACGTAACTTAAACGGCTACTACAAAGTAATCCTCGGGCTCACTCGTGTCGACCTCACTCTTCGACTCACTAGCGCCGACTGCCTGACCCACGCCGGCTCCACTGACCGGAAGTCTCAAGACACGCACATCCGTTCTCGCTCGAGCGAGACTTCGCTGACCAATGGGCAGCGAGCCTGGTAAGTCACGCTCATCACGCGTGAGGCGATAAAGGGACACTCCTCTCTCGCCCCTCTCGTTTGAATATAACAAGGTCACAGATTACCTCCCCTATAGACTTTAACTGTGGTCAGTCTGTCTAGCACCCACTATCACTGAAAGTCACCTGGGAAGACAAAGCCTTTGGCTATCCTATTTATTATCTCCCCCCTCGTGTGATGGGGCAATGTAGACAGGGTATGGTTTGGTTTCATTAACCAACTCACAGAATGTGACAATATGTTTGTCCACAAATAGCTGAGTAGAGGGAGATAGTGCATCAACATGCTGGGTAGAGGGAGATAGTGCATCAGCATACAAGACTGTAGACTGTGAAACTATGTATTAGTAGTCGTGCGGTGTAGAGCACTGGACCATCGAGCCTCAGTGAGAACCTCATGATTTTTTCAGGTCCTGATAAAAATCCCCAAGTCCACCCAACTTTAAATAGCTATCTGACTTTAAGTTGGGGAGGTAAAGGCATTGTGCTGACCACACAATCCCTTCATGTGCCTTTGTTACTGAAACAGTTCAATTCTACATTTCAACTGCCCCGTTCAGCCTTTAAGGTCTAATGGGAAATGTAGGTTTTTTATGTAGTGGTGTAGAGCTTAAAGTAAAGGGTTTGGTCTATTTATTACAACATACTCTCAGTCCGATTGAATGTCTACTTCTTTGTACACTTGAAAATAGGTCATAGTATTGGAAACATATCACCTAGGCCCAGCCCCATAGCGTGAAAATTCTACAGCATGGTCCAGTCAATAGCAGGGGGGGGGGGGGGCAGGTAATACATTTTACTAAGTAGAACAAATAAGCAGGGGGGCCAGACAAAACACAGGGGGGGGCCTGCCCCCCCCCCCCCACAAGCTATGGGCCTGCCTAGGCCCTACATTATAATTGCCGAGTTTTTATCGTCAGTTTTAGACAACTATTGTAAGTTATAGTCAGCTATTGTAAGTTTGTTTTCTTTTAGCAGAAAAAGACTGCTGACAGAAGGTTCAGTTGGTTGTTATGATGTTATGACAGCCCATTGGTACTCTTGTATTTAGTTGTGAATGTCAATTGCTTAAGGGTTATTGCTGAGTAATATTATATTGTGATGTAACTATAACAGTTGTACTGTTGTTTTGTTGTTAGCAGGATGTGAGGTCGTCAGATGCAGTGAGGGAACAACAGGCCAAAGAGGCAGGGCATCTTATTTACAGTAGCACCCACAGTGAAGAGAATACTACTGTGTAAGTACTTGTGCATGACCTATACAAGCTGAAAGTGCAATGATTACATCCATTTAATCAGAAGCAGATTAAGTTATTTTGGCACTCCCTGGTTGCAGATGAAAACATTGGACCCTTTAAAAGAGATTAAAAAAAAGGGACAGTAAAGTAACTAATCAAAGCTTTGGGTTTTCTGGACCCTTTAGAGGTCGTGCCCCTCACAGTCACCGCCCCCACCTGTAAAAAGGCCTTTGCCAGATAGTCTTTGTTCCCCAAATGCCAAGTCGTTGTATTTGTATAACAGATTATGAAACGCTGCAGGCTGCCTATGGGCCCAGTGCCCCATACATGTGTTCAGTCCCACCCCCTCACTGAGTTGGGCCTGCCTGTAACATTGTACTCCGGGGTAGTATAATTGTTATCAGTATACAGCAGTCTCCTATTTAGTGAAGAATGTACTGCAAATGAATCTTTCAGTTCAAGTGTTATCTTGTAGCATTAACCTTAATTGAAAATGATAAAAAAGAGTGCCTTAAATAATGGCCAGAAGATCTGAAGTGAAAAAAGATTACATATTTTTTGTCTATTTCATTTGTTAGTGTACCAGGAAAAATTAACCAGCGTGGATAATGTGTTGGGATTCTCCAGTGTAATGAAAACTTTACAAAAAAAAAAAAAAAACTAATAAAAACGGTAATGGATGATGAAATGTATATCAGGGTCATGGGTAAAAAAATATGCTAACCTCAAGTCTACTCCTACTAGTAAATCAGACAGTGGAAATACATTTTTTTTTTTAAATCAAGTAGTTTATATTTTTTATCTTAACATTTATCTGACTTGGAACTCTGCCATCCAATAGAACTCTGCCATCCAACTTGTCATCCACAAGAATGCCACCTCCCGTATCCGATGCTTGGTCATACTCCCTAGGTCAAGGCCGTATGTCCACTGTCAGGAGGACCTTTTGTTTACTGGTCCTGTTTGACCTGATCCTAACGTTTATCCTGTGGGTCATCTACACCCAGGTCAGTTCAATTGAATTGTCTTGAGAGTTTTATTAGACCCGAATTAATCTTACTGTTGCCTCACTCTTCAATAATCTTACTGTTGCCTCACTCTTCAATAATCTTACTGTTGCCTCACTCTTCAATAATCTTACTGTTGCCTCACCTTTCAATAATCTTACTGTTGCCTCACTCTTCAATAATCTTACTGTTGCCTCACTCTTCAATTCTTACTTTCACACACAGTTGATTGGGCAGCAAGGTTATCAAGCCTTTGATGAACAAGTACTAAAGTATGATTTTAAATCATCTCTTTTTGATTCAGTTGTAAGTTTCATGTTACTTTCGTTATTATTTTATGTTTCATGTATGTTAGCCTAGTTAATTTTATGTTTTTATGTACATTAGCCTAGGTAATTTAAATTTTACATGGCACATGGTATTTTGAATCAAATGAAATTATTTATTAATCTTGCTCTATTACTAATTTTGAAGCTCACAATTTTTTTCAAATACAATCAATAATGTGGTTATTATCCTTTTTTTTCTTTCTTTGTATTCCAGATGTTGGCAGCTTACAGATTCACTCTCTTGTTATTGGCTTATGCGTTGTTTAGGATACGGCACTGGTGGATGATAGCTGTAAGGATTGATTGTATTTTGTAGTTTCTAGTTTTATGAAAAAAAAAGATGGCCTATGTAAATTTTGTGGCATTGTGAGAAATAACAATGGTGGTTACTTATGGAATTCATGAGTAAAACAGATGTTGGTTACAAGCATGTCACTTCATGGTCACACTGCTTCAAAAAGCTGGGCTCACTTTAATGGTGTAGGACTGAACATTGATTGTGTTTTTGGGTCCAATCTACAAATCATACAACTTGTCACTGCAGCTGCAATGTTTAAACGGGACTGAATGTCACAATTGAGGGTAATCTGTGGCATTGTTCATCTAGTGGCATGACCATAACTGAATTAGGGTCTTGAACTTGTATGTGTACTCAGCCACGTGGTTCCACAACGCAACAGAAGTATAACAAGACCAGGGTTGTAATCAACACAAATAAAGTGTTTATTTATAAAAAAAAAACTTGGTGCCTTCAAAAGACCAAGCAGGTTAAATAGCTGTTATAAAATAACAGCTTGCAAACCCCTTAAAACAATCCTAACTGGGACATTATAGGGCTCTCATTTTTGTGCGTAGCTTTTAATCAGTGTATTCAATTCAAGTAATAAAACTATATATATTCGCTTATCAGCCATTTAAATGAACTTAAAACATTTTCTTTCCAGGTGTGTACAGCCACTACATGTGCAGTTTTAATTGCCAAGATTTTTATATTTGATGTAAGTCTCATTTCAAGCACCAATTTTCTTTTTTAACTTTTTAATGAAGAGATTAATTTGACTTGACACTGACTACACTAGAGATTGAAAAGGGATTGTCATGGGGCATTGTTTACTCAACACAGTGCCAATAAATAGGACTAACTGTTACCTAGTTTTCAGGTGCTAATAACTCGCTAGATTTTGTGGCAAGTTCATCTGATAATTTAGTTGTGAGTAGACAACCTTGCACAATATTTTCAGCTTATATTTACTGGCACACTTTATACGACTTTTGCGATTCGCTCCTCACAGTGGCGCATACTCTTTACTTGCCTTCTTTTGACTAGTTACGTCTGTGCCTATCATCACTCTTTTTTTTTTATAGAATTAAATGTGATCATTTTCTTTTGCTGTTGTTAAAAGAATTATAATAACTTAACAATAGGCCATTTTTGTGATTGTAATTTCAATAAATAAATGTTTAATAAAAAAAAACTTAAACTATTTCTATTAAATTCGTTATATAAATAGGTATTTTTTCCTGGTAAAGTTTTTTTCTGTTAGGAAATTTGGTTATGCTATCGAACATCATCGCACATTATGTATACTTTCAGTTCACAAAGACTGTTATATATGTAAGTTGCATGATGTCTAACTTTTTCAACTATAAATCTAATTTATCTAAGTCTTGAATCTATGCTTTACTTATTTTAACTGTGAAGACTAGTCTGAAAGGCAGTTAAAAATACATTACCATAACTACCCATCCAGTTCATATGCTTTCGATGGACTAACTATAAATAATGATATATACAGGAATCAATTAGTGAAATGGAAAGTATTCTTACTTTTTTTGTCTGCTTGTATATGTATATATACAGGAATCAATTAGTGAAATGGAAAGTATTCTTACTTTTTTTGTCTGCTTGTATATGTATATATATAGACATTTATGTACAGCTGTGGGTAAACCTTTACTTTGAAGCTACTGATTTCATTACCAACTTGCCTTTAGGTAAAATAAATGGGTGAAATTTTTACATTTTAAGCTTCAAAATTATTATTTTTTATGAAAGAAGCAAAAAAAAAATAAATTGAATTGGATTGAACTCTTCTGGATCTCCTATGCTTTTTGTTTGAAAAATATTTTTCTTAACTGTTTAAGTTTCACACTTCATAATGATAACATTAGAATGTATTCTTATCATATGGGAATAGCTGCATGGTGCTGAGTAATTCTTCAACTGTAAACTTTATTTACTACACTAAAAAACAGCTTACTAAAAAAAAGAGTCATAGCTTTAAATTAAAAATGTTTCCATTTCTAACTCACAAGTATTCCAACTCAAAAATAATACAGTATTTTCCCTATGAAAAATAAATTCAATGAATCATTTCCAGGGTCACACCAATTTTTCAAAATAATTTTTACATTAAATACATTTTATTTCTAACAAATGAACTAAAAAGCTGATAGTAATATTTGGATAAAAAAAAAATCAAAGGTGTATAAAACATGTATTTACCATCACAAGAAATGATATGATGCAAGAAGGAGATGAAGTCCGTGTATAGGTTATAGTAAGTGAATGTTCAAACCCTTTTCGCCACATTGGCAGCTTGGAGAGTCTTTTTTGTTTCTTTTTTCAAAATTATATAAACAAGTAATTTAAGTATACCAGCCTCAGATTTGTACAACTTTTATCACTAGTGATAGGACATTTATAGCTAGTGACAGGACATTTATAGCTAGTGACAGGACATTTATAGCTAGTGACATGACATTTATAGCTAGTGACAGGACATTTATAGCTAGTGACAGGACATTTATAGCTAGTGACAGGACATTTATAGCTAGTGACATGACATTTATAGCTAGTGACAGGACATTTATAGCTAGTGACAGGACATTTATAGCTAGTGATAGGACATTTATAGCTAGTGATAGGACATTTATAGCTTTCAATGCAGTACTAACAAACAAACTCAAAACCATTAACAGATTCTGATTTTTATTTAAGTTGTAAAGGTTTGAGGTATGGCTGACTTTACATGTTTTATTAATCAACTTCATTTACTAGATAATTAGTGCAGCTTTCTGATCTTAAAATAATATTATGCAGAAACTAATTAAATTTTTAATAAAATTATTACGGAGATAGATTTATGTTGCCTAAGTACTCTCCAATAATAAACATCTAAACAGGCAATCTAATAATGATTTTAGTGGGACAGGTGGCCGAGTGGTGTAGATACTCGACTGTCGATCTGAGAGTCCTGGGTTCGATCCTCTGTGAGGCCCATGGAATTTTTCCAGGTGAAATTCGGTGCAAAGTCATCCCATAAGTCCACCCAGCTTTAAATGGGTACCTGACTTAATTTGGGGAAGTAAAGGTGGCTGGGCGTTGTGCTAACCACACAATCTCTTTATATGCTGAGGTTATAGAAACAGATGAATTCTACACTTCATCTACCCTGATGGCTCGTTAGGGCTAAGGGAACTTAACTTTTTTTTATGTACTCTTAAAACCAGTGTGTGGTCAAATGCGTGCCCTCAATGAACATCTCAAAACATTGTAACTCAGTTTGGACATTGCTTTCATTTCTTGATCCCATCAATAAGAAAAAATGGGGAAAATATTACTGTAAAAATGACACATATTTGTGTACACGTATGTCAAATATTAAGGAATATGGAGATGTTTTTAAAAAATATCACTCTATAAATATAGAATAGTAAAACATTTTTAAAATGTGTCCAGATTTGTTCAAACTACTGTTTGGTTTCAATTTAATGAGAATTATGTATTCAATAAAATTTTAACATATAAAACTAACTGAAGATTTTGACTTACGCAATTATTAAATCCTCATTTAATTCTGTGTTCTGACATTTAAAATTCAGCCCTTTTAAATTATTATTCAATTTTTTATTTTTAGTTAAATTTAAGTCGTTTTTTTTTTTTCCAGTTTTGTTTGACAGCTTTTTTTTTTTTTTTTTTTACATTTGTAAATTACAAAAATAGTTGTCATGAGAATCTTGTTTTGTTGTTTAGAATAACAAGCCTCTACTAGCTTCATAGAGCAGTTCTAGTTGTCTAAATAAACCTTGATCAAATTTACTTTAAAAAAGTACAATTTATTGATTTTCATAATTGCTCTTTTTCTATTTCAGTTTGAAGGTACAAAAAGCAGCAACAACCCGCTCAGTTATTGCCTGATCATCATCTCTTTTGTTCTAGCTTGGGCCGAAACATGGTTCATGGATTTTAAAGTCTTACCACAGGAACAGAAAGCCTTGGAGAGACTTCGACAGTCAGGCATATGTAAGTCCAACCTTTTATTTTATAATTTTGAAAACGTCAAACAGGTTTATCCTTGGTTCAGAATGTAATATAGTACTTGTCAGTTTTAATAAAATATGTTGTTCATTGAGTTTCTGCATATATTTCTCTCACCAGCTAACTATGGACCTAACTATGGATCGATTTATGTACCTATCCGACCAAGTGGTCGTCCAGATGACATGAGATCACTATTGACTGAGGACGCCACATTTTACTCTCCAGTTGAATCACCAGCAGGTAGGTTTGTCATTTAAAAGAAAAAAAAATTGTTTTTAGCTTTCAGTAGTACCTTTTATTATGAGCTTGTTTTTAATGAAATACTTATTTTAACTGGTTGTGCACCATAGGTCAATGTTGTGGTCGGTCAGATAGTTCCTAGTTTTGTTTCGTTTTAACTTTTATTTGGTATTTTTTAATTATTTAAAATTGGAAATATTATGGTTTGCTTTGTTGTTCACAAAATTGAATCGAGTTTTTCAAAGTATATAATAAATTTTATGATATTTTGCAATTAAACAGAGGGTTTTTCCGGTTAGCATGATTATTACGTATGAATTTTATAGACCAATAAAATGTAAAGTATGTTATACAGATTTGTTTTGGAATGTGTTTATAATTACATTCTTTTTTTTTATTTTTATGAATTGATTTTTACTGAACACTAATAATAACTTAAAATATATAAAATTTATTGAAAAATACAATGTATCTTCTATCTTAAATCAGTCAAAAGTATGTTTTTCAAATATTAATACAAAAATTAATTTGTATTAAATTAATCTTCATTCAATTTTCTTTATTTTGATATATATTAAATTTATTGAAAGAACTCTCTTAAAATTAAGTCACTTATAGATGCAACCCTTTCATTTGACTGGCTAATTTACCTCTGGCCAAAAGGCATTTTTCCCTGTGGCACGCAACCAGTTAAGAAGTTTTCTCCAATAAATTTATTGAAATACAGATGATCCATCCTGGACTATACCTCAATTTATAAATGAAGTCTTTGTAATAAAATCTACAGTTAGAAACTAAATTCTCTAAATCTTTGAAGATAATTATTTATTTATTTTATTGGTTTTTACATTGGCACTCTTATTGTTTACATTTTTTTATCTGAACTTTGTTCACCGCTTGATGTTCATTTTTTCAATAACCTACCAAATTGAAATAGTTTGATATGACTTTTTAAGTTATTGCATAGAACTGGTGATCCTTCCTTATCAATGCCAATCATTATGACCTTTGAACTTTTCTTTTTACTGTAACTCTTTTTTTTTGCACCACACTTCTTAAAAATCATAATTTTTATAAAAATGTACATGAAAAACAGCTATAATTCACCCTATCGCACAGTACGCAAATACTTCCCCAAGGACCAAAACATAAAATCTTGCATCAGTGGTGATGAAACTCTCTTGTTGTATATTAAAAATTTTCACTCATTGTATAAGAGTAATCTGCCCATAGTTGACCTATAATGAATAAAAAAAAATTATACCTTGGTACATCATTCAATGTCTCATCTTAAAATGAACCATTTTATCATTGAATGAACTCTTTAGTTTCCTGCTCACTTTGCCAGAATTATGATAAATTTGGTTCACCTACATAGTTGTTTTTTTTCTGTTATTGTCTCGCAGAATCTGATGAGGAGGAAGTTCCACAAGGAGCCAATGGGGGCCAACCTAGTGCGTACGTTAGTGCCCAGTCGTCAAGGCCATTAACCAGACAGGCAAGCGCTGTGTCCATTAACACACACACTGTAGAGGTATAGGGCGTTGGATTGTCCCCCCCCCACCCCCCAGGCCGCCTTCCACCCTTATACTGTATACTAAACCTCCCCATGTGAAACCTTTTTTTTTTTTCATAATTTCTTCAGCTCTATGTGAACTCTCGACATACACATTGAACATTAGATAGAAATTCAGTAACAGTTCGTCTTATTTTGTAAAAAAAACAAACCAAAAAAACAAATTGGAAGTATCCTTGTACACCTCATGGGATTCAATCCTTTAGAGCTGGTTTGGATCTGAAGCTTAGTCCAAAGGATCCATTCAGCACTTCCACACAACATTACCAATTCAAGGTGATGTAATGTTTCTAATAAATAAATACATGTGTTGACGTTTGTTTAACAAATGTCTTCTCTATACATGTACCTTCTACTTAAAGTTCACTCTACTGCTCCATTCTATCAAGCCCAATTGCTCCATCCTGTCCCTAACTGTCTGTTCTCTACTGCAGCGCCGCCACCTAAAAATATGGGAGCCCCATACAACTACTGGCCACTGGGTTACAAAATTTCAAGGACCATAAGACCCACTTTATATCCTTATGTATAAAAAGTTTACTTAATCTCATCCAAATCTTTGTCTCTGGCTATTTCATTATTTGATAGAATGTACTGCAAGATAAGGACTTTGCTCAAATTAAAGAGAAAATAATTTTTGATTATCACTAGCTCCTTTACACATTTAGACGGTGAGGCAATGAAAGATCCGGGGAAAAAAATATCCCATCCAAACCAAGATCACAAATAGCATTTTAAAGATAAAGAGGTCCTGTTATATAATCTTTGAAAGTTCTGGTGATCTAGCTCATCTTTAAAGATATCAGAAAAGTCATTTAAATAGTTTACTATGAAAACTTTACATGATGATGAAAAATTATCTATATAAAGTATTTATGTCCCCGAAGTTTGAAATCGGATAAAAAAATAAGACATATGCCCTTCATACTTTTAAGCCCACCCTACATTTCTGACATCAAAGAGTCCAAAACATATTGAAAGATTTTTATGTAGAATATTTCTTGTGACTTTAGATCAGAGGTGGCCAGAAATGGCTTTTAGAGCTGAATTAGGCTCTTCCAAGAGATGTCACTTAGAGCTGAATTTGGCTCTTCCATGAGACGTCACTTAGAGCTGAATTTGGCTCTTCCTTGAGTTTTGTGCAGCTCCCTAAGAGACAGTTTTGCTCTTTTATTGAACTATTTAGTTATGTATAAAATACTTGTCGAGATTTTACGTCATCAGATTAATGGGGCGGAGGGGCTCTTTGAAGTCAGCGAGCCCAAAGTGATCGCTTAGTTTGCTGTGCCCAAGAAGGCTCTATATATACTTGTTTTGTATATAAATATACATATTGCTATGAGGGAGTCAATCTTTTTAATGAGGGCTTCTATACGAGTGGGGCTCAAATAGCCCATCATATCTCAGGTAGCAGGCAGGTAGTGGCGACAAACAAAGAAACTTCGGTGAGTTTGTCATAACTAATATATATATAATAGCCGTTAATGAGAATGAGTGGAGCGTAGGCCAGATCAAACAGATGATGTAAGAAATGTTGGTGTTCCAGAGCCATTCTTACGTTTTTGGGGGCCTTAAGCAAAGAAATATTTGGTGGCTCTAGATAAAGTTACATTTGGTGGCTCTAGATAAAGTTACATTTGGTGGCTCTAGATAAAGTTACATTTGGTGGCTCTAGATAAAGTTACATTTGGTGACTGTAGATAAAGTTACAGGTAGGGCCATATGTAAGTCTACATTTTGGTGGTTCCAGGCAAAGCTACATTTGTAGACCCTAGTTTAAGTCATGTTAGACAATTTTAGTTAACGGCTGACCAGGCCAATAGCGGGGGGGGGGGGGAGAAAATAAATGTTACTAAGTAGAGCAAACAAGCAGAGGGGGGCCAGACAAAAAGCAGAGGGGGGCCCGGTCCTCCTGGCCCCCGCACGCTACGGGCCTGCGGCAAACCACAAGTCATTAGCCTTAAAAAAAAACGGCGAAGGCTAATTATTTAGTTTCAAATATTAAACCCGGTGAACTGTAATTATACTTCAGATTTGAGTTTGTAATTCACACAACGAACATTCTAATTAAATTAATCCCATACAGTAGCGACTTGAGTTTGTAATTCACACAACGAACATTCTAATTAAATTAATCCCATACCGTAGCGACTTGAGTTTGTAATTCACACAACGAACATTCTAATTAAATTAATCCCATACAGTAGCGACTTGTGAACTATTTATAGTATCGGTAAACGTACGAGATTCGGTACAGATTAACTGACACAGTATCTTTGAACACCCTATGACTTCACGGTCACCGGTTAATAAATGTGTGTGTGTGTGTGTTATGAACAAGTGTGATAATATATAGGTTAGTTGCTAAATTTAAACCATGAAAGCACTGGTCACATGACAGTGACGGCAAAAATGTAGGCCGAATCGTTCATAATTCGGCTCATGTAACCAGGTGATTTTGGGGGTAGGGCATGTGACGCATTCTTTTGAAGTGGCTGGTTGCCTAGACCGTTAGTTTCAGAATTTGAAGTTGCCTTGTTCAGGGGGACTGCACCAGTCATAGTACCACGCCACCAGCTTTTGTTATGGGCCCTTAGGGTGGGGAAACAAGCGACAAAAAGATTATATTTTTTTTATTACAAAGAAATAAAGTTTGATCAATTAAAAAAAAGTTATTAAATGCGATTGTAAGTGAAACACAACATTTTTGAACCCATTTTTTGTATAATGTTTAACATTTAAGTTAACTACTTACATTTTGACTAAGTTCAGGGTTATGAAAAAGATACAAAAATCTGTGTATGGAACTGTCCGCATCGCAGTCCCCCTGGCGATCTGCTTTCATGTTGCAGCAAAGCAAGAAAGCACTGCCTTTCCTCCAGTGCCGAGGTTATAGTAGTAACCTTAAAATGGTTGTGATCTTTTAGGATTTTATCAAGTTTCTGATTAAATATTCTTTTTATACTTGTTGGTTCCTTTTACACAATTTTAAAACAAAATGCAAACAAACTTTCTGGAACAGGCCGTCACGTGTAAGCTACATTCAATACAACATCGTATCAGAACTATCAGCATTACGGGACCTGGGCAAAGTAAAGTTGCCTCCCCCCTCCCCAATCATCTGCGACAACCACAGAGAATCGTGATACGATATATTTATAAGCCAAATAACATTGCGGGGGGTGTGGGGGAGTGGGGGTGTCTCTAAACTCGTGTGGTCACGTGTAATGTTCCCTCTAATGTTTAGAACTCTGAAATTAATCTCTATAGACAACAATTTGAATAATATTGATACATTATTGTAGATGTTTACTAAACGAAACAGGTGTGCGCTCTTTTGTAAAGTGTGCGCGCCGTGCCCTCGGCGAGTTGTGCTCACGCACACAAGCGCACAGCTTAGAGGGACTCTGGGAAACACCAACGGACCCCGTGGATAAGGACCGCCAAGCATCGTACGTGTTTAGTGCATGACCGCTGAACCATTTTGTAAGAAC
This sequence comes from Bulinus truncatus, assembly GCA_021962125.1. NCBI lineage: Eukaryota > Metazoa > Mollusca > Gastropoda > Planorbidae > Bulinus > Bulinus truncatus. Next base: position 6,237,487 of record JAGDYQ010000003.1, read on the forward strand.
CAAATAGAAAAATAAACATGCACGTTACTTATTGGCCTAATTTTGGTTATAACAGCAACCATTCACAGCAACCATTCACCTGTTTGGGTGGCACGACTTCTGCTACACTGGGTGATGTAATACTGCTACACTGGGTGATGTTAATATTAAGCCTATGAATTTTGTTAGTACATTTTTATGTACAACATTTAGATCGATGATCAAGTGATAAGGTATTACTTCTGCCAGGTCGAACACTTCACAGTCCGTTGAGTACTGGAGTTGTATCCTAAAACAAGAACTTTGGGCCCTTTATACAGACGTTAAGTCTTACTGCACCAGGGGTTTTATGTTATGAACTCAACAGAATGAGAAAACTTCCTTTCTGTTGAACTGTTGAGTTTGGCGAGGTTGTTGTTGTTGTTGTTGTGTATATCTCTCGTATGTGTTGATTATTCTGTTGTCATGGATACCCGGAGATCGCCGTACTGATGGCCGTTAATAATCGTGAGGCTGTTCTGTGACAATGATGTTCACTGTGTTGGATACATCCATAGTTTATGTAAGAAAATTATCCTGTCGGTTTTTTTGTATCCTTTAACATTACCGTGTGGGCCCCGTCACATGTGAAATTTAATTTATTTATTTAGTCTCAAGTAAGTATAGAAACTCTCGTGTGATGTCGGCGCCTTCAGACATACACTTTGTATGTGATTCTGCTGACAATTGTGACACACTTTGTATGTGATTCTGCTGACAATTGTGACACACTTTAATGTGACGCTGCTCTCTCTCTCTCTCTCTCTCTCTCTCTCTCTCTCTCTCTCTCTCTCTCTCTCTCTCTCTCTCTCTATCTCTCTCATCCTCCCTCCTCCCTCCCTCCCCCCCCCCCCACACACACCCTAAAACCCCCCCCCTCCCCCCCCCACCCCCCGTGTGTGTTGTTTATTGACAAGATTATATAGATCAGTGTAATCATTCAGGGCAGTGCATTGATTAAAAAAAATTTCTAATGTCATTTAATGAGCATGTTCTAATAAACAAATTATACAAACAATGAAACATCTGTTTTGAGAAGAGAAAATTATCTTAAAACCTTACAAGTTTGACAAATAATCAAGTTTTAATTAATTTTTTTGTAACAGGTTAGGGATTTATTAGCTGTGTGTTTATTGCAGTAAGAACATGTTCCTTTCTTTAAAATATACAAAGTTTTTTAAAACCAGTTTCACTTCAATCCTAGTATTATTTTTTTTTAGAATTATACTTTTTTGTGTGGAAATTTTGTTTTTTATTCTTATTTAATAATATGTGAAGTTATTAATTTGTTATAACTTTTAAATATTTACTAATAACATTTGGCTATTTTATAAAAAAAAAATATTAAAATCTTTAAATAGTTTAATAGAAACTGTGTTTTAGTCTAGTTATGTTGTACTCCTGGCACATTGCTTATACTGTCATTGTTATGTTGTTAAGGTGTATTTAGTGTTGTAATATTCATTTGTTTGGTGTGTATCCAGGAGAATGAGTATATCAAGTTGGCCAAACATTCCTGGGATGTATTGTGGACATATGTCAGTAGTCCAGATTCAGACTGGAACCTGGAAACTGGTGTGGACGAGACCACTGGAGTTGTACACAGCAAGAAAGTCAGGAGTGTGGGGAAGGTGTTTAGACTAAAGGTTGGACAAATTGTACATTTCATTGGTTGTGATTTGTTCCTCTTGTGTTCATTGTTTCTGTTGTCTTACTGTACAATTAGCATCTGCTATTAAATACTCTACCCTGTACAATTAGCATCTGTTGTTAAATACTCTACCCTGATCTCTCCTCTTTTGACATTATTGCTCAGGTAGGGGGGTCAAAGCACATTACCACTCTCCATGATCTACTGCCACTTTCCTGCACTCTTACACTCTCAGAGCTAATAGGTCTCTCTCGACCTGGTTGATCAAGTTCTTTCTTGTTCTTCTCCTTGACTTCTCTCATTTGGTGTTATCCTGTTTACTTCCTTGGCATGTGGTGTGTTTTCTTTCCAGTAGCTAAATATTTTTATCCCAAATAAGATCATTTTAATTTTCTAAATTTGGCACGGCTAAAAAGCTTAGTTTGGAAAAATGTTGCTCACATTTCAACTTGTACGTCATTCCCTTGAACGATTTTTTTTTTTTTATTAATTGTAACAGTATGATTACAGTGTTGTCAATGTACCTGCTGGATTTGTAACATTTTTTGGCAACTTTGTCAATGATGAAAAAATATTTCTTATGAGCAAAAAAATAAAAAAGACTGAACATAATTGATTTAATTCCTTTTTTTTATCTAACACTAAATTTAAACACATTTGTTTTTTTGTGTGTGGTGCAGTTGAGACATTTACTTAAATCTATTCAAATAACTTGTGTGTGGTACAGTTGAGACATTTACTTAAATCTATTCAAATAACTTGTTTGTTATTTCAGGGGGTTGTAGATTTACCAGCCAAACAGTTGTATGAGGATATGACATTTAAACCAGAGTTACAGTCCACATGGAACAAAGCCATTAAGGAATGCAGAGTGAGACATGGATTTCACTATTTTATAACTTTTTTTTTTTTTAAAGCAACTATATCTTCATTAACTTTTACTTTTTGAGATCATTATGATAAAGCTCATGAGCTGGAAGACTTCCATTACAAAATTGGCTACTTTTATGACAGTAAAATGAAAAACATAAACCAAAATAAGGGATTTCTACTAGAATAAGATTGAAAGTAATTTAAATAAGTCTATAAAATTTTATTTCTTGCTCATTTTTTTTTTAATTTAGCACTCATTCTAAATAATTTTATTACATGTGATATAACTCTAAACATATTTCTCTTCACCTGCCATAAGCAGCCACTATGATGTACACTAATTCCAGTTACTTTATTTGATGTATCTATTAGATTAAGCAATTGTTTTGTATGTATTGAATGTTTTGTATGTATTGAAAACAGACTGATGCTTTAGATTTGTGCACCATAATGTAGGTTCTTCAAGTTGTCGATGACCACACAGATATCTTATACAACATCGCTGCAGAGATTGCTGGTGGTGTCATCACTAGCAGGGACTTTGTCAGTTTACGGACATGGGGTCAGCGTGACGGTCTTTACATTGGTGCTGGTATGGCGGTCACCCACCCTGACATGCCACCACAGAAAAACTACGTCAGGTAATATCTTTCATACCTCACTTCCTCATCTTGGGTGATTGTAACTAATGATTGTGACTGTTGATTGTAAGGTTGTTGCAAAGATGGTGACTCAGTAGTAGTAGAGATGAGAGTATGTCAAAAGGTTTGAATTCTCAGTTCAGTGTTACAATTTACCTGTGCCTTCCCTGTGGCTTTTTGCTGCCTAGACTACTTATAATGTATGATAATAGAGAAAGCAATGTAGAACTTCAGTAGCTAGGTGGGTTATTTTTTGGTAGCCAGCCAGATCGTCATACGGCAGCTCAATCTGCATGCTGTAGGTTATGGGCTCGACTCCCAGAATGTCTAGTCACCTTGTTTATTTTTCTGTGGTGTTTCCATGGCCATTGCTATATCAGCTATAGCAGGGGACAACAGAAGGGACACTGCAACAAACCATCCTATCAGTTTACAGGATCAAAGAGATAAACACAAGTTAGTTACTGGTGAAGTGAGGAAGAAAGTTAGTTACTGGTGAAGTGAGGAAGAAAGTTAGTTACTGGTGAAATGAGGAATAAGTTAGTTACTGGTGAAGTGAGGAAGAAAGTTAGTTACTGGTGAAGTGAGGAAGAAAGCACCCTACTAGGGAAAATGGATTTTGATTTTTATTTATAGCATGCATGATCATTATAAAACTATTTGATAGAGAGAAGAGAAAGAAGAGGGGATGACAGCTTAAAATATCTGTCTTGAAAATTAACATTGTTTGGTTGGACCTATAGACATTTATTTATCAGTATCCTGTAGGTCTGAATCAGGTTGAGGTATTATATTCTTCTTCTTCCTTTGGCTCTTCAGCCCATTTAGTGCCCTGGCCTGCCATACTACTCTTCTCCACTTTTCCTGATCCATGGTCTTCTTTCTTCACTCTCTCACTCCTATGGCTTTAAGGTCTTTCTCCACTTCCTCCAACCATCTGCTTCTTGGTATGCCTTTAGGCCTTTTCTCATTGGGTGTTGCCTTATATATTGCTTTTGGACCTCTGTTGTTTTCCATTCTTTCTATGTGCCCTACCCACCTCAATCTATTCATTTTGATTTCAGCTGTTATATTTGGTTCTTCATATAGTTCACAGTTTTGAATTGGTTCTACTTCTCCACTCTTTATTGTCCTTTGCTGGCCCATATATTTTCCTAAATATTATCCTTTCCCAAGTGTTTAGCATATTTTCTGCTTGTATTATCACTTGATTTTATTTTGAATACTCAACCACAACTGGTACATTTTTAAAGCTTGTATTCTACATCCCCTGAGGCTGTAATGATAACAAAGGCATCACAAAGTGTATTTGTAGCTGGTAAATCTGGGTTTAGAGATGCAATTTGCTTTGACCTTATCAGGCTCACCATCTTTACAAAATAGAGTCAGAATTGAAATGTTGGATGCATCTATAAAAATAGTGGCCAAATGAGGCTTTAAGAGAAGCATGTACCTCTTTGATGAGATTTGTGTGATTCTTTGATGAGATTTGTGTGGCTCTTTCATGAGATTTGTGTGGTTCACAATAAGCCAGTTTTTTTCATATTATTTAATTACTTTTGTCCACTAAGCGTTGATAAATTGAATACAGTGCAGCTGCTTAAAGTAATTAATTATATGGCTCTCATTGACCTCAAGCATGGCCAGACCTGGTCTATAAGACATGGCCAGACCTGGTCTATAAGACATGGCCAGACCTGGTCTATAAGACATGGCCAGACCTGGTCTTTAAGACATGGCCAGACCTGGTCTGGCAAGTTAACAGTATCACATTTCTCAATTGTATATTTTATTTGTAAACTTTATACATGTACAAGCAAAATACACAGAAATTAATTGACTAAAAAACTTGGTTTAGATATTTAAGTAGTTTTTCCAGTAGCTTTGTGGATTTTTCTCGCTAACAAAAAAATCTATATATTTTATTCTGACCTATAAAAAAAATTCAGATTATTAATAAATTGAACTATGCAACTAAATTTTGTTGATAATTTCAGAGGTACAAATGGAGCTGGGGGCTGGGTCTACGAGATTCACCCGAAAGATGCTCAAAAAACTTTATTTTACTGGTATATGAACACAGACATTAAAGTAAGTGACACTTGATATAAAATTTGTATCTGTAACCTCTGCATACCAAGGGATTGTGTGATAAGTACAATCCCCAAAGTCGACTTTACTTCCCCAAATGAAGTCAAGTACCCATAGCTGGGTGGACTTGAGAGACTTAGACCAACTTTCACCTGGACCTGTAAAAATTCCTTTAATACATTTTTAAGTTTGTTTGCATGATTTCTTATTGTTTATTGGTTCACTAGTGTAGAATGGACTCATAGACTGTAATAGGAAGGGATTGTTTCACTAGTGTAGAATGAGCTCATAGACTGTAATAGGAAGGGATTGTTTCACTAGTGTAGAATGGGCTCATAGACTGTAATAGGAAGGGATTGTTTCACTAGTGTAGAATGAGCTCATAGACTGTAATAGGAAGGGATTGAGAGGGAAAGATATTACTACAGAAATGTTTCATGTACATTACAAAAGAACTTAACCACTGTTCTAAAAGAATGGAGGCATCAATTCATTGGATATTCAAGGGGGATTAGGGTACACGAACCATGCACAAACTTGGTCTGTTAAAACTAAGCTCATTTAATTTCATGGTGTTAAGCAAAGCTTTTACTTAGTGTCATTTAGTTGTACCCTTTTTTTATCAGGGAGAACACAGTTAGGGTTGTTTAATTACACAGTGTGAAAACACTATTTTTTTAGAAAAAGTCGAAACTTCAAACCAACGGCCATGTTTGTCGCCAGTTTCTAAATATCAAACATTCAACAGTTATGTATTTAGATAAAATATGTACTAATTAATAACAAATTTAGTGATTAAAATTTTTAATGCAGCTCCCAAATGCATTTATTTGACCACAATGCTTTATTTCTGAGTTGCCTGCAATCAGTTAATGACCCAATTCAGAGTTGCATGTGATCAGTTAATGACCCAATTCAGAGTTGCCTGTAATCAGTTAATGACCCAATTCAGAGTTGCCTGTAATCAGTTAATGACCCAATTCAGAGTTGCCTGTAATCAGTAAATGACCCAATTCAGAGTTGCCTGTGATCAGTTAATGACCCAATTCAGAGTTGTCTGTGATCAGTTAATGACCCAATTTCAGAGTTGCCTGTGATCAGTAAATGATTCAATTCAGAGTTGCCTGTAATCAATAAATGACCTAATTCTAAAAACAGGTCACTTGTCAACAGCACTGTCTTTTATTTCTGGTCTTTTGTTATAAGTGTAATTCGGCTACTTTTTAGTTATTTTGAGCATCAGCTTAATTATGATTAAATTGATGACGAATCATCACACATCAGAACAATCGAGAGAAAGAAATGTGAAAGAGGAACTATCATCAAATTTTGAAGATGAACCCTGCTGCCTCGCTCACCTCAACAAAAACAGCTGTTGATAAATACAGACAAGAACAACAAATGAACTTAAATTTCAAAATTACTAGGACAGATACCAATTTTTGGCTAAGTTAGCGAAAAAAAATATTTTGAATCTTTTCCCCTATGATCCCTTGCGAACATCTTTGTTTCTTTTTCTGGTTAAGTTGAACTGACAGATCTATTTAAATGGTCAAGTTAAGCTGTGCGGCTAAACAGATAATTTAATAGTCAACTATAGGCTAATGCATTTATTTCAATATAAAAAGAATTATTCCATTAACTAAACTAACTTTGTTTATTAAACCAATTTGATAAGATGTAATCACAACACTTTAAATACCAATGGTAAATGAAATAATTTATGTTGATTTCATTTAGCATTCATTTTGATCCCAAATTTTAATTATTTCAATTATTTTTTTTTATTGAGCTGTAGCTCTAGTAAAAAGTAAAGTGACATTATGGTCGTTATATTTTATTATTTTTCAGGGCTGGTTTCCTCAAGCATTAATTGATGCCAACATGGCCAAAGTCCTGATGGATTTCTTGCAAGACTTGCGGAAGCATGTAAAAGATATAACAAATTCCTAGCTTTAAATTCTATCCTAGCACATTATGTATTATTGTATCAAAATGTACAATGTTGGTCCAAGTGTTTTGTTTGATCAAGGGGGAACAACCACTCTATAATGTGCCTCTCCCCGTCTGCTTATTACTTATGCTATTACAAAACTTTTTTGCTCATTATAAAATGCCATTAGTCTTTGCAAGTTCTCTTTCAGCCTTGTTGTCTGTGTTTGTTGGCTTAGTGAATTATAAACATAGCTCTTTCACCAGGTGTCCTAAATAAATTTAACAACAACTACTGTAGCTCATGAAGTGGAGCATCAGGTCAGCTTGTTTTGTTAGATGAATAAATTGTAAGAAAATAAATGCTTGCTAAATGAATTTTATTACAGAATGCTTGTGCTACTTCTTAATTATAATTCTTTGTCTCATAAACTTAAGCTCTTATTGTCATTGGTCTTTCATTTAAAAAGATATTTTGAATTGCGTTCTTCGGCTCATTCTCTGTACAGAATCTTTTCATGTCTGTAGATGAACATTTTCATTTTTTTAAATTCCTTTTATTTGAAATAAAAAAAAAAACACACATACATACAAGTCTTTTATTTATCTTGTTTGCTTGAAAGTTTGACTTAATGATGTAATGTATAGTAATATTGATTATTTTATTTTGTACTTAGAGTGAGCTTTTACTAAATTTTTAAAATACATTACAAAAAAATTGGTTTTTGAAATTTCATATTAGTGAAAAATAACAAAAATTTGAACTCATTATTTTTCTTTTTGAACACTAAATACTCTTACTCATTATCATTTTCAAAGTATGTGCATTGATAAAGGTGACCAGATTTTTTTTACCTGAATTATTATAAAGTTTTTCTTTGGAAACTGAAAACTAAACATGGTGTGCATAATGAAATAATTTTATTTTAATGCTCCTTTGTTTTGAGTTTAATTTTAGATATACGTGTACATATATTATACTTTTTTTGTGTGGCTATAAAATAATAATTATTGAAGATATTTTAGTTATGAACTGGAACAAAGTATTTTATTCTCAAAGTTGAAAATGTATGTATGTTTATTATATTGTGAGTCTGTTATTTTATATTGTTAACATGTACACATTATTGTATGAGCTGTATTAGGTAGTTATCGTTTTGTTTATTAATTGTAAATAAAAGAAAAGGTTAAAAGTTTTTGATGAAAAGAATATTTGATTGATGCCTGCTAGAAAATAATTACCCTTTTTATGCTCCAATAGTGTTGTTATTTTATATTTCATATGACAGTTTTCAAATGGCTTTCTTGTTACAGTGACACGTTTTTGTGTTCATATCTGCACAAACAAACAATTGAAGGATTATGTTAACCATGTCTATTAGACTTGTAAGTGCTTGCATACTTTCATTTGCTAAAAAGCAATTATATGTATTTTTTTTTTGTGTGTAATACTTTTAATTTTTTTCTATTGAGGAAATTATTTTGAAGAGTAATTTTTTTTTAAAATCAGAAAGTCATAGTCCTTAATTAATTATTATGTAATATTCATTATAAAAAATGATATTGATACCTCATAATTATGACAATCACATTAGTTCTAACCATCATCCTGATATTTTAAAAGAAAATACAAAAGAGTTAAATTTGCAACTTTCACTACTGTTACAGAAAGAGCTGATAAGAAAAAAATTGAATTCTGAGTTGGAACATTTTGATTTTATTAAAATAATTGTTGGAACTATTTCCTTAAGTGGAGTTAATATTTCATAACATAATGTTCAACATCATGTTTAATTTTCATTTTATAAAGATTTTTGCATAGCTGCAGTTATGTATGTCATTGAACAAAACCTGGTCACTGACATAATCATGTTGCTTCTATAGTTGACTTGATGCTTAAGTCATCTCCATGGTGACCACTGTAAATGGTGCCAGGAAGTAAAAATTCCCATTGGAACCTATGTTCAAAAGTCTCTGCAACAGCGCATTTTAAAAATAAAAGATCACATTAAACTAATTATCTACATATATCCATTTTTAGAAGATTATATATACATGTATCTCCTCTTTGTTTTCTATTAGTTTGTAATTGTTATTTCTGTTTAATTGATTAGTTTTGGCTCAAAATATCGATGTGTCATTTTAGTAAAAGTGAGAAAAGTGCTTTAAAAAGGTGAATATTAACAAAAGTTGAGCTTAAAAAACTATTATAACTAATTAATCATTACATGAAAAAAAAACAAATTTTAATGATACCTTAAATTTAGAATCGTTAATATTAGTAGGTTTTAAATTATTTATTACATATCACATTATTATTAAAATGCCAGATCGATATTTTTTGTAAAAATACTAATTATTTAGCCTTGTGAACTTTATATACAAAGAGTAAAGACATTCCACTAAATATATAATCATGTAGATTGTGATTTTAATATGGTCTTATATTTTTTAAATGTGATATTGCGGAGGCTGTTTTACATAGGATTCATTGGGAATTAATTCTTTCTGGCACCATTTATTGCCATATTAGGAAAAAGTTGTTAGCAGCAATCAGTCTTTTTCTGGCTGATTATTCTAAATGCCAGGCAGGATTTTATTTTAAATTGACTGTAGATATAATTTATTTCTGCTTTTGAGTAGTTACTTTAAGACAACTTTATTTTTTGTGTTTTTATGTCACTTGTCATAATTTATGTCTCTTATGTTTTTGATGTTATACATAATATTTTTATGCTAAAATTTTTATATCATGTTTAGACATTTTAATACAAACAATAGATTTTTTTTAAAATTGTGTTTTTGGTATTTTTTTTTATTCCATCTTATAAGAATATAAATAACTTAATTGAAGTAATATGATAACTAAAACACCCTGCAGCTAATGGAGCATCAGATACATATTAACAAGAGCCAACCAGCACTATGTAAATGCCATTATGGTCACTTGATAGGGCAGTTGATATACAATGTCTTCTCAGGGTTAGTAATTTTAAGACAGATTTGAAAAATATTGTTAAGCATAGTGGAGATTTATTGTATACACTGTGTCCCAGCAAGAGGCGCCATTCTATATACTTTATTGTTATTGGCACAGACGAGGTATATATTTTTTTACTACTTTATTAGTTTTTGCACAGATTAGGGGTGGCATTTTCAGTGCTTTATTATTATTGGTACAGACAAGGGGTGGCATTCTCATTGGGGGGGGTCATTTGTATTGGCACATTTTTATTGGCATTTTTATTGGCAAATTAAAAGGGGCGGCATTCTCATTACTGTTTTATTTTTACTGGCACAAACAAGGGGCGCAATTTTATATTTCGGCCGGACGCCACAGACATAGCCCAATGTTTTCATTCATTTAGACTGATCTCCCATTGCACGTGAAGGAATGTCATACTTTTAAGGTCAAAAAGAAAAATATTATTTTATTGTAAAAAATGAAACTACATATGGGAAGAGATCTCACGATGACCAATTGTGAAAGGAAATGTAATGTGTAAGATTTAAAAAAAAAAAAAAAACTTAATTTCTTATAGAGTCGAGAATTAAAACTGAAAAGCAGATAAGGCTGGTGTGGTAAATCAACAACACGCAATTACAGAATTTCTTAAAATAGCTCAACTTTTTTTTTCTTGCATTCCGTTTGCACCATAGGACACCGCCATTGAAACCCGAGTGTTTTGACTTATAAATAAATAATTATATAAACTTTTTTTTCTAGACATTGGTGAGAGTTTCGTGCATTGATTGTCATTTACCGTCAAACATTGAAAACAATCTGACGACACATTCACGATGGCCACCCATTTGTCTGTCCCTCAATATTACAATTACACGTGGCCAAAATTACACACCAGGCCCAAAAGCAGCTTGTACAGAAAACCTTTCGACTATCGATACGACTACCATCGAGCGGTACCACCATTACTTCCCCACCAACACAGTGAAATGCCCCCTTTCTACGTACCCATGATGAAAACAGACATACCGGTGACGTACGGATCTCATGGTTTCTTCCCATCTTCAGCTTATGGCAGTGTCCCGGAGGTTTTCGCCACATCGATTCCAGAGTCAGGTCGGCCAAAGTATGATCCAGATTCAGCAGCAGTTCAACGAGACGGGTGTGCTGTATGCAAAGAAAAGAATGAAATGATGCAGACGAACAGCGGAACTATTCTGCCACTTGAGGATTATTCATCTTCGCCATCACCATGGACAAAAGAATCAGACAAAATGAGTATGCCGACAAATCGAGTAAGCTGCGAAATCGCAATGTACTTAAAACAATATTACTTGCTAGAGTGTCATTAGCAAAGACAAAGGATAGGGGGGGGGACCCATGGTTCAAGTAATCGACCCAGTGTGTGTGAGTGAAATCCCTGTAAGGATGAGATGAAATCTCTTAGATCCTATAAACCACTATATGGGACGGTTATTTATGGTGCCCTTCTTTCATCCCAAACATAGCCTATAGAGCCATTGCCATGGTGCCACCACGGATATAGCGGGAATTTCAACCATTACCTGAAATATCCATTGGTCCTTACAGGAGATAGAACCAACGACCCTCAGTCGAGAGCTTTACCACACGACCATCCGTCCCCTAATCGACCCAGTCCCGCCACCTCCTAATGCCACAACTGATTACGTGAATGTAATGTAATGTATTTAAAACATTGGGGTATAATATATATACTCAATTAAGTATTATTGACAACTCACACCATCGTATGTAACCGTTTTTTGTTGTTTTTTTCAGTTGACTGGTAGAAAACTCTGTCATATAAAGGAAAGAAAAGGTTTGTTGATTGAACTATTTGTCAACATGTTATATTTGGTGATACAAAAAATTAACTCAAATTTAATATTTAAAGTGGACGGATGTTTGAGCGCTTGACTGTTGACCTGAGAGTCCCGGATTCAATCTCGGTAGAACCAGGGAATTTTACCAGGTGAATTAGGGGTAAAGTCCCAGCGTTAATGGATACCTGGCATTAGATATGCAGAATTAAAAGGCATTGGGCGTTGTAGAGGGGAGGAAGTTCCTTAGCCCTAACGGGGCATCGGGGCAGATGAAGTGTAGAATTCATCTGTTTCTATAACCTCGGCATATGAAGGGATTGTGTGGTTAGCACAACGCGCCCAGTCAGGTACCCATTTAAAGCTGGGTGGACTTGTGGGACGACTTTGCATCAAATTTCTGGAAAAATTCCATGGGCCTCACCGGGGATCGAACCCAGGACTCTCAGGTCGACAGTCGAGTATCTTTACCACTCGGCCACCCGTCCCACTTTGGGCGTTGTGCTAACCACACAATCCCTTCATATGCCGAGGTTATAGAAACAGATGAATTCTGCACTTCATCAGCCCCGACGCCCTACTAGACTGATGGAACTTTTAAAAACTTAAACTCAACTATGAGCCAGCAGTCTGTCGTTCATGAAAGTGAATTTCTGCAACAATCACATGATTATTATTTTGTCATTTTTTTCAGAGTTGTTGATTCGAGTCTATTTGATCTTGCTGGTTGACCTACTATTATGTTATCTGTTTTGTGTGGTGTTTCATATCATGTAAGTAAACAAATTATATAAGTCTCTACAATTGACAGTGAGTATAAGAGGCTACCTAGTCCTCCTCAAACAAAAGCTGCCTAGTCCTCTTCAAACAGAGGCTACCTAGTCCTCCTCAAACAGAGGCTGCCTAGTCCTCCTCAAACAGAGGCTACCTAGTCCTCCTCAAACAGAGGCTGCCTAGTCCTCCTCAAACAGAGGCTACCTAGTCCTCCTCAAACAGAGGCTGCCTAGTCCTCCTCAAACAGAGACTACCTAGTCCTCCTCAAACAGAGGCTGCCTAGTCCTCCTCAAACAGAGGCTGCCTAGTCCTCCTCAAACAGAGGCTGCCTAGTCCTCCTCAAACAGAGGCTGCCTAGTCCTCCTCAAACAAAGGCTACCTAGTCCTCCTCAAACAGAGGCTGCCCTTGGTCTAGTGTCGAATGCTGGGCCTCAAAACGTAGCAGTAGGCTATAAACTATATCAAAACGTTTATCACCCCCCCCCTTTTTTTTTAAAGTGCTGATCCGGGGGGTGGGGGGGGCAGTTGATCTTGTCTCTACTCCCTAAAAGCCTTTACTGCTTCAGAGACCGAAAATTCGGCCAAACACTTTGACTAGTGGACTTGACCCCTTCCTTCGATTTTAGCCGACAACTGCTCAGATATCTGCCATTTGCGACATGTCTTATTGCTATCTATTGTGGTCTTATTGCTATGTATTGTGGTCTTATTGCTATCTATTGTGGTCTTATTGCTAAGTATTGTGATCTTATTGCTATCTATTGTGGTCTTATTGCTATCTATTGTGGTCTTATTGCTATCTATTGTGGTCTTATTGCTATGTATTGTGGTCTTATTGCTATCTATTGTGGTCTTATTGCTATGTATTGTGGTCTTATAGCTATCTATTGTGGTCCTGCCGGCATCCAATACTCTAATACTCTAATGCCCACTTGCTGTAAATTTCTTTAAACCTGGCAGTTGAAACAGTCAGCAGCGGTTCCCCTTATCATCGGGGGTCTGCTCCCCCTTTAGCTGTTCATTTTGAAGATCCACCATCTCATCTGTGGTGAACTCCCTACTGGTGTCTTCAATCAGCTCTTCCCAGTCTTTAACATCGACTTACAGGCCCATAGTTTTTTTTTTAGTACTGTCACCCTTGATTTGTACTGTAATTCATCGTTTGTCCCTCTCTGTCTCTCCTCTCCCCTTACCCCTCTCTGTCTCTCTCTCTCTCTCTCTCTCTTCCTCTCTCTCTCTCTCTCTCTCGCCTTTGTTGGTAACCCGATACAAATAACTTCGAAATGTTTGCTCCTAACCAGACTTGTACTTGACTTGAGGCGTTCGTAGCCCGATGTACGACTATATTTATAAATAGACAGCAGGGTCCTAATAGTTTGATCCATTAATATGACTTTGCATAGGACCCTACAAAATGTAAAAAGGTCTATTGGTCATGTTATACAAATATACATTTCTTTACAGAATGTTTGAGGAACTTAACGTAATCAAAGATGAAAAACCTTGGATAAAATGGACGCCTTTGTAAGTACTGCTTTAAAGAAAATAGGTCAGTTAGTGGCAACATCAATGCAAGACTATTAATTTGGGAATAATGGAAACATCTATTGAAGACTATTAGCGTGGGCTTATTGGAAACATCAATGCAAGACTATTCTTTTGGGCTGGCATAAAACCAGGCTTGCCTTTCTGTTTTCGCTTTTATCAAATACAACTAACCGAAGAATGACTTATCAAACAGTTGTATACCGCCATTACAACGCTCGCTGCTAATCTTGGGATCGTTAAAAATCTCCGCCACCTGGGGGACCTCTGACCATACCTATTCACCAATATTAGCTATAATCAGTTATAGCTGATTGTTGTATGTTTAATATCAGGCATACTATGACGAACCAGTGGCGTAACGAGGAGCACTTTTTTGCCATTATTTTTCGGCACGCGAATGGGATATCATGAGTGGAGTCCGCTCATGGCGCCACTCTCTCTCTCTCTCTCTCTCTCTATCTATCTCTCTCTCTCTCTCTCTCAGTGATAACTGCGGGCTGAGACATAATCTCTTAGAGCCCGTGATATTAAACTTGTTGTGTTCCTCAACATCTGGGACCTGTCATAAAGGCCAATGGCAAGCAATCTACTCGTCTGGTCCACCCTGTGGTCCGCCAGTCCGTGACACTCATATAGCACATGATCTCTGCAGTGTCGGCAAAGGTAATGGACATTGGACCTCAACCTCCCAAAGTACGCACCAATAAGAGATTGCCCAGTGCGAAACTATTAGTGCCTGCTCCATCCTTCTGAGCCACCACAACTGGTCAATTTTGGACGGCGGCTCCATCTGACTGCTGGACATTTCTGCCCGTCACCCCATAGTCCCAACTCGAGAACCACTCAGTTCGTTCAAAGTGTCTGATCTTGGCACACGCATCTTGTCCGCACCCAATGGTTGAGCTTGGGCATTGAACGACTTTGCAAGGAAATAAATCGTTCCGGTCATTCTCGGGCACGTCCGAATGCCCAGAAATCCAATGAACAGTCACTTCTACACAATGCAGGGAAATAAGATTCTGGGGTGCCTCCACCATGGCTTCCACCTGCTCAGACGATTATCCTGGCATGTTACGGCCTGGAGAACAGAAAGCGCGTCAGTCAGGATCATGGCACTGGTGCTAGGCAAAGTTTTATCCTGAAGCCGCCCTCCAATAAGGCTCTGCAATGGCTGCCATCTCTGCTTCGTACGCACAGATTGAACCACATGGCCCTGTGAGATCTTCGACAAATTGGATTTGTGGGAAACAGATGTGGGCTCTTGTTTGGCCGTCCTTACCAGCTACAGCATAATCAGTATTGGCCAATATAGAGTCTCTCGGATAAAACATAATCTTCTCCAAGGCCACATTGTGTAGTGTTAGGGGGATCCTTAGCTTTCCCAACATTGGTGTCAACAAGGGTTGTGCGTACCACAGGCATACAGGTAGCTTTGCCGGGAGGAGCTCAGGAGGCAATTTTTAGCATTAAAAGATCAGTAGGCAGCTTAATTTCTCGTGACAGTATCGTAGCGTGGTGCATATAACAAGTCATTGACCGCTGCTTACCTTCCACCCAGTTAAGTGGCGCACGGCTCGATTACCCTCTCTGCCCCTCTTATGTTCCGCCTAAAAAACCGGTTAAAAAATTTTGCTGATTTTTTTTTGTTTTTCATTTTTTCCAGAATTATTTATCTTTCCTGTTGCGCCATCTTTGTTTGTTTCCCCGCTCAAGTTTTGAAACATCGTCTGTGCAGCTATGCAATGATTATTGCTATCGTAAGTATACATCAAACAAACATCTGTAATAATAACGTAGTAGTCAAAGCTGGGTTTTGTTTTAGGTTTTTGGGTGCCCTAGGCAGGGACTTCAAATGATATATATGGGGCCCCAGGCAGAGACTTCTAGAGATTATGGGGCCCTAGGCAAAAGTATATGACGGACCTCTAAGCACAAGATCTGAAAAGAAAATTATTCCAGAAGGAGCCCCTATCCAGTGGTATCTGTCATATGCTATGCACAAAGCCGTAAATGTAGACTATATTCCTTCCATATCTCCCATACTTGTAATATGCCCGTTTCCAGAAGATGCAAAAAAGTGGACCGGTTTTCTTGCCGAATTTTGGTATAAAGCTTGAAGAAAAGTGAAAAAATCGCGGAGAAACTTTATAATCTTTTTCAGGCTCTAATGTTACAGACTGACGAGTCCAAAGGTTAATCCGGCCTGCCCCTACTGTACCACGGAACAAACCTTTAATTAGGTCACAATTAAGTGATACAAAAAAAATCTCCAAGCACTGTGATCTCCATAGGAGCGATCGAGGCTTAGGCTCCTAGCAAGACTGCCCGGTAGGGTGATAACAAAAAAAAAATATTTTTATGAAACCACTTGCAATCGAGGAACTTTTATGTGTAATTTAAGAATATAAATTGCATTTTTTATTTTTTTTAAAAAAGTTCCCCCACCTCCCCCTTTTTCGGAAGAAACAATTGAAAATATTTTTTTTTTCAAAAAAAAAAAAAGGACAAGTTTTTTTTTAGCTTAATTCAAAAGAGTAATAATAATAAATAATCAACTTTTATTAACAAATAAGATACAGATCAGTTAGTAATATGTACAGAATTTACAAGAAATGTGTAAAACATATTTTTCCTATGAACTTCAGATTCAAAAATGCAAATTTTCTCGACGTTCCTCCATCAGTTTCACAGCACGTTCAGCAATTTGGTTAGATATGGGAATGCCAACTAATGATTTCCCGAATGACCAATGCGTCTTTAAACACTTAATTGCCTACTTGCATTTTATCCTGATGAGTGTAAAACAGTTTATTGACGGACGCTTTATTGTAGTGTTGCGAATGGAACCAAGCATTTGCCCATTCGTAGGAGATGAAGTTGCAAGCAGGTTATGGAGGATGTTGCGCCACTCTGGTATCAGAAATAATGCTATAATAGTATATATCGCATGTGAGTTCCATCTTGCCTAGTATAAATTTGGTAGTTTCTTCCAGCTGATGTGAGGCCAACGTGAAGTTGTTTTGTAATGACGATATGCCTGACATAATTCATGAAAAGAACTTGAAATCATCTCGCCATCCAGAGTTATCGCCTGTGCTAACATCATCTGTCACAATGAGGTGGTAATCAGCCTGAAGAGTGGCATAGTTTTGCGTTAATTTTTCAATGAAGGAATAGTTGAGTTCTGGTTTGCTCTTTGGCTCTTGAATAAGAAAATTCATGACGTTTCAGAAAGAAGTCGAGTACATAGTGCTGACAGCCAACATATTGTGGCTTCTGAAAGCCCTTGCTCAAGACATCATTCTGTATGAGCTTTACAATTCTAGCAAACGACCAGTATTTACTGCGGTCGTGTCGCATATCATCACGCAAATATTTTCCCAAGCATCATATTCATCAATTAGCTGATGTAGTTCCTTGTGAATGGCCACGGTAGAACCACTCTCACATTTAAGAGTACCGGGTTTTATTTCGGTTGTCATATTTTCAGCAGAACTACTTGATACTCTTCCCCTTGTACTCTTTTAACATCAAACTGGAGACAATAGGATTCTTTGCTTGGAAGTTTTTGACAAATTTTGGTTTTCATTTTCCGTCCTTCAGAGATTACTCGTTTCCAAACACCCGCCTGACTTGGAACCGGCACATCATGACCCTGTCCAGCAATGGTTGCAAGAACGTCACATGCTTTATGTGTAGAAATGTTGTTTTTCAGTCCTAGCAAACCCGCTGTTGTAGTGCTTGCTCTTTGGTATTTCGGTTTGCATTCAGGAGAAGATGACGTGGAAGAATAGGTTGTCGAGTCGGGTGAAGAAGCAGAGGTTTCAGAATCCGAAGATTCTGAGACAGTTGTATGTGTTTGTGTATGTTGTGAGAAAGTTGTATGTGTTTGTGTAGGTTGTGAGACAGTTGTATGTGTTTGTGTAGGTTGCGATTGAGAAAGAGCTGGCTTGAAATTGAGTTTTGGATAGTCGGATTCGTTTTCTTGGGTGGATTGATTCTAAAGGGGCTTGTTGGACCATTGAATAACCAATCTTTCCTCCAGTCTTAACTTGCCTCTGGTAGAGCTCTTTATCCTCCTTGCTTTTCCATTTTCCATTAACGTTGGTGACATCAAATAACTTAGAAAGTGTTGTAGTAAATTTATCAGACGGTTTCTTTTTGTTTTTGTCATATAAATCAAACATACAATTGAGTTTCTTTCTGATTAGTGCGCTGGATAATAGTGGAAAGTCTAGAATTTCCCTCAAGAGCAATTCTATATCCGTTATCATAATTTTCATTCGAACCAGTCGCCGTTTCTGGCTATTGAACAGAAAAGTGAAGTTTCCAAGAATTTGACGTTTTGTGGCATCCGTGTGAGATTTATTGGCTTTTCAACAGATGGAATTCGCGGATCCCTATTCTGTTTAGAAGAAGAGGGTAGATGCCTTGCTTATAAACAATTGGAATTAACTGAATGGAATGTGCTTAAAAGCAGTCTAGTAAGTCATGTAAAAATTCAGTGTTAAATTGAAACCGATAGTCAAACTGCGCGACATGTGAAAACAAAAATGAAAAGGTGGGGGAACTTTTTTCAATTAATTGTCAGGTCGGCAAACTAGGTGGATGGCCCGATTGTGGGTCGGAAAACTAGGTGGATGGCCGGATTGTGGGTCGGAAAACTAGGAGGATGGCCGGATTGTGGGTCGGAAAACTAGATGGATGGCCGGATTATGGGTCGGAAAACTAGGTGGATGGCCGGATTGTGGGTCGGAAAACTAGTGGATGGCTGGATTGTGGGTCGGAAAACTAGGTGGATGGCCGGATTGTGGGTCAGAAAACTAGGTGGATGGCCGGATTGTGGAGTCGGCAAACTAGGTGGATGGCCGGATTGTGGGTCGGTAAACTAAGAGTGGATGGCCGGATTGTGGGTCGGCAAAATAGGTGGATGGCCGGATTGTGGGTCGGAAAACTAGGTGGATGGCCGGATTGTGGGTCGGAAAGCTAGGTGGATGGCCGGATTGTGGGTCGGCAAAATAGGTGGATGGCGGATTGTGGGTCGGAAAACTAGGTGGATGGCGGATTGTGGTCCGCCAAACTAGGTGGATGGCCGGATTGTGAGTCAGAAAACTAGGTGGATGGCCGGATTATGGGTCGGAAAACTAGGTGGATGGCCGGATTGTGGGTCAGCAAACTAGGTGGATGGCCGGATTGTGGGTCGGCAAACTAGATGGATGGCCGAATTGTGGGTCGGAAAACTAGGTGGATGGCCGGATTGTGGGTCGGAAAACTAGGTGGATGGCCGGATTGTGGGTCGGCAAACTAGGTGGATGGCCGGATTGTGGGTCGGCAAACTAGATGGATGGCCGAATTGTGGGTCGGAAAACTAGGTGGATGGCCGGATTGTTGGTCGGAAAACTAGGTGGCTGGCCGGGTTGTCAGACGGTGCCCAATATTTGCATGCGTTGGCCTTACCAACACTCTTAACAGTGGGCGCAGAACCCGGCCAGCCGAAAATCGATGCCAAAATCCCACAATTATTTAATTCGGCCATCCGTACAATCCGGAAGGTTTGCCAACCTAGTTTTCCGACCCGCAATCCGGCCATTTTAGAGACGAATTCGGCGTCCAGCCGACCCGCAAATCCCTGGTTTGCCGATTTTTGTTATCCGGCCATCCGCCGCAATCCGCAGTTTTCCGTCCGCTGTTATACTGGCGGCCGACCATCCGCACAGTTTTGGGACCCCGGCCATCCGCTGTGCCGTTACAAATTCCGGCCAATCCGCAACTTTCCGACCCGCAATCTCACTGGTTTCCGTGCCCTGTCCATTTTCCGTCCGTGCATCCGGTTCGCCCTGGCTCACCAGCCCTTCATCCTGCTAGTTTTCCCGCCATGTAGAGCCGCATCCTGCAGTATCCGACCGCAATCCGGCCATCCTTTCCGATTATCCGGCCCCGTCCACTGTTTGACCCGCCCAAATCCCAACTCTTTTTTCCGCAGCCGTCTCCCTATTTCCGACTGTCCGGTCAAAACCCGCCAGTTTTCCGCGGCCGTTCCCGCCGACCCCGGCCATCCGTCACATTTATGTGTTTGTGTGGCCATGGTGTGTTTGTGTGCGTGTGTTGTTTCAAAAAAAGCCATCCCTGTTTACGTACAATCGACCGTCCGCGCCGTTTTTGCGTCCAATTATTGTTTTGACCACGTCAAATGTTGCTATTTTTGAGTTTAAAAGTCACAGAGACTTAACGGTTTAAGACCCATTATTTTATATAATGGGTTAAAGAGACATTAGTCAATTGTTACTGTCCCGCGGTCGTCGGCATATGTTTGCCCCCATTTAACTTCGGCCCGTATCCATTAATAAAGACTAGTGTACGTTACGGTCAATGTTTTCCCTGTATTGTCAGACATTGCCGGTTTTTGTTTTGCCGGGGGGCCCTGTCCGGCCCGGCGTATTGCCCCGCGGGGCCCCCCCCGTCCGGCCATCGCACTGGTTCGGCGGACCGCCCCCGACCGCCCCTTGGCAGACATTGTCCGGTTGTGATCCCGGCTCGGTGTGACAGGCCAGTGTATGAGGCGTCGGCAATCCCCCCGGTTCCGGGCCCCTGTATCCGGCCCCATCCCACGGATTCGTCGACCCCGCAATCATCCCTCGGTTTTCCGACCCCGGGCATCACCGGACTCCGGGCCCGCGTAATCCGGCCATCCCTTTGTTTTCCGGCCCTGTCCGGGGCCCCCCTCCCGGCCATCCCCCCCGGGATCCCCCCCCGATAGTCCCCCCTGTGCCCCCGCGGGTCCCCCCCGGCGTCCGGCCTATTATTGATATTAGTCCCCCCCCCGTCGGCGCCCCCGGCCATCCACGGTTATTCCGCATAATTGTCCGGCCTATGTGATCATTGGCCATCCCGGTATGACCCGGCCATTGTCCGACCCCCTTCCCCCTTACCCCCCGACCCCCGGCCAGTAACCCCGGTTTTCCGGGGACCCCCAGACTCCGGCCTATGTGATCATGGCGCGGTGACAGGCCATGTATTAGAGGTTGCCCCTGTCCGGCCATCCCGCGGATTTGCTCGACCCGCAATCCGGGCATCCACCTAGTTTTCAGACCCATTGTCCGGCCATCCCATTGGCCACTGTCATCCTGGATTTGCGTGACCCGCAGATCCGGCCTTATCCACCCATTGTTCCAACCCTCCGCCCAGTGGCCCAGTTTTTCAGACCATAGGAACGGCTTTCAGTAAAGAAATGCCCGGTAAATATGATCAGATGGGCGTACTAGATATTATGTCACGGAATTATCTGTGGACCACCTCTGTGATGCGGCACAGTAGGAGAAGAGGCTAAATTACTTCCTGTAATTATGCTGCCACCTAGAAATTTAAAGAGATTTATCTGTAGAGAATTAATTTATTATTATTATAATTCTTTGAATTGCAGACAACGGCTATAGTTTTGTCGCAGTTTAGATGAATAAAGAATTACGATACAAAAATTGTTTGGCAGAAAACGCCGGCTAAAAGCAGACATTGGCCGGCTGAAAACATTGGCCTGTTTATGGCAATAGTAATGGGCTTCTAAAGAGGGCTAGTTTATTTTATAAAAACAAAAACGTTGGGCGCATGTTTTTTATTATATGATCATTTTATATTACATTAAAAAGTCATCAGATATTAACTGATAAATCCCCTCGAAAATCGATTTTTACTGGAGATATTGCGGGCCATTTACAATGGCTTGTCTGTATAACGATGTGTGGTCTTATTTATTGTTGTATAACAAATGCATATTTAACCGTTTTTATAAAATCAGAGCTCTTATAACGATTAATTTATTCAGAAATTATTTTCTGCTTGTAGAGATACAAAGCAATTGGACCTGACCATCGTCGAACAAATGCCAGTCAGCTACCCCGACCATCAAAAGGTAGTTGTAACGGACCTGACTTTCTTTTTCTCTTGTCATTCGCATACTATTTCTGTTTTTATTCTGAATTTGTCAGGTAACTGGGTATTCTATTTCTGTATTTGTTTTCAATTCACAATGTTCTTTACTAGACACTTCTCTAAACTGATATATTCTATTATTGGTACGGCCATATTATCGTTTCTCACAAACTTCACAATATTCTATTTTCTATTGGTACGGCCAATTGTCCAATTTCTTCCATCACGTGAAAGTCTTTTATTACAACACTCAAAAACGCTCCATCATAATTCAGATTAAAGAACTTGCAACCAACAAAACGTTTAGTCATTCAACTGTTTAACTTGGTGTTGTGTATGATGCGGTGTGGATATATATAATAGTCGTTACGCCGAAAGTTAAAAATGTTGCTATTTTAAATTTCTATACAAGTTCTGTAAACGCTGATCAGTATTGCTATATCTTTACTGTTTTTAGCACGCATACGAAGATATAATAATAATATACCCCACGCGCAATCACACGCATGCGCGTATTTATTTTATTGTCGCTCATTTTGCGTATATTTTTACGTTGTCAAGCATGTAGTCGCACAGATTTCTGCACTGTCGCAAACTCACGCGCATATAATACCCCACGCTGTCACGCGCTCCGCGCGTATGTTGCTGTCACATAAATTTGCTACTGTGCGTATAATCATTTTTGTCCCACATCCACACACGCACAAACACGCGCTTTTTTTTCACTGCGCGGTAATATGTACACACACTTCACACGCGTACTGCTGTCAGCGCACTCGCACACGTATATCCTCTTTTGTTTCACTTTTTTGCTTTCAAACGTATACCCGCGATCACGACTCACTATTCGCGTATATATAATCATGCTGTCGCACTGCCCGCACTTGGGTCGCTCAGTATTATATTATTGCACTCACGCGTATACCACTGTATACGTTCACGCGTAATAATACCAACGCTGTCACACGCTCATTGATATACCGATACGCTCACTGCACTGGCCTTTTTACCCCACGCTGTCTGCACCTCTATATTGCTAAATATCCCGCTACTATACATGACCAACACTGTCATATACAACAATAACATCGCACATTAATATGGTGTTATCTAGTATATGGAAAACCCGCTACCACGATCACATGAGTGGGCTCGATCATTGCAACGGTGCCGATTGTACATCCATGAGATACCACTAGGATTTTTGTCATTGGATCATTTATTAAAAAAAATTAGATAATGAAGATACCACTAGTTATACTTTTAAAAAAATGAAATAACTATTTGACGAAAATAAATCAAAGCCACTAATTTTGTCCTCCATAATTTAGATACAAGGAAGGTGTTTCATCACAAAACAATCCTTTAGTGATGTTTACAACAACTGATTGGATGGAGCGCAGAAATTGGCAGTGGTTTAGATAATGGACATACTCTTTTGTGTCAGCCATAAACTTGACCCTTTAGAAACTTTTGAAATATTAGATAATGGAGATACCACTAGTTCAGGTTTAGGTTAGATAACTGTTGATTATTCAGTGATAAATTTTCTATATGAATTTAAGAACCTTTGATTTGAATTAGATAATGGAGATAATACTAGATAGTGTTATTAGATACTCAGGATACCACTAGGACAGGTAATTCATAATACTAAAACTACTATGAAATGTATTAGATAATGTAGATACGACTAGGATGGTGTATTAGATAGTAACTCTGTTTAGTAGTAATAGTATTATTTTCTATGAAATGTATTACCTGTAGGAAAATGTATTAGTATTATTTATATATAAATGTGTATAGTATATATGACATATTATTATTATCAAAATACCTGTATGGAATAATGAAATTAGTAATACCTGTATGAAATGTATTAGTAGCTAACTTCTGAAATAATTAGTTGTAATACCTGTATGAAAATGTATTAGTAGTAATTTGTATGAAAATGTATTAGTAGTAATATCTGTATGAAAATATTAATAGTAATACACGAAATGTATTGGTAATGCCTTTATGTATTGAAGTAATACCTGTCTGAAAATGTATTAGTAGTAATACTAACATTGAAATAACATTAGTAGTAACCTACTGTGATGAAATGTATTAGTGTAATACCTTTCATTAGTAATTTCTGTATGAAAATATTATTAAATTTTAATACCAAAGAAATGTATTAATTAGTAATACCTATGTATTAGTAATACCTGTATGAAATGTATTAGTAATATCTGGTAAATTATTTCTAAAGGATCTGTTGGATTTGAGTGTTACTAATGACATAAAATATCATTTTATTGGTAAAAGACAAGTCACGTGTATTTGTAAACCTATAGTTCTCAGCGGCGAAATATTCTTAATGGAATTATGACTTAGAAGTACTGTAGGAAGGAAGTATTAGTTTGGAGGGAGAAGAGAAGAAGAAGAGAGAGAGAAGAGAGAAGAGAGTTGTATCAGTTGGTAAAAAATGCAGCCGGACAATCGCATAAAGTTCAATAAAATTTTGGAATAATGACTTATTGCACAGATGTAGATATGATATTTCCTAGGATCATTCGTCGATAAATTTATTCGAAAGAAGTTGAAAAAAGTGGATAATTTTTACATTCAAAATAATAGAAAATTCTTTGCAAAAATCATATATAATAAACAGCCTTTTTTGTTTATGACACTTCTTCGTTCCCATGCCATCATAAAACAATCAAGACATTTTGCTAATTTGTTGTGCTCAAATATATTTAGAATTGATATTTTTGCTAAATAATGAATATATGACAGTTGCATGAAAACATGTTCATAGATCAAGATAAAAGTGTGTTTTTAAATATAATATCTCAATAAGGTGTGTGTGGCTTTACATTTTAAAAATAAATGTTGAAAAAACGTATAAATCGGCGTTCTACTATTCATAGTGTCATGTCCCAGGACATGTTAGATTAGACTAGCTCAGAAGTAAATTTACTAGTATATATCAGTAAGTAAGTAAATATTGTCTGATATATATATTAAGTAACACTACAAAAGTCAAAATTATCAGGATAATACCATGGAGCAAGTTGATCTACGAATATCGTAAACTGGATGTCTGGTCACCGTTACACGCTAAACCACCATAACACATAACTGTGACAAAAATGTACTACCATACCAATGTTATCAGCTGATAGTGTCTACCGAATCTAATCAAATTATACAACCTGATATTTTTCTTTTTTAAAGATATATATATGTTACTATAAGCTGAAAATGTTTCACATTCTACACACTTGTCAACAAAACTGATAGAAATGTCTATAAATTTTTGTACATTTGGCAACAATGTATTTATTGTGGTATTTATGTAGGCAATGTTGAAGTTTATCAGTTAGTTCAGTACCAGATACTGAATGTTAAGTACATTTATATAACTTTAAAAATTTTTATGTACTTTTAAAAATAATAATTATTGACGTGAACTGTATTTCTCCCTACAAATTAACTAATAGTACTAGTTTATTTATATCAATGTTGACGTAATTAATGGTACAGGCCTTAATAACAATGCAAAACATCTATGTTATTCTCGTACTGAATGACGTATTTCAACCCATGTTCACATATTTTGTAACACTTCGTGCCACACGCGTTCTTATCCAGGTACCCAGATACCGATATGTTATTAATCAGCAACAATGCCAAACACGTGTTTTCTCGTGCTGAAGCTAATATGTAATCCATGCTTACCCCTTCTGTCAATATTTCGTGACACTTCATACATAGGATATGTCCCCCACTCCCCCAACTTCCCATCCCAGCAAAATACACGAATCAAGTTCACTAATTAGTATATTCAAGGAATCAACACCTTGAGTGTAAACTGCCAATCTATTGTTTCAAGGTCATATCTCTGATCTAGACATGACAATTTCTGTGTACGATTTTTTTTCCTTTTTTAAATCTTTGTCTGATCTGGTTATAGAATTGGGTATTTTGCTGATTTTTCTAGCTCTATTGCTGAAAAAAAAACAACATCAGCGGCCAAAAAAGCAGATGGATAATTAATAAATTAACTTAATTAGATAACAAAATCATTCGACACGTGTCATTCTAAATGATAGTACGTGTACATGATATTAACCAATAATGCCAATAAACATTTTGTAGAGATAAGGAAGCAAATTATCGGTAAATCCCTAAAATGTGGAAAAATCGGAATAGAAGATGAGATTTCAGCCATGGTCAATACATCAGAATGTAACTGGTGCAAACGCTCTTGTAATTGTATTTCTGTGAGTTTATTTCTGTGTCTGTGAGTGTATTTCTATTTGTGTAAAAACAATGAGTTTAATTTTTTTCAATTATATCATAAAGTATTTATATAGACTATCATTAGTAACATTGAGTGTAATTATAATTTATTGTATTAAACTTGTCCTATATTATTTCTGTCAGTGTATTTTTTTTAATCTATTTCTGGTGGGATTTCTGTGGTTATATTTTTAATGTATTTCTGTGACATGTGATTTCTTTGTTTGTATTTCTAAAAGTGTATTTCTGTGCGTGTATTATTTCTAATGAGAAAATTTCTCTATGTATTGTACTCAATTTAAAGATATTTCTAAGTATATTTCTGTGAGTATATTTCTGTGTAAATTTCTGTGAGTATACTTCTGCAGTTGTCATTACTGAGTAAATTTCTGTGTATTTCTGTGGTATATTTCTGTGTATATTTCTGTGAGTATATTTCTGTGAGTCATATTTCTGTGTGTATTTCTGCGAGTATATTTCAGTGAGTATGTTTCTATGTATTTCATAGTTATTTCTGTATTATATTTCTAAAAGGTATTTCTGTGTATTTTCTGTGAGTGTATTTCATGAATATTATAGTCTCATTCTATTGAGTATATTTTGTGAGTGTATTTCTGTGAGTATATTTCGTAGTATGTTTCTGTGATGTATTTCTGTGAGTGTATTTCTGTGAGTATATTTCTGTGAGTGTATTTCTTTGAGTATATTTCTGTGAGTGTATTTGTGTGAGTATATTTCTGTGTGTGTGTATTTCTCTGAGTGTATTTCTCTGAGTCTATTTCTCTGAGTGTGATTTATTATCGCAATCAAGAGCAATATACTTGATGTTTAAAATGTAAATAAGTATATAACTTCTGTGGTCTATCATTATGTTTTGAGTAAACATATTTCGTCATATTTCTCTAACGTATACTTCCATATTTCTGTAACATGTTTCTTTAAGATTCAGGTCGCACTGACATCTGCCAGTTACTCTCTTCAAAAAGATTAATCACATTAATTCAAAAACCAGGTCTATTTAGAGTTGTGATCTTAGGTGAAAAATGGAGTTGGCAAAACAGGTAAAAATAGACAGTTTTTATTGTCATTAAATATCAATATAACAGACAGTTTTTAATAGTGTACATGACATCTCAATATAACAGACAGTTTTTTAATATTGTAATGACATCTCAAATAACAGACAGTTTTAGTATTGTACATGACATGAATATAACAGATTTAAGTTTATAGTATTGTACATGACATCTCAATATGACCAGACGGTTTAATGTTAATAGATGACACAAACTCAATATAATGGACAGTTTAGTATTGTACATTACATCATCATGCTATAGTTTTATTGATGCCTCATTCTTCAATCCTCATAGACAGTTTTAGTATTGTACATTATATCCAATATAACTGACAGTTTTAGTATTGTACATTACATCTCAATATAACAGACAATTTTAGTAGTGTACATTACATATCAATATAACAGACAGTTTTAGTATTATTACATTACATATCAATATAACAGACAGTTTTAGTGACTGTACCTTGACATGCAATATAACAGACAGTTTTAGTATTTACATTGTGGCATCTCAATATAACAGACGGTTTAGTAGTATGCATGACATATCAATATAACAGATAGTTTTAATGTGTATGACATCTCAATATACTTGAATAATTTAAGTATTATTGCATTACATCTAATGTAATAGACAGCTTTAGTAGTAAAACATCAATATAACAGACAGTTTTAGTATTGTACATTACATATCAATATAACAGGCAGTTTTAGTAGTGCAACACACTCGTATAACGAACGGTTTGGTATTGTACATGACATCTCAACCACGCAGACAGTTTTAGTAATTGTTGATTTATATCAATATAACAGTTAGTTTTAGTAGTGTACATTACATAACAATATAACAGACAGTTTTAGTAGTGTACATTACATCCAATATAGAGACAGTTCTAGTAGTGTACATGACATCGTAACAGACAGTTTTAGTAGTGCATGACATCTCAATATAACAGACAGTTTTAGTAGTGTCACATTACATCTCAATATAACAATGTTTCAAGTGTATACAACATCTCGATATAACAAATATTTCATTAGGTATTGTCTTCACTTCAACAAAAAAAAAAAATGAACTGCATTTCAACAGGCATCACATCAGACAAACTTGTTTGTGACTAATACTTATCTATGTGTGCCAGACAAACCGTTCGTTTGGTAGGGCTAACTAGACCACTGTCTGGTGCCAGACAAACCTGTTTGTGACTATAGCTGCCAATGTGCCAAACAAATGTTTGTGACTAATACCGCTGCCAATGTGCCAGAAATAAAAAAAAACTCCCATTGATAGGTATCTGTCCAATGACATTTTTAAAATATAAGACTATATTAAAATACATTTGAATGACTATTACATGTGTCCATTTTTCAACAAAAGTATATCTACTATTGTCTACTTACGTGTCTTATGTTGAGTTCAGAGAGTCTAAGTAAATAATTTATAATTAGTGTTTTACAATACCAAGGAGAGACTTGAAAATAATAGTGGGTCTGGTCGGCTCGTGAACAGTTTATACGTTATAGGGCCCTAGACAAAGGTACATTTAGAGTCCTGAATCAAAGTTACATTGGGGCCTAATAAATAGTGGCTCTCTCGGCGACGTTTTTAATTGGCGGGTGAAGGGATTACGCAAAGAACGAAAATTAGGCCGCCTCTTGTAGACATTATTTAAATAATGTTTTTAATTCTGAGGTCCCATTGAAAACCTTCAACTATTGAAACATTTTTCACGGGGCCGCTGAATGGGGCCCAGATTGCCCTTCCTTTTGTGACGAAAAAATACCTTAACAATGGGGGGACGGGACCATGGCAGATGTCAAGTTCGCCTATACAAGACTCTGAATATGTATACAAGTCCCCTGTTGTATACAATGATGTGGACTTTATTAGTTTACATCAACTTGTAACCAATCAAAATGTGTCTAGTGTGAAGGCATCAAGTACAAGAAGGTTAAACTAGATGCTGGACAGCGGCAGCTGTTTTATAAGCAAACATTTCAATATGAATCAGTCTGGTTGAATGTTTTTCAATATGACTCTATCTAGTTTAACATTTTAATGTAAAGTCTGGTTAACATTTAATATGACTCAATGGTCCAGACATTATATTATGAGATCTAGTTGAACATTTCAATGAATCAATTAGTTGAACATTTTAATAACGAAAGTCTAGTTTAACATTTTAATATGAAAGTCTAGTTTAACATTTACATATTACTCAGTCTAGTTGGACATTTAACATGAGACAGACTAGTTTAACATTTCAAAATGACTCAATCTAGTTGAACATTTTAATATGAAAGTCTAGTTAAACATTTTAATATGAAATGTCTAGTTGAACATTTTAATATGACTCAGCGTTTAACATTTCAATATGACTCAGTCTAGCTGAACATTTTAATATGACTTCTGGATTGAACATTAAAATATGACTCAGTCTAGTGGAACATTTTTAATATGACTCAGTCTAGTTGAACATTTTAATATGACTCAGTCTAGTTGAACATTAAAATATGACTCAGTCTAGTTGAGCATTTCAATATGGCTCAGTCCAGCTGAATATTTCAATATGGCTCAAAGTCTAGTTGAATGTTTCAATATGTCTCAGCCTAGTTTGCTTTCATTTCAATATGTCTCAAGTCTAGTTGGAACATTTTAACATGACTCAGTCTATTGAACATTTCATATATGACTCAGTCTAGTTTAACATTTTAACTATAGCTCATCTAGTTGAACATTTCAATATGACTCAATCTGTTTAAGACATTCAATATGACTCAGTCGATTATCATTCAATATGACTCAGTCTAGTTGAATATTGTTGTCTTTTGTATTCTTTAACATAGGCTTGCGAATTCGGTTATACCTCTTCATTTTCAGTAACTTTTCTGTTCAGGTGATCAACTAAATATATTAAAATAAGACATTTTGGTTAAAATATTTTAGTAATGTCTTTCAATGAATTTGCTAGAATGTAAATGGTTTGTACAGATTTAATAGAATAGAGCCGACATGATAGAAATAACAATCACTTGACATAAGTCATTCATCAAACCTAACTTTGAAATTTCACCACAACTGTTACCCTTAAACAAAAAGTCAATAGTTATGGTGGCTAATACAAAAACTTACATTTAGTTGTATATACATACAAATGATGTTATGTTGTTTAAAGAAATACACATAAGAAAGTCTTTAGATGTCATTGTATGTAGAAGTAATTGTAATCGATTGTAATCTCAAAAGGGTATCAAATGAGATGTAAAAATACAATGGACGGCAGGTAATCGAAAAATTTTAAAAGTATGTTTGTTGTTTGTGTCGTGTAAAGTCTTCCAAGTTTTTTAAAATAAGCATTAACGGTTAATACATTTTTATTTATAAATATTTATACTATACAATGTTGATAATCTGGATATTGAACATGTCTATCAATGTTGGACTATCCACAGCACTGACAGTAAGATTTTTAACCAGACGATACATTGGTGACTATCATCCTTTATTAGGTCAGACCATTTAGTTAATCTTCTTATTTCATTTTACATTATAAACATCGTGAATATGGTTTACTGTCTTTCTCACTACTGGATAAATTATGTTTAAATGTAAATAAAATGAATGCAAAAACGTGATAATAATAAATATAACCCATTTTAACACAGACCTATTGATACCCTTATACACAGTATAATTATGTTAATTTTGAATGACCTATTATAATGTACACGATATATTATCTTTGTTCACAATATTAATCATGTTGTAAGTATGTTCATTTTATGTAACACACAATAACGAAAATTTGTTCATTTTGAATGACATTGATATCTTATACACGGTATAATTATGTTCATTTTGAAACCTATAAAAATGTATGAATTCGCTCTATATACAGCAAAACAGGTTGTTTACACTTTATGTAAACACAAAACGAAAATATTCTATTTATCATTTTCAAAGGGGGTGACATCTCAAATGTTCGTTGTAAGACCAATTCGAATCTTTATAATGCAGGACAGAAAAATACATATCTATATTGTGACCAAAAATTAATATAATCTTTGGTCTCAAAATCAGACATCTATATAATTGTAAAAATCACACCTATATAATGGTCAAAAAATCATACCTATTATGATCAAAAATCACACCTATATATTGGTCAAAAAATCACTATATAATGGTCGAAAAATCACACACCTATATATTGGTCAATAAATCACGCTCTTATATAATGGTCCATAAATCACACCTATATAATGGTTCAAAATCACACACCTATATAATGGTTCAAAAATCACACACCTATATAATGGTTCATAAATCACACACCTATATAATGGTTCATAAATCACACACCTATATAATGGTCTATAAATCACACACCTATATAATGGTCTATAAATCACACACCTATATAATGGTTCATAAATCACACACCTATATAATGGTCAATAAATCACACACCTATATAATGGTCTATAAATCACACACCTATATAAAGGTCTATAAATCACACACCTATATAAAGGTCCAAAACTTAAGTCTATGACTTGGTCCAAAGAACATGTATCAATATCTTAGTTCAAAAAGGTGGTCTTTGGGCTCGTCAATTAATTACGTCGCTTATTGGGGTGGGGGTGACAGTTGGGGGGGGTCTTTGGGACGAAGTAAATTGAATATTATTTAAAGTCAACAATGTCGTTCTTTTGTGAGGATGAACTCAATGATTTATTTTTCAACCAAACACTGAAAGTTTGTTGGACCTAATACAAATGAACAGACAAATAATCTTTGTAATTTCTCAGATCGATGAAATAAATCCGTGGTGTCTATTATGCTATAGTGGCAAATTTTATATTAAGTTTAGTATAGTTTACAAATATATAAAATAAACTTCACTGGACTTATTTTTACAGTGGAAACGATAATCCAGGGGTGAGCAAACTATGGCCCGCGGGCCGCATGCGGCCGTCGGAGTATATTATGCGGCCCGTTTGCATGTACAAGTTACCATCCTATGTCAGTAATTCTCTTGTTTGTAGTTTTTGCTATATTTTTGTAAATTTTAATCCGACTATTTGATTTGAATCTAGTGATATTAAATCAGTTTTATTGCTCAGAATATTAGTTAGGGCTGCTTTTTCTAAGCAGATTATGACCTGAAGGAGAAGTTGAAGTCAATTATTTTGTTGAAATAATTATGAATAGTAAGTCTTATTACCTAAATTAGAAACTGATTAAGTTTGTATTTTAAAATGTGTAGTGTGTGTATGAGGTGTGCATAGGAAATAAAATGACAAATTATCTTAAATGCGTATTTTCATACGTTTTAAATTGTTAAATGACAAAATATATATGCAGCCCGCCAATAAGAATCAAGTTTTCAATGTGGCCCTCCGTACAAAAAGTTTCCCACCCCTGCGATAACCAATTACATTTTGACATTGCTTAATATGTGAATCGGTCGGCGTATTCTGTCAGATTTCAGTCGGCATAGCGGCTCATTCACCAATATGAGTACAAATGTTTTATGATGTGAAATGTCACAACCGTTTACTGTGGACTTGGCAAGTCTGATATGAGATAGAAAAACAATGCATTCTGATCCCCCTCGACAACACATTTCTTTCAATTAATTTAATTTTTCTCTTTTTAGCTAAAACAGATTTCTAACTCTAACAAAATATTATTGTTTTATTAGAAGAGACAGTAAACACCATATCTATGGTAAACACTACCTGTTCATATTGCCCAATGACATTCGGCATTACCGACAGTGCCAAAGCCGGATTGGCTGTTATCTCTATATGTCATAATAATTAGCCTTAAATATCATAATAAATCATAACCTTTAACCTTTTATTACTGAAATCATGTTCAGGTTTCTTTTGTTGCTGTTCTTATATTTGTCTATTTTCATTATTACTAAAACTATCAATAATCATTCATTTTACTGCAGATAAATATTGTTTACTTATGCCGGATAGGGTGGTGGCCGGGTATTAGCGAATCGAATAGTCTATACTGTATAAACAAAACTGTTATATAGGCCTGATATTTGAAAGTTGGAGATGGATTTCATTATTTGTTAAAAACTCCTTATATAAGGATGGAGACTCTTTGATTTTGTTACATTAAAAAGGTTATATTTCAATGTTTACAATTAGACGCGGTTTGTTGGAGAGAGGAACGGAAGGGGGGTGTTTATACTTTTTTTTCGTTTGTATAAGTTTTATTTTTTTTGAGTCTCTACAAAATTTATAAAATGTGTTGACGTAATTAATGGACGAGTCTTTGTTTTTTTTCTTTCAGAATGAAAACAGTAAATTGAAGGAACAAATTCGCTGGGCAGACGCCATCATTCTAATATATGACGTCACGGACAGGTGTAGTTTCAACGAATGTAGCCAGTTGAAGTTTTTAACCCAGGAGCTCTCTCGTAGAGCCAAACAGAAATATTTCACCGATACCAAGTCGAGAGCCTCAAGGTCCTTGCCAGTTGTACTGGTGGGAAGCAAAATAGACAAGGAAATTGAGAGGATGGTCAGCTGAAGGGGCTAGGCCAGAGCAGTTGAACTGCGTGGCGTTCAGGAGTCAGTGAGACCGTGCACGTCACTGTTTGAAGATATTGTCTGTACTGCAGGAGCGTGAGGAAGCTGCCGCCCCACCACGCTAGCACTTCCAGGCTCAACTTGCTGGCTGACCAGCTGGCGACATGCAGCTCGTCTGATGAAGACCTGGCGGAGAGAAAGTCCGGTCAGTCTGCCTGTGACCCCCGAGTCGAACGAGGCGGAGAAACTGGATGCCACTGGACTGTCTGGCAGATGACACGTGGGTGAAGTCCAGATCCAGACGCAGAGGCGCTGTTTATGAGTTGACGGCTGATGGTGCACCCACGTGACAGAACTGATGCTTGATGAGTTGACGGCTGGTGGTGCAGACCACGTGACAGAACTGATACTTGATGAGTTGACGGCTGGTGGTGCAGACCACGTGACAGAACTGATTCTTGATGAGTTGACGGCAAATCGGTGCACATACGTGACAGAACTGATACTTGATGAGTTGACGTGACGGTACAGACCACGTGACAGAACTGATACTTGATGAGTTGACGGCTGTGGTGCAGACCACGTGACAGAACTGATGTGATCAGTTGACGGCTGATGGTGCCACCACATGACGAACTGATACTTGATGAGTTGACGGCTGACGGTGCACACCACGTGACAGAACTGATGCTTGATGAGTTGACGGCTGATGGTACAGACCACGTGACAGAACGGATTCTTGATGAGTTGACAATTGATTAAGTACCGACCACCACCACTGAAGCCAATCTGCCATGCTTGATCAAAACACGGCTGAAACTTTCACACATCCATTGACAGTCACTGATGTGATGGATTGACCTCTGATGGGCTATGTACCACGTGACAGTAGTGAGACTCAATGAGTTGACTGCTGATGGTACAGAGCACTGACATTGATGCTCCATAGTTGACTGCTGGTGATGCAAACCACGTGACAGAACTGATAATTGATGAGTTGACGGATGATGTTTAAACTGAAAGAACTGGTGCTTGATGAGTTGACAGCTGGTGGTACAACCACGTGACAGAACTGATACTTGATCAGTTGACAATTTTTACTTATGCACTGGACTTCACTGGTCCACCACTGTTTTAATCTTCATTTGGTGACCTCTGGAAGCAATCTGCCAGGTTTGGTGACCACTGGAAGCCAATTCTGCCAGGTTTCCTTTACCTAAAATGACAAAGTGAAGCATTCAAACATAATTAGTGTCACTCCAAACTGTTGAAGTGATACCTGATATTGATGTACACTTGGGTCACTCATGTCAGTGTCTGGTGTGGTGAGCCACTGGTTCTGATATACTATAACAGAATCACGGTCTCACTGAAACAAAAGTTGGACTTAAAGTTTCATTATACTTAGTTGACAGTAGACCAATGACTGTATAAAATAAATTATTGGTAAGTGGATGATATCAGTTAATGATGTGTACGAAGATTTGATCTATAAGTGTTCAGTGCTTGCTACCAACAAACGAATACAGAGAAATTAGGCGCAAAAAAAATCATTTCAATTTTCTTTCATTAGATACTGATCAATTTATTTTTTTGACTTCCCTGTTTTAATCTTCATTATTAGTGATCTCAGTTTTCTCTGACCGTTTTAAGTTTTTAATAAACGTACAAATATCTCAAAACCTAATTCCATTTTAGTTTTTTCATTTTTTACTAAAATGACTTATATTGTGTATCCTATTATATTTTGCACATAACTAGTGTTCCCTCTAAAACTGTGCGTGTGTGTGTGTGGGAGGCTACTTAGTTACACAATACGTGTGGCTACTTAGTTACACAATACACTTGCAGACTGATTAGTTACACAATACACTTGCAGACTGTTGTTACCCCAATACACGTGCTGGCTACTTAGTTACACAATACACTTGCAGACTGCTTAGTTACACAATACATTGAAGACTGCTTAGTTACACAATACACGTGCTGGCTACTTAGTTACACAATACACTTGCATACTGATTAGTTACACAATACACTTGCGAGCTACTTAGTTACACAATACACGTGCTGGCTACTTAGTTACACAATACACTTGCAGACTGATTAGTTACACAATACACTTGCAGGCTACTTAGTTACACAATACACTTAAGACTGCTTAGTTACACAATACGGGCTACTTAGTTACACAATACGTACAGGCTACTTCGTTACACAATACACGTGCTGGCTACTTAGTTACTGTACATTACGGGCTACTTGGTTACAAGATTGGTTACACAATACACTTGCAGACTGCTTAGTTACACACAATACGTGCTGGCTACTTAGTTACACAATACAGGTGCAGGCTACTTGGTTAAACAGGCTTGCAGACTGCTTAGTTACAATAC
This sequence comes from Bulinus truncatus, assembly GCA_021962125.1. Classification (NCBI taxonomy): domain Eukaryota; kingdom Metazoa; phylum Mollusca; class Gastropoda; family Planorbidae; genus Bulinus; species Bulinus truncatus. Next base: position 6,274,072 of record JAGDYQ010000003.1, read on the forward strand.
ACATGCTGGCTGGTTACAATACACGTGCTGGCTACTTAGTTACACAATACACGTGCAGGCTACTTGGTTACACAATACATGCAGGCCTCCCGTTCTACATGCGTGCAGGCTACTTGAGTTACACAATACATGTGCGAGCTGCCTAAATTACGGCATACATTTTTGACTGTTGATTTTTGTGCATATTTTTTATGTAGTTGTTGTGCACGTGCTGGCTTTCTTGGTTACAATGCATGTGCTGGCTAATTAGTAACAAAGCTACACGTGCTAAACTTAGTTCCACAATACATGTGATATGGTACACAATACACGTGCTGAATTTACTTAGTTCACAATACACTTGTGAACTAAATTAGTTACACAATACACTTGCAGACTTTGCTTGTTACACAAATCACGTGCTGGCCTAATTAGTTACACAATACATGAGCAGGCTACTTAGTTACACAATACACGTGCTTGATACTTAGTTACAAATACACTGTAGACTATGATGCACAATACATGTGCAGGTTACTTAGGTAAACAATAAACGTATTGGCTACTTAGTTAAACAATTCTTGTGCAGGCTACTTAGTTACACAATACACTGTGCTGGCTACTTAGTTACACATGACATGTGCAAATTACTTAGGTCCACCATACACGTGCTGGCTATTTAGTTACAAAATACACGTCAAATATAGTTCCATACACGTGCTGGCTACTTAGTTACACAATACACTTGCAGACTGCTTATTTACACAATATCACCAGCAGACTGCTTAGTTACACCATACACGTGCAGGCTGCTTGGTTAAACAGTACACTATGCAGACTGCTTAGTTACACAATACAGTGTGTAGACTGCTTAGTTACACAATACACGTGCTGGCTACTTAGTTACACAATACATGAGCCATTCTTGGTTACCTGTGCACACGTGCTGGCTGCGGTTTACGCATAGCAGAGCTACTTAGTTACACAATACTTAGTTACTCAATACACGTACTGGCTACTTGGTTAAATAATACATGTACAGGCTATACTTAGTTCCACCATACACTGTTTAGAGATATATCTACAATGACACTTGCAGAGCCTACTTAGGTTACACAATACATGTACAGAGAGCTACTCTAGTTCCACAATACGTGCTGACTGACTTGGTTACACAATACGCCTGAACTGGCTTAGTTATGCAATACACTTGCAGACCTGCTTAGTTACACAATACACGTGCAGAGCCAAATAGTTCCACAATACAGCTTAACAGACCTGCTTAGTTACAATACAGTTGCAGACTGCTCTAGGTCCTCCATAGTGACTTGCAGACTAAATCTAGTTACACAATACACTGTGCTGAGCCTAAATCTAGGTCCTCCATAGTGTGCAGGCTGCTCTAGGTCCACAATACACATTGACTACTTAGTCCTCCATAGTGACTGTTGCAGAGCTGTTCAGGTCCTCAATACGTGCAGCCTAAATCTAGGTCCTCCATAGTGACTGTAGTGAGAGCCAAATCTAGGTCAACCATAGTGCAGGTTACTTAGTTACACAATACACGTGCAGCTACTTAGTTACACAATACACTTGCAGACTAACAGTTACACACAATACACGTGCAGAGCTGCTTGGAGCCTACACAATCCATGTGCAGACTAAATCTAGGTTACACAATACTTGAGACTGTATTAGTTTTCTAATGCCTGAGACTGTGATTACACAATACACGTGCTGGCTACTTAGTTACACAATACATGAGCAGGCTACTTAGTTCCTAATACACGTGCTTCTACTTGATTCACAATAGTGACTTGGAGACTAAATCTAGGTCCTCCATACGCATGCAGGCTAAATCTAGGTACACAATACCACATGAACCTAAATCTACACACAGCCATGTGCATGAGCTACTTGGTGTTCCCATAGTGACTGATACTGGCTACTTAGTTACACAATACACTTGCAGACTACTTAGTTACACCATACATGTGCAGGCTACTTAGTTACACAATACACGTGCTGACTACTTAGTTCCACAATACACTTGCAGACTGCTTAGTTACACAATACACTTGCAGACTGCTTGGTTCCACAATACACGTGCAGGCTGTAGTTACACAATACACTTGCAGACTGCTTAGTTACCACAATACACTTGCAGAGTGCTTGGTGAGACAATACACTGGGCCTGCTTGAGAGAATACACGTGCTGGCTACTTGATTACACAATACATGTGCAGGCTGCTTAGTTACACAATACACGTGAGAGCTACTTATTTGTTCAATACACTTGAAGACTGTTCAGTTACACAATACACGTGCTGGCTACTTAGTTACAATACGTGCTAGGCTGCTAGTTACACAATACATGTGCAGGTTACTTAGTTACACAATACACGTGCTGGCTACTTATCTACAATACACTATGCAGACTACTTGAATCTACATTACGTGCAGGCTATTAGTTACACAATCCATGTGCAGGCTACTTAGTTACACAATACACGTGCAGGCTATCTTAGTACACAATACACGTGTCGACCTATGGATTACACAATGCACTTGCCAGGCTGTGATTACTCAATACACTGTGCAGGCTGAATAGTTACAATACACTTGCAGGCTAATTAGTTACACAATACACGTGCAGGCTACTTAGTTACACAATACGCACGATACCTAAGTTACAATGCCTTGCAGGCTGCTTAGTTACACAATACACGTGCTGGCTACTTAGTTACACTATACAACAAAGCGCACAAATAAATTAGTTTAGTAGTCTCTTATAACGCTTTATTACGTATACAGATGTAGAACTGTTCATGGTTTGTTCTCAACAATGATGTTTTCCGCATACAGCAATCGGTATACATAGGGCACGTTGTTCAAACTTTACAAAGTAAGCATTATTTGTGTATTTTCATTCATAGTCAATATCTCCAGTAACAGACAGCTATAATATTCGATCCATGACAATTAATAGGCACATTCAGATTTAATAAACAGTTTAATTATTAGTCCCCACTAAAACATATTTATTATGAATAGTGTGTAGACAGTGTATTTACTTTCAATCTTAAATATTGGTTTACTGATAATACGTCTATGTACTTTCACGGTTAATGTGGTTTAATGATAGCATCTGTGTATTTTGACAGTTAAATATTGGTTTACTGATAACGTCTGTGCCTTTGACGGTTAATACCGTTTATTAATGGTAATGTAGGCGTCCATTTACAATTAAAGATGTTTTATTACTTGGTTATTTAGGTGTGAAATCCTGAAGGTCGTTTGAATATAGTGATGTTATCTTTTTCCATATCAAGATTGTTTTTAGAAGTAAGTATGTACTTGCAATCTTAAATATTGGTTCAGTTATTATGTTTATGTACTTTGTTTATTTACAATTATTTTGTCATCGTGTGGATGGATATAAGCTTACAGATGTTTTGTTGATTGTGTTTGACCATTACACTCAGGATAACATTGCAGCGACAATATTTTACTAAGTCTATTGTCCAATGCAAAGTTTAATTTCACTTATAATAGATGTTGTAATCATAGAGCGTATTGTATATGCATAATGTTTCTTCAAAGTCAAGTTCAAATTATAGTTCAACTATTTGTATGCCCCTTAATGTTTCAAAATCAAAGTTCATTAGGTTCAGCTTTGTTATGTCCCTTAATGTTTCATTAGTCAGTTTAACTAAGTTCAACTATTGTTATATACATATGTGTTTCTTTAGTCAAATTCATTAAGTTCAACTATTGCGTGATGTCCCGCTAATGTTTCTTCAAGTCAAGTTCAATAAGTTCAACTATTGTGATGTCCCTTTAATGTTTCTTCAAGTCAAGTTAATGAGACTAACCATTGTGATAATCCACAGCTTCTAATCTCTTCAATTCGTTTCAACAGTTCAACTATTGTGATGTCCCTTTAATGTTCTTCCAAGTCAAGTTCATTAAGTTCCTGTGTTTTTTCTTTCTACTTTATAGGATTTTTTTCCCTTTCCGAAGATACCGAGGAAATAAAGCGAATGTTTAAACAATCAGGAAGTCGTAACATCTTTTCAACTCTCATGTAACTCCTTCCCCCCCCCAATCCACATTGCCTCTTGCAGTTGCTCTCACTGTATTCTATTGGGTAGGTAAACCACCTCCCAGCACATGCAGTGTAAAATCCTTATTACTGCTCAATTCTGGGTTGGGTTATGTGTTAATGTAATGGGCATTCATATCAAGGAATTTGTGTGATTTGGTTGTCATAGATTTACTGCCAAAGTCGTAGGAAATGGCTCGGTGCAATGATGCTTATTGTTATTGTTCAAGTGTTCATAGTTTATGATGTGTATTGGAAATGGATAACTAATTGGAAAAAACAAATAACAAGTTTGAATTGAATTGAGATTTGAGAACAATAATTCTGTATTTCTGTACTTTACAAGTACTTTACAAGTTCCAGTGGTGCCACACAATCACAGCTGAGCACCGCGGGCGCAGCTACGTCATACCGTCGTTTAAACCAAAGAACACAGATCATAGAGCAAGCGAGAATCGCCGAAAGATGGCTTGGTGACACTAGAGATCACCAAAGACCTTTAAATTTATACTAGACATAACGTAATGTTAATTTTACTCAAAAATGATACGCATTTAACAATTGAGTGAAAACGATAATATAAATCAAAATTTTTTAAAGCATATTTGACTTTTAATTCCTTGTTTAAATAGAATTATAATAACCTTTATTATAAAATAGAATGAAAAAATGAAAAAATTGGGAAGGAATTGCTTTTAATGGAAGACGTTACGTTAGGGTTAGATTACCAACTCAGTGACTTGTTATATTAATTAGTGTTAGAGAATTAGTGTTTCTTCATAAAATTTCAAGAATGGAAAAATATTCTATTTTTCATTTTACAATATTTAATATTCATATTTGAACTATTTTTTCAACAGGAAATCTCATGGGTGATGCATTTTAATTTAATAACAAAGAAGACATCTTTTCCATCTCTCAGAGAAATCTAAATAACCCAAATGTTGAATTTATCAAAAACCATTCATTTCTGTTATTTATTTTGTTATGAGTGGCAGGCTGGTGGCCCAGGCGCTTGGGCAGTATAGTTGTAACTGTTATTTTCGACATTGGTGATTGCGGTTAAGATGACGTCACGAATAATAATTACCAATTATACTATCATGTATGGATTCGGGTCGATTGGCCACTATTAGCAGTGCTGACTCTAGCCTCTAGTATGTTCGTGTAAACAAGCTCAACGCTCGAAACAATCCGATTAATGTACCGTGATCGTGTATGAATTCGGAAAAGAGAATTACTTTATTTCAGTTGATCAGTGATCCATGAATCGTGAAATTCTAAATTGATATGTTCCGGAATCGAATCCAATTCTTTGGATACTTGTAAATCCGGTAGAACCAGCAGTTCTGATCATTAAAATCAGCAGACGGTTGGACGAAAAGTTCGTACACCTACAGAAGATAATTGTTTGAAATATAGACCTTTATCTGAATTTGCAAAGGAAGCTGAAGATATTGTTTGAAATATGAATGACACATTTGGACATTACAGGGTTACAGAAGATATTGTTTGAAATATGGACATCAAAACCAAAGCTGGACAAACATTCATATGACTTTTTAAAGAATTCAGCAACAATCGTATTAAACAAAGGAATTTTTTAAAAGACTTATCAATAAAGAGATTATTAAAATGATGTTATGTTGTTGCAAGAAATAAAATGATGTTATGTGCAAGAAACACACAAATGATGGTATGTTGTTTGCGAAACACACACAAATGATATTTATGTTTTGCAAAAGCACACAAATGATGTTATGTTGTTACAAAGAAAACACAAATGATGGTATGTTGTTACAAGAAACACACAAATGATGTTATGTTGTTGCAAGAAAAACACAAATGATGTATGTTATTGCAAGAAACATACAAATGATATTATGTTGTTGCAAGCTTACACAAAGGATATTATGTTGTTACCAAACATACAATGATATTATGTTATTTACAAAACATACAAATGATGTTATGTTGTTGCAAGAAACATACAAATGATGTTATGTTGTTGCAAGAAACACAAATGATGTTATGTTAAAGCTGCATAAATGATGTTACGTTGTCTAGGAAACAATACTCAAATTCCTCCAATACTCAATCCTAAAAGAGATGAAGACCTGAAAACATTTCTTTTCAATCAAAGTGAAAACTAAAATGTCAGTTTTGTTATGCATTGGAATATGTTATCTTGACATCTGACATTGTTTCTTTCCTTTGGTGCCAAGAATTAACATGGCTGAATACTGTACACAAGTTTCTCTGGTGTGTTCTTTCAGTATTCCAAACTCCTCGTATTCTTCGTCTGTAAATTAGCCATTTATTAAAAGGTCAAGAAAACGTTGCTGCGTGTTTTCTTTCTTTTTTATTGTCTGTTTCAACTCATCTCAGGCTGCTGTGTCAATCTGGTTAGGAGGTGAATCGCTACGCCAAAATTCCAAACTTACACTCAGCTTTCTTGTGTAGGTGAGTGAGTGATTCTGAAAGAGATTATTATTTCTATTGATCTAATTAGTGCTCACTATGAATACGGTGAAAGTATTTTAGTGCTGACAACTTACTATTAATACGTGAAGTATTTTGTGTTGACAGCTCTATTAATACGGTGAAAGTATTTTAGTGTTGACAACTCACTATTAATACGTGGAAAGTATTTGGTGTTGACATTAACTATTATTAAGGTGAAAGTAGTTTAGTGCTGACAACTCTTGTGATAAATCTCTGGATTAGCTCAGATATATCAGGTATTTATTAGACAAATAGATTTGGGTGTTCCATTGGATTAATGAAAGGAGTATTATATTATGATGATATTGGGTTTTATGTTTGACAAGTTTTGTATCTTAGTTTTTTTCTTTTTCTTCTTTGATATATTCATACTTTATATTTTCACTACTTAAAAAACATAATTAAAAAAACAGAAGATACATTAAAACATGCCATTAAACAGGCGACACATTAAAACAGGCGACACATTAAAACAGGCGACACATTAAAACAGGCGATAAAAACAGGGGACGTTAAAACAGGGGACACATTAAATCAGGGGACACATTAAATCAGGCGACACATTAAATCAGGCGACACATTTTTCTGCTTTGGTTTACATTCTGTAATGACATGTAATAGAAAAATAATTCCTTTGATCTAAACTATTTTTGGTCATTGGATCGTCTACGTTCATTCCACATATCACATATAGTTACTGTAATCAAAATATGAACTATATATATATATATATTTAATATGTATATTTAACTATGTGTCTGTATGTATATATAAATATATATGTGTCTATATATATATAGACTCATCACTATTGGGCTGTAAATATGTAATTATATGTCTGTATGTATATATAAATATATGTCTGTATGTATATATATAAATATATGTCTGTATGTATATATATAAATATGTCTGTACTCTGTATATATAAACAAGTTTCATTTGCTTTTAGTCTTTAAGCTCCGTATGTTCTTCACAGATTGCTTTGAAATAAATTGAAACAACGTTGCATTCAAAACGTGTGTTTTTATACACCTATTTTGTAAATGTCACACCTGTGACAGGTACAGTAACGGTTTTAATCACATGTCAGTCTATATTGAACTGAAGCCAAAAAACTATTAATAGTAAAAAAACAACTCATGTTTCAAAAACTGTTGATGGAAAATAAATATGATCAAACTCTCTACTCACAAAATATTCCAGTCACACTATGTGATATACCTAGTGGAGATAATGCACTATATAATATTCCTAGTGGAGATAATGCATTATATGATATTCCTAATTTAAGATAGTGCATTATATAATATTCCTCAGTGGAGATGCATTATATAATATTCCTAATGAGGAGATAGTGTCCATATGGTAGTACTCAGAAATGGATGATAATAATACAAATGGACATATTAAGGTAACATTATAAATAACATAGACAAAAAGAACATAACTTGGTATTGTTTTTGCACATTTTAGGAATGTGATGAACACATATAACTGTGTTTAACATACGTTCCATTATTTGAAAAAAAAAACTTAGGAAAACACAATCTGTATGAAAAAAAATATAAAATAAACTCTTAGAAATACAATATCATTAGACCGTTGACTTAATTTTTGGAATACATCATTAACACATCATTAGACTGTTAACTTAATGACTGCAATACCTTTCAGAATACATTACTGAGATCATTCTTAAACTACGTCTGATTTCTTTCATAAGGCAACTTTCTTATTAATGTCTCAATATAATAATAGAAATCGCTCTGTGTACGTATCTTGCAGTTGACCCAATCTCCTATACAATAAGAGAAGGCGGTCTGTGTACGTATCTTGCAGTTGACCCAATCTCCTATATAATAAGAGAAGTCGCTCTGTGGTTGTATCTTGCAGTTGTCCCAATCAGCTATATAATAAGAGAAGTACTCTGTGGTTGTATCTTGCAGTTGTCCCAATCTCCTATATAATAAGAGAAGGCGGTCTGTGTACGTATCTTGCAGTTGACCCAATCTCCTATACAATAAGAGAAAGCGGTCTGTGTACGTATCTTGCAGTTGTCCCAATCTCCTATACAATAAGAGAAGGCGGTCTGTGTACGTATCTTGCAGTTGACCAATCTCCTATACAGAGAAGTCGCTCTGTGTACGTATCTTGAGTTGAGCCAATCTCCTATACACAAAAAAGTCGCTCTGTGGTTGTAAATCACGTTGACCAATCATCCTATATAATAAGAGAATCGCTCTGTGGTTGTATCTTGCAGTTGTCCCAATCAATATATAATAAGAGAAGTCGCTCTGTGGTTGTATCTTGCAGTTGACCCAATCTCCTATACAAAGAAGTCGCTCTGTGTACGTATCTTGCAGTTGATTCTCCTATACAATAAAGAAGGCGGTCTGTGTACGTATCTTGCAGTTGACCCAATCTCCTATACAAAAAGAAGTCGCTCTGTGGTTGTATCTTGCAGTCGTCCCAATCTCCTATATAATAAGAGAAGTCGCTCTGTGGTTGTATCTTGCAGTTGACCCAATCTCCTATATAATAAGAAGGCGGTCTGTGATTGTATCTTGCAGTTGACCCAATCTCCTATACAAAAGAGAAGTCGCTCTGTGGTTGTATCTTGCAGTCGTCCCAATCTCCTATATAATGAAGAAGTCGCTCTGTGGTTGTTTCTTGCAGTTGTCCCAATCTCCTATACAATAAGAGAAGGCGGTATGTGATTGTATCTTGCAGTTGTCCCAATCTCCTATACAATAAGAGAATGCGTTCTGTGGTTGTATCTTGCAGTCGTCTCAATCTCCTATACAGTAAGAGAAGGCGGTCTGTGGTTGTATCTTGCAGTTTTCATTTCTTTATCGGCCGCCATATTCAAATTTTGAATTCTTATGTATAGTCTGATCTAACCTAAACAGACATGCAATCTTATTTTGTGTATGGGAATTAGAGCTGGAATTTCTCGGAATCGGGGTGGGGGTCCCGAGACGAGGGACTGAGTTCGGGGAATGAGGAGTTGGTAAGATGAGGTAGAGTAGTGTGATTGGAGCCTCCGGGGAATGAGGAGTTGGTAAGATGGGGGTAAGAGTAGTGTGATTGGAGCCTCCGGGGAATGAGGAGTTGGTAAGATGAGGGTAAGAGTAGTGTGATTGGAGCCTCCGAAGTGGGGGTTGGTAAGATGAGGGTAAGAGTAATGTGATTGGAGCATCCGGGGAAGGGGGGGGAGATGGCGGTTAACGGACTGGAAACCTGGGAGGGGGTGCCCATGACTGGAGGTATGTATAAATGAACTATAGGGCCGAGTGGAGAGGTGGGTGCATTTATTGTACAAACAACTTGCCAATTTATTTATTTAATACTTATCTTCAAAGATTTATGGAAAGAGATCTCTACAGTGGGTCAATGATTATGCGTGTGGGGTTTGTGTGCACGCGCGAGTAAGTGTGAGATACAGAGTTTTGGTGAGTTAAAATTGTATTCACATTTATGGATATTTTTATGTAAATCATTTATAAATTTTCATTTATCAGACCAAGGTTAAAATTTTTTTCTTGATTGTGTATTCGTATATTTAGCTTGACTTGTTCCCTGAACGAACCAATGAATGCATAGCAAACCTAATGAGTTTTATGCTTGTAATTTTAACTGACAATAACGAATCTTATTATTGTACCTTATAGTAATAGCTGAGTACTAATGGTGGCACCACCGTATTACTTCACTTCCCCCCACATACACACACAGAAATATTTTCCCTTCTTCCCACCCCACCCGCCTCCATCGTCTCATGTTTGCCTTTCAGGTTAACAGCCGTGAGTGTTGATATTTATGTTGTGAGTGGCTCACAACGGCCTTCACCTTCGACTGCACGCGCAAACACCAACCCACCTTTATATCGCACACACACACACACATACGCTGACACACGAGTATATAGAAAGATCTGCAGATGAGTACATCTTCTAGATGACTTCAGGAGATACAACTTTCAAATATCTAGGTCACGTTGTGTGCGGCTGTGTACCTGCTCTATCTCGGTAGACCATCACGATAGTTAATACGATTGTTCTACCTACACGTTTTCATAACTTTTTTCAAAACTTTTATTCTTGTCTGTCTTTGATTTATTCCATTACATATGTGAGCTATTGAACATCACGATGTTCAACAAATCATTACGCAAAGATGTGTCATAAATCATTACACAGATATCAATAGATAATTACTAATTTCCCAGTAAATCATTACAAAGATCTGTCCGATAAATCGTTTCACACGGATGTCTAGTAAATCATTACACGACGTCCATAAATCAGTATATCAAGACGTCAAAGAATCATTACACAGATGTCTAGTAAATCATTACACAGATGTCTACAAATCATTATACAGATTTCTAGTAAATCAGTGGTACCCCGGGCCGCGGACCGGTATCGGTCCGTGGAACAAATGTTACTGGGCCGCCCGAAACATCAAATTATTTCCTGAGCCTATTTATTTATTTATCTCTTGACTGTGGGCTTTCCATGGACGATAAATAATGAACACTCCCCACCCCCACCCCCGCGGGTCTAATTGAAATTAGCAACGCTGACGGTCCGTGCCGAGAAAATGGTCAGGGACCACTGTAGTAAATCATTACACAAGATGAACGATGAATATAATCAGACAGATGTCTCACTTGTTAGTGTATAGAAATGAGCGTACAACTTGGAATATGCATAATTTGATCCATTGTTGCTGGAACATTTTACTGTAAACTTCTTTTTATATAATATCTAATTTTGTGAATGTAATCAATAATGTATATAATGAGGTCATATAGTTTCTATATGGTCTGCATCAAATGAGGTCATATAGTTTCTATATGGTCTGCATCTAATGAGGTAATGTTGTCTCTATATAGTCTGCATCTAATGAGGTAATGTTATCTCTATATAGTCTTAATCTAATGAGGTAATGTTGTCTCTATATAGTCTTACTGCATCTAATGAGGTAATGTTGTCTATATAATCATCTGAGGTAATGTTGTCTCTATATAATCTGCATCTAATGAGGTAATTTGCTCGTTCGTACACTTCATTGTAATACTTCAAGTTTAAAATTTAAATAAGAAATAAAGAACAATTGCAACAAAACAAAACAAAAATTTTGTGAATTGAGTCATTGAATTCTAAACTGTAAGACAACTAGTCTCAGTCTGTGATTCTAATGAGATGTTTGACTCAGATTTCTTCCACTTCTTCGGAGAGGAACTGGAAAAACAAAATGATATATTTTGTTTGGTTTAATAAAATATGTTTAAAAATAATAATTAATGAGTTTTATTGAAAATTTCACTGAGTAGCCTCCTCAATTAAAATTTGTTGATTATGTCACTGACTAGCCTTCTCAGTCAATGAGTTCTATTGATTATGTCACTGACTAGCCTTCTCGGTCAATGAGTTTTTTGATTATGTCACTGACTAGCCTTCTCGGTCAATGAGTTTAGTGATTATGACACTGACTAGCCTTCTCGGTCAATGAGTTTTATTGATTATGTCACTGACTAGCCTTCTCGGTCAATGAGTTTTATTGATTATGTCACTGACTAGTCATCCTCACGTTAGTTTGTTGTTTAATTAAGTCACCCAAGTGATTTATAAATAATGTTGTCCTTGAGTTTAATAAATTTAATTATCCACAGGTTTTATAAATAATATTATCCAATGATTCTGTTCTCTTGATATTCTTGTGAAGCACGTGATAACGTTATCTTGTACTAAAAACTTGATATCAAGACATGGCTGGGTGTGTCATTAAAGATGGGACTGATAAACTTGATATCAAGACATGGCTGGAAGTCATTAAAGATGGACTGATAAACTTGATATCAAGACATGGCTGGGTGTCATTAAAGATGGCACTGATAGAACTTGATATCAAGACATGGCTGGATATTAAAAGGCACAATAAACTTGATCTCAACATGGCTGGATGTCATTTAAGATGGCACTAATAAACATTCAAGACATAATGATGTCATTAAAGATGGCACTGATAAACTTGATATCAAGACATGGCTGGATGTGTTAAAATTGACACTGATAAACTTGATATCAAACGGCTGGATGTCATTAAAGATGACACTGATAAACTTGATATCAAGACATGGCTGGGTGTGTCATTAAAGATGGCACTAATAAAAGTATCGGAAGCATAACGGATGCCATTAGATGGCACTGGTAAACTTGATATCAAGACGTGGCTGAATGTCATTAAAGATGGCACTGATAAACGTGATATCAAGAAGACATGGCTGGATATCATTAAAGATGGCACTAATAAACTTGATATCAAGACATGGCTGGATGTCATTAAAGATGGCTTTGATAAACGATATAAAGACATGGCTGGATGTCATTAAAGATGACACTGATAAACGTGATATCAAGCCATTGCTGGATGTCATTAAAGATGGCACTGATAAATTTGATATCAAGACATGGCTGGATGTCATTAAAGATGGCACTGATAAACTTGATATCAAGACATGGCTGGATGTTATTAAATTGGCTGATAAACTTGATATCATAACATGGCTGGATGTCATTAAAGATGGCACTGATAAACTTGATATCAAGACATGGCTGGATGTCATTAAAGATGGCACTGATAAACGTGATATCAAGACATGGCTGGATGTCATTAAAGATGGCACTGATAAACGTGATATCAAGACATGGCTGGATGTCATTAAAGTAAGCACTGATAAATCTTACAGTTGATTGTTATTGTGCTTCGTCGTAGCGAAAAAAATACTTTTTAATCTTCATCTTTGACCAGCATCTGGTGATTTAATTGATTCCCATCCTGGACAATATCTGTTACATAATCAGCTCTTCACAAACCATGTTACCTGTGTATGGCATGTAAGGCTGGATCATTAGTTCCATTGATCGTGTTATTTAATGTTCAGTTCTAGTGGCCGGCATACACACACACAATATTTTACTGACATACTTTTGAGAATTGTAGTGGCGATAATTGTTTAGGGAACTCCAGTTCGACCTTACTCTAAACATAGACACTTCTGTTCTCTAGACAAAGACACTTCTGTTCTCTAGACAAAGACACTTCTGTTCTAGACAAATACACTTCTATTCTCTAGAACATACATTATTCTCTAGAACAAAGACACTTCTGTTCTCTAGACAAAGACACTTCTGTTATCTAGGCATAGACACTTCTGTTATCTAGGCATAGACACTTCTATTCTCTAGACATAGACACTTCTATTCTCTAGACATGAACACTTCTATTCTCTAGACATAGACACTTCTATTTTCTAGAGATAGACACTTCTGTTCTCTGAACATAGACACTTCTATTCTCTAGACATAGACACTTCTATTCTCTAGACATAGACACTTCTATTCTCTAGACATAGACACTTCTATTCTCTAGACAAAGACACTTCTGTTCTCTAGACATAGACACTTCTATTCTCTAGACATAGACACTTCTATTCTCTAGACATAAACACTTCTATTCTCTAGACTTAGACACTTCTATTCTCTAGACATAGACACTTCTATTCTCTAGACATAGACACTTCTATTCTCTAGACATAAACACTTCTATTCTCTAGACTTAGACACTTTCTTCTGTACAGACATTTCTGTTCACTAGAGCCAAAATTTACCTTTTCTTCAAATTATTTGTATAGAAGTATTTCTCTATCCCTGAATATTATGTATCATGAGTTTGGATGATTTTTACGTTCATTTCTCTAATCCCACACCTCTTGCATAAAGTATGTATTTAAATAATGTTACATTTTGGATAAGTAAAGGAACATTTCACCATAACCCATACTTGTTAGGTAATCATATGGATACATCAGGGCCCAGACAAATGCTTGGATTACCCGAATCTGACCATCTGCTGCCAGAGGCCACTGAGGAATGACCTGCGTACATCTAAAGACATTCAGTACAAAACTATCCAGTTGATTATCTGTGTCACATACAAAACTATCAAGTTCAGTTATCTGTGTCACATACAAAACTATCCAGTTCAGTTATCTGTGTCACATATAAAACTATCAAGTTCAGTTATCTGTGCCACATACAAAGCTATCCAGTCAGTTATCTGTGTCACATACAAAACTATCAAGTTCAGTTATCTTTGCCACATACAAAACTACCCAGTTCAGTTATCTTCCACATTACCCAGTTCAGTTATCTTTGCCACATACAAAACTATCAAGTTCAGTTATCTGTGTCACATACAAAACTATCAAGTTCAGTTATCTGTGTCACATACAAAACTATCCAGTTCAGTTATCTGTGTCAGATCTCTACTCCACCGTCCACTTCAATGTTGTCAGAAACTAAATTCTTCAGTTATGGTCATTTTATTTCAGGGTTGAACAACTATGCAGGCCAATCATAAATACACGACAATAGCTATGTTATTTATACGAAATGCAAGTCAGCGAAGGATTTCGAAGTTAACAGTTGTACATTTGAAACTGGTGCTAAATATCTGCCCAGATAAACAGAACAAAAGTAGTAGCTAACATTTACGTCATGTAACAAATACTTGTTGTCAGATATGTTGAGAGAACAAATATGGTGACCGATTTTTTTAACGTCTTGTCTCCCTTTGATGAGTGCCCAATAACAACAAGTTAGGGAGAAGTTTGTCTATTGATGTGACCTTTGACTTTTTCATGGCATCCTGGAAGTCTGAGAATGAAGGAAAAAAAGATCGTGGTCATAAAGTTTTGTTTTGTTGTACTCGACTACCGGTACTCGTCTTCACCCTGGGTTTAACTTTATTTTTAAATTGATTTTGAATATGTTTATTTTTAATTCATTGGATGATCTTTACTTTAATTACTTGGATGATCTTTACTTTAATTCATTGGATCATCTTTACTTTAATTCATTGGATCATCTTTACTAATTCATTGGATCATCTTTACTTTAAGTCAATGGATCATCTTTACTTTCATTGAGAAGATGATCTTTACTTTATAATCAGAAGATGATCTTTACTTTATAATCAGAAGATTATCTGTACTTCCTAATCAGAAGATGATATTTACTTCCTAATCAGAAAATGATCTTTTCTTTCTAATCAGAATATGATTTTTATTTCATAATGAGAAGATCATCTTCACTTCTTAATCAGATGATCTTTACTTGCAAATAGAAGATGATCTTTACTTCCTAATCAAAAGAAATAAGTTTTTCGTTGAAGATAAAAAAACACTTGGGTAAAATAGCGTGTGTATGAAAGGTTGGACTAAGTTTGGTTTGACCTGTGATGGGACTTAGTTTGGTTTGACCTGTAATGGGACTTAGTTTGGCTTGATCTGTGATGGGACTTAGTTTGGCTTGATCTGTGATGGGACTTAGTAGTTTGGTTTGACCTGTGATGGGACTTAGTTTGGTTTGATCTGTGATGGGACTTAGTTTGGTTTGATCTGTGATGGGACTAAGTTTGGTTTGATCTGTGATGGGAATTAGTTTGGTTTGACCTGTGATGGGAATTAGTTTGGTTTTATCTGTGATGAGACTAAGTTTGGTTTGATCTGTGATGGGACTAAGTTTGGTTTGATCTGTGATGGGAATTAGTTTGGTTTGATCTGTGATGGGAATTAGTTTGGTTTTATCTGTGATGGGAATTAGTTTGGTTTGATCTGTGATGGGAATTAGTTTGGTTTATCTGTGATGTAGTTTGGTTTGACCTGTGATGGGATTAGTTGGTTTTATCTGTGATGAGACTAAGTTTGGTTTGATCTGTGATGGGACTAAGTTTGGTTTGATCTGTGATGGGAATTAGTTTGGTTTGATCTGTGATGGGAATTAATGAGACTAAGTTTGGTTTGATCTGTGATGGGACTAAGTTTGGTTTGATCTGTGATGAGACTAAAGTTTGGTTTGATCTGTGATGGGACTAAGTTTGGTTTGATCTGTGATGGGACTAAGTTTGGTTTGATCTGTGATGGGACTAAGTTTGGTTTGATCTGTGATGAGAATAAGTTTGGTTTGATCTGTGATGGGACTAAGTTTGGTTTGATCTGTGATGGGACTAAGTTTGGTTTGATCTGTGATGGGACTAAGTTTTGTTTGATCTGTGATGGGACTAAGTTTGGTTTGACCTGTGATGGGCACATATATATTTAGATGAAAACTAATTACAGCTATTACGTACTATTAAAAAACAAGGCATTAACAGAATTTGTTTTCGAAAACTTTTACAGAATATACATGTTGTATGTCTAACACTGACATAAATGTTGTACATATGCATTCTAATTCGTTGTACGTGTGTGTGTGTGTGTCATCTATAGACTATGTTCACCTATATTTTGTTCAAGTGTGTGTGTGTCATCTATAGACTATGTTTGCACCTATATTTTGTTCAAGTGTGTGTGTGTCATCTATAGACTATGTTCACCTATATTTTGTTCAAGTGTGTGTGTGTCATCTATAGACTATGTTCACCTATATTTTGTTCAAGTTATGTGTGTCATCTATAGACTATGTTCACCTATATTTTGTTCAAGTGTGTGTGTGTCATCTATAGACTATGTTCACCTATATTTTGTTCAAGTGTGTGTGTGCGTCATCTATAGACTATGTTCACCTATATTTTGTTCAAGTGTGTGTATGTCATCTATAGACTATGTTCACCTATATTTTGTTCAAGTGTGTGTGTGTGTCATCTATAGACTATGTTCACCTATATTTTGTTCAAGTGTGTGTGTGTCATCTATAGACTATGTTCACTATATTTTGTTCAAGTGTGTGTGTGCGTCATCTATAGACTATGTTCACCTATATTTTGTTCAAGTGTGTGTGTGTGCATCTATCTATTCTATGTTCACCTATATTTTTGTTCAAGTGTGTGTGTGCGTCATCTATAGACTATGTTCACCTATATTTTGTTCAAGTGTGTGTGTGCGTCATCTATCGACTATGTTCACCTATATTTTGTTCAAGTGTGTGTGTGCGTCATCTATAGACTATGTTCACCTATATTTGTTCAAGTGTGTGTGTGCGTCATATAGACTATGTTCACCTATATTTTGTTCAAGTGTGTGTGTGCGTCATCTATATAGACTATGTTCACCTATATTTTGTTCAAGTGTGTGTGTGTGTCTCTATAGACTACGTTCACCTATATTTTGTTCAAGCGTGTGGGCGATACATTATTGTTCGGTAAATACTTTTTTTATTGTTGCACACCGAGTTATCGCTCTTGTTGTTAAAGGTATTGTTAGTTTCGTATTAATTTGATTTTAAACCAGTATAGTTTGATTGATTTTAAACTTACTAAAGTTTGATTGATTTTTAACTTACTAAAGTTTGATTGATTTTAAACTAAGTATAGTTTAACTGATTTTAAACTAAGTATAGTTTCATTGGTTTAGCACTAATTATAGTTTGATTTAAAAAAAGTATAGTTTAGTTTGACAGACTTTTCTTTTTATACTTATTTGAATCATTCTGTTCAGTGCATCGTTGCTGCTGTTATCATCATCATGGTCGACTGTATGTTGTAAGGAATCATTTTGTGAAGTAAATTTATTCAATAATATACTTTGTTTAACAGATGTTAATTATGTTATATGTAAATATAATGAAGATTATATTTTCTTTTACACTTTAGATGAACTTATCTCCAAGGAAAAAATAAATTGGAGGACCAGATCAATGAATTAACGGATTATTTCAACTAATCCAGTACAGATCAATGAATTAACGGATTTTTTAACAATCCAGTACCAATAATCTAGATGAGTGCCCCAGGGTCACCCCAGAGGAGCAGCTCCAACAGTGGGACTACTCTAAGCCCTACGAGAAGAAAGAAATCTTCACTGGGTGAAACAAAGATTGCTGTGTTGGGTATGGCTGGTGTTGGCAAAGTGGTGTTATAACCATAATATATGTTTGTTTATTATTACTACTAAATAAAATGTCTCTTATTTCATTTCAACTCTCCATTCATCTGCTCTTGGTCAGGTGGATGGATATTAGATAAGGTAGGTGGGTGGGTGGATAGTTTGGTAGGTGGGTGGGTTGGTAAGTAAGTTGGTAGTTAGATAGACTAGGTCTGTGGTTCCCAAACTTTTTGACCCATGAACCCATTTTTATAGTCAAAACTTGCCAACGGACCCCCTAGTGAAAAAGCTACATAAATGCATAGTATAAAAGTATAAAATTTAAAAAAAACACATTTTGTTGAAAAAGTATTTATTGAAATTATAAAATTTGTTTGAAATAAAATAATACAAAAAATGATGACTTGGATGAATTTGGTGAGATGAGTGTACACTAGGGTGGCCCAAAGCTCAACTTTCACCTACAGAGCAAGACACCCTCTTAACATTTTCCTTATATCAAACCTTTAATTAGGGCAGAGTTTCAGCCTCCTTGTGCAACTACAAGGTGATGCTCAACGACCATGGATTTTCAAAATTTCATCGAATATTGCAGAACTTTAATGTAATTTACATTTGTATATTTACTTACTCTATCATGTTATTTGTGTTAATTTTACTTACTTAGGGTTAGCTGTTTAACTATTCTGTTTCGTAACTTCCTGTTGATGATGACTGTGCATTTGCAAGCAGTTTTCTTGATGATGAAACTGAATATGTCGATGAGTATATACCGACCAAAATTAGCAAATCAGGTAAACAAGATAACTCATATAAAGAAAACCTCTCAAGATCAATTGTTCAATCCAAGTGCAACAAGTGCCTTTGACCGTAATAAAACATCTGATCGTGAAGCTGTTTGACTACTTATTCCTATTGCTGCAGCCCTTGGTCATGATCCAAATGCACTTTCTATTTCACGTAGCACTATTTAACGAGCGCTGTCAAGTGCTAGGCATGAAATTTCTAAAGCAATGAAAGATAATTTTGAGCCAACTTGCCCATTAGTAATCTATTTGGATGCAAAGATACTTCAGCAATATTTTGGGAGGGCTCAGTTGACAGGCTACCAGTTTTAGTTTCAGGTGATGGACAAACTGTTAGGTAGCTCTGGAACTGGTGAGAATGTTCACAAACTGTTGGTGGAGTGGCAGCTGGTTGAGGTTCAGGCTATGTACTTTGACACAACCTCAGTAAATACCGACAGAATAAATGGAGTATGTGTTGGTCTTGAAAACAGGCTAGGTCGTGAACTTCATTGGTTAGCCTGTCGTCATCGTGTAATGGAGATCATCTTGTCAAAGGTTTTCACTATCTGCTTTGGACCTTCAAACTCCCCAGATATATCGCTTTCAAATGAATCAAGCTGTTGGAGTGTCATCACCAGGCAGATTTTTCAGAATTCAGGTGACACTGAAGCTTCCAGTTTATCACGTGCAACCAT
This sequence comes from Bulinus truncatus, assembly GCA_021962125.1. NCBI lineage: Eukaryota > Metazoa > Mollusca > Gastropoda > Planorbidae > Bulinus > Bulinus truncatus. The sequence continues at coordinate 6,294,037 of JAGDYQ010000003.1, forward strand.
TGCAGTCTTGACCAAAGAGCACCTAAAGGAATAAGTCAGAGATGATTACATGGATTTATTTCAGTTGACTCTGATTGTTTTGAGACATCCACCGAGAGAAGTCCAGTGGAGGACTCCAGGACCAGTACATCGTGCTCGCTGGATGGCAAAATTAATTTAAGCCATGAAAATAAATCTCTTCCACAACTAAACAGATGTATTAAAGCTTACAAAGAAGAAGCCCAAGTTGAGCTCTTTGTAGTTTGGTGCACTAATTTACACCAAGAATTGGGTAACTGGTCCTCGTGCAACTGAAGCTCCATCCAGTGATTTACAGCTGTGGACTGATCTCAGCAGTTACTAGATCATCGATCCTGACATCAGTTCAGATGCAAGAAAAGTCTAGAAAATCATCTCTGGTATCTTTCAGATGAGCTTGTTGGATTAGCCTTGTTCTCAGATCCTCTGACAGCAGCTGCAATGATGGGGATTGTGCAGGGAATCACCAGTGAAGCTGGCAAACGAAAAGTGCGTGGAGATCCATCAATTCGCCAGATGTATGTTTAGGTGACTTTGCAACTACCAGAACAAGAACCTTCTTTGTTGTTATAACATTAACAGTGTCTTTCTTAATTTGCCAAGTGAACAGTATCGATATGGCCAGACACGATTGAAGTCATACGTGTTGTGGAAGACACTACAGAGCGAGTGGTGAAGCTTTTTTGAAGTGAGACAATACACTGCTATTAAAACAAGAAGAAAAACAATTCTTATTGCAAGTTAGTGGAAACAGGCAAGGCTGTTCCAACACAAGTCTGAAAATCTGCTGTTCAGGCGCTAATGTCAGAATGACAATAACATTCACTGATAATGTATGCTTTTGTGACTTAATTTGGTAGGTTAAATTTTTAAGTTTTTACATGGAATAACAATTTGACCTTTTAATTGTGACAAATGTCAATAATATTATGTTTAAGCTAGATGGTTAATTGGCAAATATTGTTGAACCATGTAGTCACTGAGGAATTTTTTCAGAGGGGAAGGACTACAGGCACAAGCATGTTCCGATTTTAATTTTTTTTATTTTGGCCTTCTGTAGCTTGATTTGTCCTTCGAAAATGTTTTTAGCATTCAGGTTTTTTTTATAATCTGGCAACTCTTGTTAGTTTATAATCGTCTGCCACTGAGTGAATTTTTAAATTTATCCTAAATTAATATGAAAAGATGGATATCAGAGAACAAATGTACAGGCTCAATAAAACGAAAAGTAGAGAATCGCGGGATTCCGAAAAGTCGTTATTAGAAGATTTTAGGGCGTCTGCAGCATCTGAATTATCACATGCATTGAGGACAACAGTACAAGTTCAACAGCCAGACACAACTGAAAAAACTATTTCTAATTTGATTGTTGCTTTCACTTCTTCATTTCCTAAATTGGATATTGGAAGGTATGTCTTGACATACGACCTTTCAAATGAGTTGAAATTGCTGCTGATCCTTGATTGTTCGGCTTCTGATAAAAATATGACTTTTAGAGCTGACAGTGGTGGAAACAGAGGCTTTAGATATGCTTGGTTATCAAACTATTCATCGTGGGTTGTATACTTGCAAATATTAAAAGGTGGCTTTTGCAAATTGTGCGTGTTGTTTTCGCAAAAAGTAATTCCAGGAGTTCAGGGAGCATTTGTCATCAAACCATGCACAAAATTAAAAGATTTCAACGAAGATGCACGTAGCCACATGCAAAGCACATGGCACAAAGACTCTTATAAGGATTCAAGCTATTTTGTTGCACTATTGGTAGCCAAAGCAGTTTCTATAGATGAGCAGTTGAACTCATCTTTAGAAGACAAATTCAAGAAAATTGCAACAAACTGGGTCCCTCCATTTCTACAATCTTTTTTTTTTGTTTGCGGCATGCATGATTTGGCACTTCGTGGAAAAGAATCACATTCTGGTATTTTTACGACCTGTTAGAGTTTCATTATTTGAATATGGAGATGAAGTTCTAAGAGTAATCATTTGTCGCATTGGTTCTTGTATATCTCGGCAACCAGTGCCGCCGAGAGGGAGCAGGGGGCAAATCAAACCCGGCGAACTAGTCTTTTTGCCCCGTTTAACCGTTTTCGCATTTATCGTAGAAACGCTTTCGCGTTTCGTGCGCCGCTTCAACGGCGGGTGAAACTAACTAATAGATGCACAAAAAAGAAATATTTACCTATTGGCATATATTCAAGTTAGTAAACTAATTTATAAGGACCAGACCTTCTGAGACAAAATTAGAGATGGAGTTGAGGGATAAATAATACAATTGAAGTCTCACAGGGCAAATTTGATAATAAATATGTAGGGCTATACAGATTGTATTTAATTTTCAAGGAGTTGAAATATTTTTCTGTTGAAAAAATATATTGCATAAAAACTTAAAAAAAATAGTATTGTATTAAAATAATGTCTTAGTCTCATAAAAAATATGAACAGAAATTTGTATGAGTAAAAGCGTGAGCGAAAATATGGGATTACTTATTTTTATTTATTTGGGGTTATTACTTTTTAATTAATCATTAAAGTTATTCTGGACAAATATAAAAGACTTGGACGCTCAGCATGAGGGGTTGTCAAATGTACTTTCAGCTTGTGTTGTAAGGTGGCATGCCGAGACACCTCTTACTATGATCTGGAACTTGCCCAGAATGATACGATGGCAGGTCACAATTTTACATTAGTCACATGATCAGCGATCACACTCATTGCTGCTCTCTAAGGAATTCATTAAAAAAATGTAACTTTAAACGACACTTTTGACTTCGTTGACGTTTGGTTATTAATGAATCGCCAACTGCTGTCAGATAGATGGATACTAATTTGACTTGTGACTCATTATATTAGATGACTAGATTTATGCATATATAAATATTGTCATTTTGAAATTCTGTCATTTTTAGAAATTTGTTTGTCATATTGTTTAGACATTTATTTTAATTTTTTTCTAAAATGTCTCATTAATTTTTTTTTTAACGTCAAACAGAAAAGTTTCACTGCAAAAATTGTTTGTGTGTATTGTTTGTGTGTGTGTCACGTGGGCAAGCTAAATGTAAACATCAGGAAAATATAATGAGTTCACAAAAGGCTCACTCTATTTGTAACTGTAGACATTGAGTAGAAAATGTTCATACGTTAGACATCTCGTCTGTTGTTTCAACTAATGAGTTTAGTTCAATAGCAGGATGGATGGTTTGCTGGAGTCCAGTAAAACTAATGAATAGTCCAGTGAATCAGTGGTCAACATACAGTTAATCGACTTGACCCACTCTAGGGTTGACTGCTAGTTTATTAATGTAAATGTTTTTGAAAAAAAATAGTGAAAAAAATTAATAACAACTGAATGGTTAAAAACAAAACCCAAACATTTTGTTTATTATGTCATATATATTTTTTTAAAAGAGATAAACATAGGAAATAGAGTCACTTATGACAACCTGTCTGACAACCTGTCTGACAACCTGTCTGATATCTCATTTACAGCGGCAGCATTTAGGGGTGTGTCCAAGGACCTCCGTTTCAGGCCATATGCATTAGGCGGGTCCCACGATAGATTATTTTGCCACATTGCTGTAAACACAACTATCTCCAGAACTAGCAAATGCAACTTCCCCCCCCCCACCCCACTCCTTTTGTTTAATGCTGCATCTGCACATGTATCTCTCAATCCGCCACCACCTTAGTGAATATGTCTGTCTACTTGTCTGTCCACCCGCCAGTCAGTCATGCAGTAACCTATATACACATCTAGTATTCCCCCCCACTGCCCGTCCATCTATCCGAAAATCTCACCTATTCCCCCAGACCATTTATTTGGTCCATCTTTCAATATACACCATTAACTTCAACAGCAGAAAAATCTCCAATTTTAAAAATAGTTCAGAAGACTTTTTTTAAATGATACAAACCTATTACTTTTGTAAACAGACTTAACACAGAGGCGTAGCGAGCTTAACTCGCGCCTGGGTCACAGTACCTTTTTAGAGACCCCTCCCAATCGAAAACCATATATGTACAACATACCATTTGGCTCCTTTTTGATTAGCGCACAGGGCGCGTTTAACCCTTACCCTTCGCTACGCCACTGACATTTATTTTTCTGTTTAATGTATTACATTGGCAACCCAAATAGTACAAGTATAATGTTCTCAATACTTTGAGTGTTTATGTTCGTCTTTAATGGTGTCAAACAGGGGGATAACCCATTCAAATATATTATGTTTTAACTTCGATATTCAGAGTATCATAATAGAACATTGCCTTTCTATTAAATGACAAATGCGAAGCCTGTAATTTGAAAGTAATAATAAATTTCCTCACAAATATATTTACATAATGATCGAAATATTACCATATAGGAATGAAAAGAAATAAATATTGTCACAGGGAAGGAAGAAGAAATAACATTGAAAGAATACAGCTTGTACTGGTATTTGTTTATTTTAGCTAATCCAGGCGCGATAACTCGATAGATGATGATGATGTGCAGAATCATGACTGCAACACTGAACAGTCGAATTTGTTAACCGTCAACATATCAGTGATTGATGATCACGATATATTGCAAAGATCTGGACGCTTTCAAATATATCATTGATGTCAAAATCGACGTTGAAAGTATGAAGTTTGAATCCTGGCATTCTCACTGATTTAACACAATTGTATGTGACTGGACAAAGGCTTCATTCAAACATACAGTGCATTTACATATATTCAACCACGGCATCAACCAGTCTGGTATGGAACTTATAACATGATAACAGTACAATAAAGAGTGGAAGAATTTGTCACGGAGGTGAGTCAGAGTGGATGTTGATGGAATTATTATTTGAAACGCCATATGTACCAACTAAGTGTAGCTTCATCAAAAACTTTATGACTATCAACCATAATGAGGTCATAAATTAAGCGTAGCTATGGAAGAACATCACGACAGACTGACATAATTTAAAAACTTCTCAACATGATCTTAACGTGAGTAATAAAATATCTTTAGAGAGGAAATAAAAGTAGTGGCATAAATAAAAAAAAAAGGCAGCATGAATTAACGAAACAATTTAATATATTTTGTTATTCATCTGACAAAAGGCGATACTATGAATTTAGATAATGTTAACTATCTTAAAAAATATACATTCCATACATCAATTAATCCTGCAGTCATTTTTTAAAACTCATCTCACAATATACAAAACCATTAAAGAGTAGTGAATATGTTTATTATATTAACAGGCTGGCGATAGTAAACGTGATGAAATAGTTAGAACGACAAATATGACTTTTTACCTGATATGTCCGGTACCGATATTTTCCCCAGCATTTTTACCATTTGATACCGATACGATATTTTATTTTTAGGGGCTGTCTATTATTATATGTGCTCAATTTTGGCGATTTTTCCCTACCCCCCTTGTCAACAACGCTTTGTCAAACTGTCCGAGACCCCCCTGTAAAATTACGTCAACATTTGATTACCCCCTAAAGGTGGCTTCCAAAATGTTTATGTGACAAGAATAGTAGGAATATAGTGATTTAATTCTAAAATGCTGATGTTGAGCTTGATGTGTAACTTTGAACTACAAACGCTGCTTAAGTTTCTCATATTTATTAAGTAATTATATTAAATTTAAAAAAGTAACATTGTTGACGTCAACTTTTTCTTGACCTCCCCCTCCCCCTTGACAACAATTGTAAAATTTTCTGACCCCCCTCTCCCCTATTTTGTTGACGTAATTAATGGACAGCCCCTTTAAGCAACAACAATGCTACCACTTGCCAAACACGTGTTTCTCTCGTGCTAATACAGATAATGACGTATGTCAACCCATGCCTTACCCCTTCCTATGTCATATTCCGTGACGCTTCGCCTACACAAAAGTCTTGTTTCCCCCCCCCCAACTTCCCCATCCCTAACAAAAAATACGCACAGATGTTCACTAATTGTATCATTCAAGGTCATACATTAGAATTAAGAAATGCCAATCCTATTGTTTCAAGGCCGTATCTCTGATGTATACGTGACAATTTCTGTGTACGGGTTTTTTTTTCCCTTTTTTTTAAAATCTTGTCTGATCTAGTTATAGAATTGGGTTGATTTACTGATTTTCTTTTCTGCAACTCTGTTGTGAAAAGAAAAAACAACAATGTATCGGCAGCTATAAAAAACGGCCCATGTCCGACAGTTAACCCATAGTGCCAATATCGGTTCGACTATCGGTCGCTACCCTGGAACAATCGGCCGATCCGATATTAACCGATAGTGCCAATATCGGTCCGATACCGATAGCGATCCGATTATCGGGTCGCTCCCAGGTAATCAGTATCCCAGGGTGTGTCAATTTGAGCAGAAAAAGTGAATGAGGAGGAATGAGGGTATCAACATCATCATGAGCTGATAGTTTTTCATTTGTTTCTTTTAATTGAAACTATGGAATTCTTCCTCCTTGTGGTCACTATTTGACCTCTATGTGATCACCATTTGTCCTCCCTGTGGTCACTATTTGTCTTCCATGTGGTCGCTATTTGTCTTCCCTTTGGTCACCATATGTCCTCCCTGTGTTTACTATATGTCTTCCATGTGGTCGCTATTTGTCTTCTCTGTGGTCACTATTTGTCCTCCCTGTGGTCACTGTTTGTCCTCTCTGAGGTCACTACTTGTCCTCTGTGTAGTCACTATTTGACCTCTATGTGGTCACTATTTGTATTTCCTGTGGTCAATATTTGTCCTCCATGTGGTTTATTTTTGTCTTCCCTTTGGTCACCATTAGTTCTCCCTGTGGTCACTATATTTCTTCCATGTGGTCGCTGTTTGTCTTCCCTGTGTCACTATTTGCCCTCCCTGTGGTCACTATTTGTCCTCCCTGTGGTCACTATTTGTCCTCTATGTGGTCACTATTTGTCCTCCCTGTGGTTTATTTTTGTCTTCCCTTTGGTCACCATTTGTCCTCCCTGTGGTCACTATTTGTCCTCCATGTGGTCACTATTTGTCCTCCCTGTTGTCACTATTTGTCCTCTATGTGGTCACTATTTGTCCTCTCTCTCTCTCTCTCTCCTCTATGTGGTCAATAATTTTGTCCTCCACATGTGGTTTATTTCTTAGTCTTCCCTTTGGTCACCATTTTGTCCTCCTCCCTGTGGTCACTATATGTCTTCCATGTGTTCATTCCTATTTGTCCTCCATGTGGTCACTATTTGTCCTCTCCTGTGGTCACTTATTGGTCTCTGTGTGGGTCCTATTTGTCCCCTCTATGTGATCACTATTTTAATTACTCCTGTGGTCACTATTTGTCATCCCTGTGGTCAATATTTGTCCTCCATGTGGTTTATTTTTGTCTTCCCTTTGGTCACTATTGTGTCCTCCACTGTGAGTCACTATATATATAACCATGTGGAGTCACTATTTGTCCTCATGTGAGATACTATTTATTATACTGTGGTTACTATTTTTCCCTATGGTGCTATTTATTATCTGTGTGGTCACTATTTGTTTCTCACTGTAGTCACTATTTGTCCTCTATGTGGACACTAATTGTCCTCCCTGTGTAGTCACTATTTTTCCTCTATGTGGTCACTACCTTCTCTCTTCTATGTGGAAATATCTTCCCTTCTCTCCATGTATGGTTTATTCTTGTTTTCCCTATAGGTACTATTTGTGCTCCTATAGATTACTTTTTTTTATAATAAACAGACAATAAGACCCTAAAAAATCAACATGACCCAACCATCATGGCTGATATTGATTTTTTTTAAGACGCTGATATTGAAATTCTGCTCACGTCCACGTGTAAAGAGCTCACTATCTCTACCCTAATCACCCTTTTCAGACGTAACAGATAGGTAACGCGGTCCAGTTGGTAACATCAACCGGACCTACCACCAGACACTCATTTCATTGGAAATAAATTCGTCTCCCTTTGACTGGGTTCTAAACTACGGTGATCTTCTTTAAGTTTCTTCCGACTTATGGTGTCATAACATATGATGCCGAATCTGTGCGACTATGTGTCAACATATGATGCGAATCTGTGCGACTATGTGTCAACATATGATGCGAATCTGTGCGACTATGTGTCAACATATGATGCGAATCTGTGCGACTACGTGTCAACATATGATGCGAATCTGTGCGACTATGTGTCAACATATGATGCGAATCTGTGCAAACACTTGTTGCCAATGGCAATAGCCTAGATTTAATGTCTCAGATCAAATGTTTATGATGGCCGATATATTTTTGACCTGGATTGTAATTCTTACGATGCTAACAACTTTGATTTCCTTTTGTTTTACGTTGCGTGGTTGTCACGATCGGTCAACAGATTTTTTTTACACTTAATCTATTCCTCACGCCCTAGCATCTGTCTTGGTAATCAGCAGCTATTAAGATACATACGAGTGGCGAAACCAGGCAGGGGCGGAGAAGTTGGTCTGCCCCGGGCGGCAGTGATATCGCCACCAGCAATGGGGCGGCACTTTCAGCAATTAAATCATTTTTTTCGGATCAGGAATGAGGCGACATTTTTAAAAAAATTGGTCCCAAGGGCCCGCCTAACTCTGGTTACGCCATCTACATACGTCATCGATTAATCAAAGTTCATGGTGCTGTGTCCTAAAAAAAAACACATTAAGTTAAAATATTTCATCTCGAAAGCTTTGCCTAGGAAATTAAAAAATAATTTTTAAATAATAATACATTATACCACCCCAACAATAATATATTCTACCACCCCCACATCACGTTTCAACCTTCGCCTCATCACTCTATAGTGGTTGTACAAAACTATTACCGTAAGTGAAATACCCGGCGTTGTCCGGGAAATATATGCTGCCAAATGACACCCCCTTCCCCCCTTTTAATCATTTTATTTTTTTTTTACTTACACTTAATTATACTCATTGCCCCCCCCCCGATGTAAAATATTACAAAATCGAATTAAAACATTAAAGAAAGTAAAGTGAGAGTTGTAGTATCCATTATAAACTTGTAAGTATATTGAAAACACAATAAACAAAGTAACCACAACACACAAAGTAATCACAACAAACAAAGTAAACACAACACTTAAAGTAGTCACAACACAGAAAGTAGCCACAACACACAAAGTAGCCACAACACACAAAGTAGCCACAACACACAAAGTAACACAATACAAATAGTAATGCCCTCAACGTACGTATATTACATTTAAACCAAATCCTTACAATCGTTCCTTTATTAACACAACCGAACATTCATTAAGTCCTTCCTACACTGGGGCTCCACCCCTGTCCCCACCCCCTATCCCCACTACCGTAGTACTGTTACAAAGGGATATTCGCACCAGCAAACACATATTCAATCTAAACGCTCTCACTCGTTCAACGCCTTTTACGACTAATTACGTAACGGCGGTTGACATACAGGTGTGTGTGTGTGTGTGTGTGTGTGTGTGAAGTCCCTGTAAGGATGAAATGATATCTCTTTGATCCTATAAATCACCAATGGGAAGGATTTTATGGTGCCCTACTTGCATCCCCACCATGACCGATAGTGCAATGGTCATGGAGGCACCACGGGAGATATAGAGGGAACTTTTGCCATGACCTGAAAAACCCATTGGTATTCGCCGGAGATCGAACCAGGGACCGCTAAACCATCCGTCCCCTGGCATACAGGTCGCTGGTATCACCTACCCCTGCTACCACTAATGACCCGTTCATCACTCGTCACCTATGCCAGGGGTCGGCAACCCACGGCTCGCGAGCCGCATGCGGCTCTTTCGATGTCAAATTGCGGCCTTCCAGGTCCGTACCCGCTAATATGTATAATGATATTACTTGCATATGCACGTGGTTCTAATCAAATACCACTAATATTGGAGCAATATTTTAAATGGCTCTTTAAAAACTGAGAAAATTGTAAATTAAAACTTTTGGCTCTTCCGTCTCAAAAGGTTGCCGACCCCTGACCTATGCGACTAATTAGGTTGTATACCAGAATGTATATTCCTACATGAAATAACACAACTACGACGATGTAGCGGCTCGACACAATTAAGAAAGATAATTCATGAAATATTATTTTTGCATAAGTGAGCCATTTCCCCTATATTTAATATATACATGTATATGTATTTCTTACTTAATATTTCGTTATATTTTTCTATATGAAGTTGTATTATTTATTTTTCAATCTCTGATACTTATTTAAAAACATAAATAAAACGTCGCAGTTTATTCTACCCGGTGCATACATTTTTGTTTTAAAACGTGTGTTGTTTTACACTAGAGATTGACACCGTCAACCAGTGAGTGATACAGATGTGAAATAAAAATAAAATAAAAATAACTTTGTCCAGGGGAGATAGAAAAAGCGTTATTTGAGTGGCATGGTGCGATTATCCTGATCTTGACGTGCACAGTTCCATTCTTTTAAATAATCAAAGAGAATGTTTATTTATATTTAATTATTTCTTTTTAAAATTTAAATTTTCAATTTAGTGGTGAGGCAAATTTCAAATGTATTTCAAAGGAAAATAAAATAACTTATTTTATAGTTAAGCAGAAAGAATAAAGAAGTGATAGAAAGATATGGATGGATGTAATTAAGGAGATAAAGAAAGTGTTTGAATAAAATAGGCAAGAGATAAGGAAGTAGAAGAAGAAATATATATATAAAAATAAACAACTGTGAGGTGTGAATCCTGATGTCTAGATGCAAGTGTGAAGTCTCTTCAAGGATGAGATGTCATTTCTTGGATCCGATAAACCACTAGTAGGATTGTTTTATGGTGCCCTTATTTGATCCCTACCATAGCCGATAGTGCAATGGCCATGGAGGCACCACGGGAGATAAAGAGTGGAATTGCACAATGATATCGAAGCCTGAACCCTCAGATCGACAGTCAAGCTCTTTACCGCACGACCGTTTGTGCACAATATGTCGCATATCGCTACATTCTCTAAATTTTGAAAAATTGAGTACTACAGAAGCAGTCATGCAAGAAAATTACTTGGGTTACTTTGTCAGAACACAATAAAATAACCATTATTGACTATTCTATATGTACTTCGAAATTTTGAACAAAAATATTGAGAAAAATATACATAAAAAGTCAGGTAGAAAAAAACCCATAAAGGCATCTATTATTGATATATACAATAGACAGACATAAAGACATGCATACATGATTAGTAAATAAATAGAAAGATAAAAATAAAACACAGACAAATAGGTAGACCGACATAGTAGTAAAATTGTAGATGGCTACATTATACAGAAAATAGAAATGAACAAAATGTCTTAAGGTAAAACTATTTCACAATTCACTCAAATCTGTGCTGAGAAGTGTACACTTGTTTTTCTTTACGTATTCAAAATCAAAACAAATATTATATTTATAAAATATGAAGTCAATTTTAAACCCACAAAGATTGAAACAGTAAACATAGACACATGTGTACTTTGTGTCATATAAAAACCTGCAGGGTTACTTTTGTTTCCCACCGTAGTTTTCAATATGACCAAAACATTGCAAACCTACACATCTGTAGGCGGGGATCTGTGGGTGGGGATCTGTGGGCGGGGATCTGTAGGCGGGGTGAGGCAGTTAATCGTAGCCGATACTTAATGCCAGAGGCGTAATTTAAATAAAAACAAAAACTTATTTCGAGCCTGCAGAGCCACAAAACTTATTGTTTAATAATTCAATGCAACTGTTTTGAATGAAGTGAACAACAAATTGAGTAAAAGCCCTGTGTACGACTTATCAAAAAGATCGCCAGTCCTTCTATATTCTTATCAGAGCGTTCTTATTAGGGAGCGACCGATATGCTTTTTACCGATAGCCCGATACAGATATTTTTCCCCAGCAATTTTGCCCATACCGATACCGATATTTTGCTATTAATGAAGGGGTGTCTTGCAGATGATTAGAAGAACAAAAGATTTGAAAAGACAGACCGAAAGACCGAAGACAGAAAAACAAACCATGCCTGCATAATCTCAGAAATCTGCATGTTTATTGTTTAAAATTAAACTTATAACAAACAATTTGTTGTTTTTACTTTTTACTTGTTCACAAACAGAAAAGTAAGATAAAGTTGTAAATAATTAATGTCAAACCAAAAAAGTAAAAATGTATTAATTAGGGCTGCTGATTAAACTGCGTTAATTTGCGATTAAAATTTTTTAACGCAACACTTAAATGCGTTAATTTGACCAAATGCGGAAAGTTCACCAAATCGATAAATAACAGAATTTCACTCAACCATTTGAAGTTTAAGTTCCATCCATTTATTAAGTAGATCTACCACCCCCACCCTGTCGTAATTCGCACACACCCTCACCCCCAGGTATGTCGACTGAAGCCCCACCTGTAAAATTTAATGCAGATGTTTTGTTTATTTAGCCCCTCGACAAGTAAACCTCCTGCTCTCTTCCCTGTCAGTGTAAAAAGAGAAAACTTTCATTCACTAGTTAACATTATATACTGCAGTGTATTGGTGAAGGTACTATAGCGTATTGTTGAATGTATAATGAACCCGTTTATAATTATAATTCTGTAGCCACGGCTATTGTATGGGATTGTATTAATGGTACCTTTCCCAACCTCCTTTTATTTACCCAACAATATCCCGGGAGAAGACAATTTCCCAGGACCTATCCTGGGATTCAGCTATCATGAAAGAATAACCCAGGTTCTAACCAATGTAATGTAACATCAATAAAACTTGTATGGACGTTCAGCAATCGGCAGTTGTAAATATAGTATTAATTGAAGCTAACTTATCTTTCAACTGCTGCCTACGAAGTTAAAATCTATGTTTCAATTGTTTTGTCAATGTTTTTCGACAGCTAGGCATCATTTATTGCCTGGCAAGTCTATTAATTAATTAACGTTCTGAAACTAGCGATGTCGATATGATGGAAAGGCATATTTTCGTTTTGTGCTTTGTACATAGCAATAAAAACATCAAAATATTTTTCTCTAAGAGTTAAACCGGCAAACACTCACGCCTCGTCGCTGATACAACTGTTGCTATAACCAAAATGAAACGAAAGAAAGAATTTTTAATGTTGACACACGAAAGAAGATGAAAAACAAGCAATTAAGCCTGTTCCATTCTGGACACAGGACGTGTTAGCGCATTTTCATGTTATGTATCAGTACGTTTGTTAGCTTTCAGTAAATATTTGTAAATTTTGGAAAAGTTTATAAAATCAATTGTGTAATGCATATATCTGTAAAACATGCAATTAAGCCTGTTCCATTCTGGACACAGGACGAGTTAGCGCATTTTCGTATTATCTATCAGTACGTATGCTATCTTTCAGTAAATATTTGTAAATTTTGGAAATGTTTATAAATTCAATTGTGTAATGCATATATTTGTAAAAAAAAATTATAAAGACGTTTCGTTATATTTGAAAAAAAAATTATTGTCTCTTAAATCTAACTACAAGTGGTTTGTGGTTACTGAAATAGGACTCATAATTGAAAACATTCTAAATTATAGTCATTTAATCGTCCGAAAACTCCGTCAATTGTTGCATAGCTCTGATACTTTCAATTAAACTCAGAACACAAGCTTACTATATCATTTGATGAGTTTCTTAATAAATCTTGGTGAAACTACGTGCTGCAGTATTTCGCACCAAATGAACGGGTTATTGAACGTACAAGGTGTATATATAATATATAAGCCCTTAGGAGCCCTGAAGCCCGGCCTTCAGAGGTCCTATCGCAAAATGAACTTTTGATGTACACATGGCAGGCCAAGACCTACAAAATGATATATACATCATGGGTCTAGGACTTATAGTTGCTGAGATATAGCGCTCCTTTATTAATATAGCTTATATAGTAAAAAACGGTACTTTATAAGCCCCCCTTTTACGGCCCTCAGAGGTCCTATCGCAAAATGAAAAAAAGGCATTTCTTGGCAGGCCAGGACCTACAAAATGATATATACATCATGGGTCTAGGACTTATGGTTGTTGAGATCTAGGGTGATGACAGACGGACAGACCGACAAAACGTGGGACAATAGAGGATTATTTTCTTGCTATATTATTATTTTAGGAAGGAAAGCGCACATATGAGATATAAAACCCATAGTGCCAATATCGGTCCGACTATCGGTCGCTCCCTACAAAAATCGGTCGATCCGATATTAACCGATAGTGCCAATATCGGTCCGATACCGATACCGATCCGATTATCGGTCGGTCCCTAGTTCTTATGTTTACGGGAGCCCAAGGACTCTAAGCAAAAGTACATGAAATGGAGCTCTTGGTACCAGATTTAATAAGACCAAATACTTAAAAAGGGGGCACTATAGTAGGTGCCATAGGAAGTCTCTTAATTTTCATTTCAATTAGAACGAATCTGATTGACATATAAACAACAACAGCAACAAACTGATATGTAGATGTGTAAAATTTGACCAACCCATTCATTAAAAACATAATCCGGGTTATGGTTTTAGCTACTTACTTTTAACATTTAACTATTTCGTACAAAAAAGATATAATAAAAAATTATCGACTAGTTAAAGTAATGCACGAAAATAGCTTGAGAAAATTCGAAAAAAAAATTAACAATAAGTTTAAAAAAAACAAACAGAAAAAGCGAAAAAAAAAGGGAAAACTGAGCTTATTTTATCTCTGATTACAGTTTTGTAATAAATAAAACGTTTCATGTAAAATAATAGCCAGAAGATTGTCGTCTTATAGAATAGTTTTTCAATATTTAAAAAAAAAATATAATAATATGGCTTACCTGATGTAAGTAAGAAGAAATCTGGTCACCGTCTTGCAGAAAGTAAAAAGTTTATAAACTTTATTTCTAATTTGTTGTCTTCTAAATGAGTTGTTTGATTTAAATTACTTCTTGAGTGAGGAGAAAAAAAATATTAAAATGCGCAGGAAATAGTACAAAGTTAGTAAATATATTTCCCTTTAGTTCTTTGTTAAATATTTTAGTTCTTTTTTTTTTAATTAAAAAATTTTCCTTTCGTTTTTTTCCCCGATGAGGTTTTTTATGTGACTGTGACTCCGCAACCCAAAAGTGGGTGTATCTATGCTCATGTGATCAGGTTAAATCCACTTATCCCGCTGCTATAGGTTAACGTGACTGTTCAGAGAGTGAGTGAGAGAGAGAGAAAAAGAGAGAGACAATGGAAATGTGGAGGAGGAAGAGGAGAGAAAATAAAAATTACGAATGTTTAATAGACAGACACTCGTAAGCGAAATTATTTTTTTTTCGAGGTGAGCCAAAGGAATCATTATTGCGTGATCATAGAGACAAAATTAGCAGACACTATATACACATTTTAACTCGGCAATAACAATCAACCATCTTAGAGAGTTAACAAGTATACTGACTGCAAAGGGTTAATTATTATTTTTTGTATGTTCAAGGCCAATTTTTTGTTAAGTTAAATTTAAATTCAGTTCAATCAACACGAGAACCTAGACTTTCATTAAGCTTTTTCCCTAATGGTTTTTAACACAATGACACTAATAGTTGGGCTGAATGGGCTCGGATATTTCAGGGATAAAAAAAAACCTGTAAATTCTGCGGTATGTTTGTGATAATGTTTATATTAAAAGGAAAAATACCGGAATAGGTTTAGGACGTTTCAAGTTTAGCACTGATTGTTTTTTTTCCAGCCATTTGCGTTACGTTTGATATTATATTTTAAATGTACCAACTAAAACCAAGGGAGATTCTTTTACCAGTTTAAAGTATACTGTCTATCTATCTATCTATCTATCTATCTATCTATCTATCTATCTATCTATCTATCTATCTATCTATCTATCTATCTATCTATCTATCTATCTATCTATCTATCTATCTATCTATCTATCTATCTATCTATCTATCTATCTATCTATCTATCTATCTATCTATCTATCTATCTATCTGTCTGTCTGTCTGCCTATCTATCTATCTATCTATCTATCTGTCTGTCCAGGCCCGTAGCCAGAGGGGGGCTAGGGGGGCTGAGCCCCCCCCCCGTGCATGACCTGAGCCCCCCCCCTCCCGTGCATGATTTGAGTTTTTTGACAAAATTTTAATAATAACGGCTATAAAACATCAATCATTTGTTTAATAAATCAATAATAATAAAAACTTAAAAGTTTATATTTTGGCAATCATTCAGGCTATTTATATATAGCCTACTTACATATATAGCGTATCTAATTTTTGGGCATAAAATATTGAATCTTATTGAAGTTCACTTCTGGGTATTTTGGGTAGTATTGGCATTTGGTGCTTTCAACAGCCGTGTGTGAGAACAGTTTCTCAACCCTCACACGAATGCTCACCCCATATCGCAGATCAATGTTACAAAAGCGTCTAAGCAATCTTTTCCTGCTTGCATTTGAAAAAGATTTAACAGACAATCTGAATGTTGAAGCATTTTTAGGTAAATTCAGTGCTAAACCCAGGCCCGTAGACAGGTCAAAGTAAGCAGGGAGGTACCAATACCCATCAAGTGGGCACCTTTACTTTTTCTTTATTTTTTCCTCTTTTTCTTCTTTTTTAAGGGGGGGGGGGGCACTCCACAAACTAGCGGGGGAGGGGCACGACCCCCAGTGCCCCCCTGGCCTACGGAGCTGGCTAAACCACGAAGTTTGCAAATTTGAAACGTATACAAGTTCGCAACAAGTGCCGACGAGTGGGGGGGGGGCAGGGGGCAATGTTTTAGGGACCCGGACTGAGCTGGCCAATCAACTTTTTAAAATATTAATAACAGCACGGGGGCCCGTGTCACCCCTGCCCAGGGGCCCGAAATTTCTGTCGATGGGCCTTTTCGCAACCTTGTAATAGTTTTATATATTGATATCTTCTGAGGAATACTAGCAACTTAAATAAGTTAATAAAATAACATTGGCTTCTGACTTCATTTTTATACATATGTATAATAAAATAATAAAGTACAAACTCCGTTATGTCTGAGTGATGTTATTCAATTTGCAAATTTACTTTTTAGCAGAATTAATTTTATTTTAAATTGAATAATTGCGACTGTTTTATAAGAAATATCACACAAATAGCTAAGCTTTATTCGTGCATCTTTGTCGTTCTTCCCGGGTTGTACGTTAAACAAACAGTATAATAATATATATCAAGTATCTATTATGTAACAACTGTGTAGCAGAACAAATGGACAATATATTTATAACAGGAATCAGAAATTGTTCAGCCTCAATAAATTTTTATCATTAAAACTCTTTACTATTTAAATTATTTTTAACAAAACTGCAACATGCCATGCATTATTGAAACGTAGTTAAAATTATATATTTCTAATTAATAGCTAAACAATCGGTACTAAAATGTACCATTCCAGATATGGAACTGCAAAATTTTCTGGGGAGGGGACTTACTGAGAATCCCCCCCCAAACCCCTCCTCTCCGTTCGCAAGCTTTCGGCGCTTCGCGCCTACATTTTCGCCCCCCCCCCAATATTTCTTTTACCCCACCAGGGGCGGATTTAGGGGGAGGGGCCGGGGGGCCCATGCCCCCCCCCCGTTATCGCAATTTTAGGTAATGCATCATTAAATTATCGAAATATTTTTTGTTCCAAGACCAATTTTCAACAATGAAAACAGTTTCGCCCCGGGGGGACAATGTTTCGCCCCCCCCCCCGTCAAAGTTGTCTAGATCCGCCCCGATCATTTCTTCGGCACCCCCCCCCCGAAAAATTTTCTTCGCCCCCCCCCCCGAAAATGTCTTCGGCCCCCCCCAATCCAATATTCCTAGCTACGGGCCTGTGTCTGTCTATCTATCTATCTAACTATCTATCTATCTATCTATCTATCTATCTATCTATCTATCTATCTATCTATATCTATCTATCTATCTATCTATCTATCTGTGGGCGTTGTTAACACACACAATCCCTCTCATATGTCGAGGTTATAGGAAACAGAAGAATACTAAACTTCATCTGTTCTGATGGCCCAGTAGGGCTACTGAACTTTTCTATATCCCAAATGATATAATATTTAAACACATAAATGTCTTTTCTATGTTTTACTTAACTTGATTACCAGTTCTTTTTTTTTTTTTTTTGGATTTGTGAGAACCATATTTCACTAAAGCTAAAAGATGTTCATAAACTTAAATATATTTATAATACTCAAACTGAACTAAATACTTAATAATAACACAAACGCATGAGTGGCTAAGAGATAGTTTAATTTAAAAAATACAGGCGTAACAGTTACATGAGTCCATGATTTGCCATTTTCCTCTTTCAAAACCAGAGTTCAAGAAGTAATGTATTACTAGTCTAGTAGCCAAGGCAATAAAGGTATTCCTCCAACTAGCACAGAAAACTTATAAAATATTAAGCTGTACACCGTCTGATAAAGATAATTATGATTAAATGGTTCTGACTTAGATAATAGTGAATTTAAGCATAGACTAAAAATAACAGTTATATTACAAAATAATAATAGAAAAAAATACTCCATTCAATAATAATGTTAATTCAGTCGGCCTACAATCTACTATTAGTACTATATGTTTACATTGACAACCAATTACCGACCACGTGACCTGTTATATTTGTTTAAATTTGAGACAATAAAACTATCTAACAACTGTAAAAAATATATACTAGTCAATTTTGAATATATAATGTCTTAGAAAATATTATCTCTAAAAAAATAGCCAGAAAAAATAGAAGTGCCCGCAAACATGAGGGCTATCGTTCAATGTACAAAAGCATCAAAATGGCCTCGAGGTTTATCATATTAAAATTCATATTATAACTACAACAATAAACATTTCCAAAGAAATATAAAGCTAAAAGAGTAATGAACAAATAATGTAACTATTGATCATTAAGTTTTTATCATTTTTACTTACCAACTAGGTGTTTAAGTCCGAATAAAGTTCAATTCATTGTGACTGGTGAAGTTGCTAACTTGATTGTCGGCCATTTTCACGGTCGAGCAAGAATGGGTGATATATGCGTGTTACATGCCATTTCTTAGCGCCTATGAGATTCTGGCCATGCTTACAAATTGCTATATTATAACATTTTAAAGCAAAATGGACGGGCTTTCTAATGATACTAAAGAAAACTCCACAAAATTAAAAATCAAATAATATTTTACTTTTATTATGATTTTTTTATATTAAAAATATCGTTAAATATAATTTATTTAAATGTTTAGTATGGTTGTAAAGGGCATTCATTTTCGCACACATTGATATATTTGACATTACTGTTGGACGAATGGCCCAGAATCGCACGGAGATTGTACAGGATGGTCAAATTGCGATCGCGCGTCGCCGGTGGTGGTGATTCTGGTGATGGTTTTCATTTAAAAGATTCATCCTTTCGTTTTAAATCTACGTAATTAAAATTTACATAATATTGTAGGGCTTACAAAATACTTTAAAATGGTATAATTGTTTATGAGATTTGATCAGTTCTAAGTAGAGAAATCATTAAGTTAAAAACTATCCAAATATTGACTACAGTGACGCAAAACCACGATTTTGAGCCAGTTTGTGGTACCTATTATAAACAGACTAGGCCATCCATAAAAGACGTCCACCAATTTTTTGGGTTATTTTTTACCCCCTCCCCTTTGTCCACATTTGTCCACTTTTGACTGGACCCCCCTCCCCCCAGTTGTGGACGTCCAAACATAAAATTTATCGACCATGAATTTATGAATATTTCGAATTTTTAAATTGGGAGAATGTAAACAATATAAAGTGTACATATTTACAAACATTTTTTTCAGAAATTCAAAATTCTAAATATGAAAAAAATTACTGCTTAAAAACATTTTATTTAATTATAATTAAAAATGCAAAGCATTAAACCACAATTATTCAGCGGGATTGAAAATGATTGCAGCCATTCAAACATATTTCGTATGATGACTACATCTGTTGGTGAATTTTCAATTTCTGGTTCAATCTCCTTGTCTGATACTTCTGCCTCATCATGTTCACAAACAGGAATATTGTAATGGACGACGTTATGTTTTTTCATTGCCAATTCGTGATGGGAAGTATTTACCGCAGAAACACATTCGCTTGGAATTTTTCCAGCCACTGATGGACAATAGGAGATCAAAAGGTATGCTACTGTAACTGTGATCGGCTCCAGACCAATCAGTGCAAGCCTCTGAAACAGTGATCCATAAGTACCAATTTACTACCCCCGATAGCTGCAGCCATGACGCCTGCTTTATGACTAACAAAAGGTACAAGAGCTGGAATGAAACGTTTGGGAAATAGTTCATTATAGTTGGTTCGTCTTGCTCCACAGCATGTTACATCATTACATTTGATGATCTTGCAGAAAATATTGAGACTGTTGACATGATTCCAACACCAATTCACAGAGGGAGATGGAAGAAATGTGCGTGTGCTGCTTGGTTCAACATACTGCATGCACATCGTAGCCATCAATACAGCCTGACTCCAAACTTCAGCGAGCATTCAGCTTTTTAAAATTTGCTTTTCCAGGTTTTGGTCTATAGTTTTACCATTTGCATCCAAATGTATCCAAAATGATCATGAGGAAGAATGAGGCTCTGACAGGTCATGAGGACCGCGTTGTAGGCACTGTGACCCGGGGTATGACAGGGCTATAAAAAAAGCATCAAGATTGTGCTTGGTAAACAAATTATATGCAGCGTTCAAAGGTTTTTGGATAACGTGAGTTCTCGTCTGGGCCTCCGTCAACAGTAATAATAACTATAGGCTTTACTAATCCACCATTTGTACATGCCACATTCTTGAAAAATATCCTGAGAGACAAGTACATCAAAATCCGCAACATGAAAGAGTACTGGAGTCATGTTTACCATTCCTTATTGATATAGATGTTGGTCATGAATAGGTCACACCGCCATCCTGGATAATACATGCAGCATAACCGAAGGTATTGGTTTATGCCCATCTGCCAAAACCCAATCATGGTCAGGCAAATGGATACGATATTCCAGATGCATTAGAAGTGGTGCCTGTTTTGATGCAGTTGGAAGGCCCCAAGGAACTCTAGCCTTGTCGTCCTGGCTAAGAAAGAATGTGCACTGACTGCCCATCAATACTGCCAAATTTTTTTATTGTAAAGAGCGATAAATACGTCTGAGCAAAATAAAAATGAACAATAAAAAAAAAAAATTTGGAATTAAAAATTATTTACATGAGAAAAAAAAACCTTTGTGCCGACACTACAGTCGCCATTTTGTCTGTTTCGTTTTAACAACATGCATCTGTCGGCATACTCTTGACAACTTTTAAATAATAAAAAACGGCCTGATTTCTATAACTCTTTTTGTCATTAAACTGGAATTTTTGTAGTAAATTCTGCGTAAAATATTCACATTGTGGACATCCACTCTGTCCCTCAACCCCCTCCCCCATGTCCACTTTTTGTTGAACCCCCCTCCCCCCTTTGTGTGGACGTCTTTTAGCTGAATATAGTGGATAAATTTATAATATTTAATTTAAAGGGTTTCAAAAGAAACTGCTTTAGCGAACACTTTTTTCTTTTGTTTTTTGTGTTTGTTACTTGAATGTACCATAATCCGACTATGTTTGGTTAGACGAACCCATAGATAACGGACGGACCCGAACACAAATAATTGCGATTGTCGCGCATGCGCACATCTATAGATGGATCCTGAAAAAAAAATACTGAGTCCGTTTAGTTGGAAACCAGCAACGGCGTAACGATTAAACTGTAAAAATCAAACAATTATCATAAAATAAAACAGAAAACAACAATTAAGTTTATTGTCACGGGTTGTGAGTAATTTGTCGAAAACATACCCACTTTATTCAAACCTTGATTTGCACGGCAACCTCTAATAGTATATATTATATATACATATATAATAGTATATGTTTCATTTCTCCCCTTCCCTTACTAGTCCTCCCGGTAGTTACGTCATACGGAAGGTGGTCAACGAAGCTTAGATGAAAGCCCTACATTCCGACGAGGTCCGAGAGCCCAGGAATTCGTCAGAGAGATGACAGCACCTCGGGATTTTCTCTGACCACTCGGCCACTGTTCAGTCCACAAAGAATAGAGGCCCGTTCAGATATCCGGCTACTTTTGTCTTTTATCGGTATGATCGTAATTTCCCCTTCTTTAGGGCGGAATTAAAAACTACTGACAGGAAATATGGATGGATGATTGGTCGCGTAAGCGTGGAAGAAAGAGTGAAAGCAGAAAATAAATTATTCGACTAAGGTTTCTCTAGAGAACGGATCGACGAAAGAGAGAAAAAGAGAGAGACAGAGAGAACGTCCTTCACTTTATTCATTTTTATTGGATTATTTTGTTCAGAGTTTTTGCAAGCCACCGATCCTGTTTTGGACTGTGCCTTTTATAAAATAAAAGAATATCTGAGTGTTGTTACACAAGACCTGTTGTTATCTTCACTGGTGTACGTTTGACGTCTAGAAACTCTGTGTGAGAGACACAACAGAAATACAAGTCCCAATTAAGTCAGCAGCTCATACACTTAGACGACAAGCCAAGGATACCTCAAAAGGGTTCCTCAACATTTATATATAGCTAAGCTAAGAGCATATTTGCCACGGGTTCGAAATAACAATCGGACTTTATTGAGACCCGGGTCCATTAATAATCGATTCATTATAATCGGGTCCGAATAATCGTAGTTTATTGGGACCTATCCGAATAGCCACTGGAATTTATAAAAAATAAATATAAATACTGAAGTCTTTAAAATATTTAAAATAATTTATCATTTTACTATTTGCTAATTTGATCATTGAAAATAACTTTTTATTACTTATAAAAATGGCGACTAGTGGGAAACCGGTCAAAAATAATGATATGATCTGGATGCACTGAAAAGGTTTGTTTTTAAAAAATCGACAATGCGTATATTTTTCAAGTTCCTGACGATGTAGTGAATGCTGAAATTTGCATAACTTTTATCAGCGGCATGTTTGCGTGGCACAATTGTCCTATGACAATGCGAGTAATATGAGTGGATTTATTAGGGAGTACAAGCTAGATTTAGAGAAATTAAAATCAGCGGGAGTGGGTGCCATGCTCTGCCCACAGCTTCAATCGTAGGCTCAATTGGGTGGATAGCTGTTCAGATGCAGTCAATTTTCACTTGCCATTGTTCAGCGTCACTCTACACGATCTTTTCGCTTTCTCACCGGAGCGGATGGTTAAATGGACAGAGTGCCTGAATGAAAGAACCTAAATGTAGGTACCCCAAACTGATTTTTCCTTTACAAATAATTAAGTTTATTACACTTTGGCCACATAATATGGGTCATTTTAAGATCATTGATACCAAAGTTGTCTATATATGTCAAAATTTAAGGAAGTTATGAATTTTTTTAACTTGTCAAATTATAAGATAATTTTCAACATGCTAAAAAGCCTATTTTGGGGTAAATATTCCAAAAGATTTTGCTCCCAGAAAAACCTATATTTAAGGAAATCAGACCATAGTATGGGAATATATTCCAATTTTTTCAAGAACTTTTAAAATTGGTAAAGCTATGTTTTTTTCAAATATGGGACAACACAGCTTTTTGTAAAATTCAAAAAGAGAGGTAAAAAAATGAAAAATTGGCATTTTTTAAATGCTTATATTTAAAAAAACTAGCAAACCAACAACAAAATGACAGTGGTATTATTTTATAGAGTAAAATATGAACGATAAAATTATTTAAACATTTTAAAGAGTAAAATGGAACAATGAAACTATTTAAACATTATAATTAAAAATTAAAAAATAATGGGTTAGACAAGATGAATAATCATCATGTGTACAAAAAAAGCAAAAAATGCACCATACTAAAAAATCATGAAAATTCAAATTTATCTTTAAAATCAATAACTTTATATCAAAGTGAAGCACATTCAATGTCGTCTACAACGAACTATTTGGCATGATCAAATGATTTTATTTTTGAAAAAAACTAAAGAGATATATCCACTATTTAAATAAATGTCATAAGCACAATTATGACAATTAATATGAATGACATTTAAAGCTAAAAATTTTTTCTTAATTTACATCTTCTTTAACTCAAATAAATTTATAATACAGCATGATTTTATCATTTTTTTCCACACAAAAAATAACAGTAAATAGGTCATGTGAGTGCTCAACACAATTTTAATAACGCTAGTTTAAGAACAATTATAAACAAATACTA
Source organism: Bulinus truncatus (assembly GCA_021962125.1). Lineage (NCBI taxonomy): Eukaryota > Metazoa > Mollusca > Gastropoda > Planorbidae > Bulinus > Bulinus truncatus. The sequence goes on from JAGDYQ010000003.1 coordinate 6,318,249, forward strand.
CATTATATATAATATTAAAATAATTTTACCAGTACATGTATATCAAATTAACAAAATTACTTTTCTTTACTTCTTTGTGGATATTGTCTCAAGTATTCTATAGTTTAAAATCTTTATCATTTGTAACATATACGTCTTTATTGCAATTTTTTTTTTAATTTAAGTATGATTTATTCAGAGAAACGATACAGAAATCTCTGAATTATTAATTGGTATTATTTCTTGCTGGGGTCAATAAGGATTCTATTTAAGAATTAGATGAATTATTAAATCTCTGACATTTAAAAAATTCAGTATATGCATTGTAATAATGTATTCTCTCTTTCACACTTCCTACTTTGTATTCTCTCTTTCACACTTCCTACTTTGTATTCTCCCCCCCCCTCCGCCCCCCCCCTGCGACAACCCGGTTCGTAATATAAATAAATGCGAGTTACATGGTCTTCATGGTAATATATAGTCATCTCCCAAGCCGATTATATATTGTATTTACAGTATATGGGTTCTATGATACATACAATATTAAAAACGTGTTCTGATTAGAGCCTGCATTCGGTTGTTTCTTGAATGAAAATACGGAACAAAAGTTATCAATAAATCCATCAATGGATAAACTAATCGAAAGTAAGAAATAAGAAAAGGGCACGATGTCCGGATAAAATATTTACCGGTAATTATTTCCAATCGCTCCACACTGAATGAGGTTTTCACTGATTCGTCAAATGTAGTTGAATGTATTGATATTGTTTTAATAGGTATAGGGCCCATATTTAAGTAGAAGAAAGCGTATACAGACGTTTCGTTAAAGTTTTAATATTCAATCGATGCTTGTCTTTGAGTCTCAAGGTAAGAACACATTTCAAAAACATGTCGGATGTAAAAGCTGTAATACCCCATGGTAGACCCCTCAGCCGGCGCCGCGCGCCGGCTACGCCGCCGAATTTTCTTCCGCCGTAAATCCGCCGAAAAATATACGGCGCGCCTCATTAGCCGCCGTATTTCGTTCGCCAGTATATTAACTGTCGCATTACTTAATCTTATTGCACATGATCTTGCTGACCATATCAGCTCTGTCTTGAAAAGCTTTTCTGTTGATCACAAAATACTAGCTAGCATGATGGTGCTGCAATTATGATAAAGACTTCAAAGCTTTTGAAGGTTGACTCTTATCAGCACTTTACAGCACACGTATTGCACCTTAATACTACCGACAGCATCAATAAAAATGAAGAATTTCAAGACCGCAATTATAGAAGACGATGCAGCATTCACAGAGGATAAAGAAATGATAAAGATCATGAAAGAAGGCATGTCTTAAGTGTGTGAATTGCTTCTTGTAGAATCATTGTAGATGATCAGCTCAGTTCATCAATAATGGATGCCTTTGAGAGCAGCACTAACGCCATCAATGGCAGTCATAGACACAATGATAAGTCAGTGAAGGCATCATGTCCAACGCGTTAGAATTCAACATTGATGATGATTCAGTCTATACTTGACTTTAAAATATGATGATGATGACAAAATACGAATGATCAAGCTGTCATCTCTCAACCAGCTTGACCATCGATTTCCTGTAAATGATCACATTAAGCTGCATCAGGTGCTTGATCCGAATTTCAAATCATTGATTCCACGGTCAGAAGCAACCACAATTCTGGAGAACGCAATACAGTCAGCAATGGCCCGTGAATTCATCATGTCTAAAGCTGATGTATCGCATTCGCAGCTAGCTAGTGAACATGTTTCTGAAGAAAGCTGATGAACTACATTGTCACGGGTTGTGACTAATCTGTCGAAACCATCCCCTTACTCCAACCCTTAACCTAATAGTAGTACTAACGTTAAGACGTATATTATACCATGTATAATAATATACGTTCCCGCTCTCAAGTTCCCCACCCTTTTTACCCCACCCCCGTAATTGCGTCATCGGCCAGGTGGTCGGCGGAAGGTGAACGAGGCAGCGGGTAACAGAAACACGTTACATTCCACGGGGAATTCTCTCTGACCACCTGACTACTATTCGGTCGGCTTCTTCAAAGGGACAGAGACCCGCTCGATGGCCAGTTACTCCTGTCTATGTCGGTATGACGTACTTCTCCCCCCCCCCTCCTCATCTAGGCTTCACCCCCTAATTTGACAGTTTGAAAGAAACAGATATTATATTTGATTGGCTAGGGGTCACGTGGGAAAATGAGATGAGGAATGAAAGATAGATTGGTAGACATTGGACTGAGGGTCCTAGTGGTGACCGGTCGGCATTCGACCGGTGCGGTGAGTCGGGTGGTGGCTAGTCGCAATTCGACTGAGTGATAACTAGTCGATTGATGTGTCTCTGAGTGAGATAGAAAGAGAGAGAGAGAAGGGTGATCTATCGAGAGAACGTCCCTTTAATTCTAGTCATTGATACTGGATTAATCTTTGACATTTTTGGATTACTTTTGCTTATGATTTTGAAGACCACCAGATCTCTGTTACGGACTGGTGTCTCTGTAAATAAATATATTTTGTCGCTGTACACACTTGTTGAATTGATCATCGTCACTTCTTGTACGTTTAATTGTTGGTGAGACTGTGTGTGGTAGAAACACAAATACAAATACGGGTCACCATTGAGTCAGCCCTCATACTCTTAGCAACAAGCCAAGCGCACCCTCATAGGGGTCCTCAACGTACATCTCGTTTGTTTTATTCTTGACAATTATAAACTGATATTTTAAGTGCTTATTAAAGTATTGAGTGACAGAAACTGAATGTGTGGAATGTATTCATGTACTATATTAGTAGGACAGCATATAGGCCTACAGGACAGCATATAGGCCTACAACTGTTTATTTCTGTTGTTTTAAATAATAAAACTTTTCCCCAAGTATCAATTCAATATTTTCTGGGCGTCAGCCAAATTTTAGCCAAATATTTCATAATCAGCCAAAAATCAGCCGAAAATCAGCCGCAAATGTCAATTTACTCAATTTATGGTCAAATTCGGCTACGCCGGCTATCAGCCGAAAAATTATGTCAGCCAGCCGATACTTAAAAAAAAATTCGGCTGGCAGGTCTACCCCATGGTATCGTATATTTGTAATGACCGATTTCAGTAATGCCTCGGGGTGGGGGGGGTAGTGATGTTTTAGTCCCAGGTCATATTTTAGTTTCAGTTTTTATTTCGTTTTTTCTGTAATAATTTTAGTTTTCGTCTAGTTTTAGTCTTGCTTCTAATTTTAGTTTTAGTTTTAGTTCTCGTTTACGAAAAGTCAACATTTTCGTTAACGAAGGATTTAGTTTTAGTTTTCGTGAACGAAAGCAACACTATATTTTAGTTTCAGTTTTTATTTCGTTTTTTCTGTAATAATTTCAGTTTTCGTCTAGTTTTAGTCTTGCTGCTAATTTTAGTTTTAGTTTTAGTTCTCGTTGACGAAAAGTCAACATTTTCGTCAACGAAGGTTTTAGTTTTAGTTTTCGTCAACGAAAACAACACTAGGGGGGGCATCAATTTATTAATATAATTTTAACTCTCCCCTCTTCCACGGAGCGACGCTTAATTAGAAACATTGTGTGCAGCCCCGTGGCGTGAAAATTCTACAGCAGGGGCCAGGCATTCTACAGCAGGGGCCAGGCATTCTACAGCAGGGGCCAGGCAATAGCGGGGGGGGGCAGGTAATACATTTTACTAAGTAGAACAAATAAGCGGGGGGAGGGGGGCAGACAAAACGCAGGGGGGGGAGGAACGCCCCCACCTGGACCCCCACACGCTACGGGCCTGATAGTGTGTCACATTTCGACAACCCCTTTCCCATCCCCATAGGCGTATAGGCTACATAGTAAGCGGACAACCCCTCAGTTCTCTTAAAGATACCATGAACAAAGACATTCGTTAAATATTAGCTACAGTACTTGTACCTGCCTAACATATCTGCCGCTTGGGTGCAACCAGTGTTTTGCTCCTTCCCCATTGATATGACATTCTACTTTTTTCTTGAATTCAAAATTCTGCCGTCCTTGTGTTTTGCACCCATTTGAACCACAGTACGGCGTGGTCCTGCATGCAGCAATTATGATTCACAAGTGGCTGCACTTTAAACAATAAGCATATGTCACTTTACAGCACTGTTGTCACAGCTTTTTGAAATCAAAAAGTTAATTGGGGATAAAAAAATTCTTTTCATGTTTTTTTTTCGCGGAGCATTAGAACTGGCTTTACAGAGAACCACTGTATCATGGGAGCATTAGAACTGGCTTTACAGAGAACCACTGTATCATGGGAGCATTAGAACTGGCTTTACAGAGAATCACTGTTTCCTGGGAGCATTAGAACTGGCTTTACAGAGAACCACTGTATCATGGGAGCATTAGAACTGGCTTTACAGAGAATCACTGTTTCCTGGGAGCATTAGAATTGGCTGTACAGAGAACCACTGTATCATGGGAGCATTAGAACTGGCTGTACAGAGAACCACTGTTTCATGAAACACGGAATGGCCCCTGCATTTAGTGGCGGACATCTCGAACAAATAATTTTTTTTCTTACCATAAAAACAACTGATCAGCTTTAGCTTGCTTATGATCTGAATATTGCAGAGAATATACAAAAAAAAAAAAACAAGCAATTAAGCCTGTTCCATTCTGGACACAGGACGTGTTAGCGCATTTTCGTGTTTGTTAGCTTTCAGTAAATATTTGTAAATTTTGGAAATGTTTGTAAATTCAATTGTGTAATGCATATATTTGTAAAAAAAAATTATAAAGACGTTTCTTTATATTTGAAAAAAAATTATTGTCTCTTAAATCTAACTACAAGTGGTTTGTGGTTACTGCAATAGGACTCATAATTGAAAACATTCTAAGTTATAGTCATTTAATCGTCCGAAAACTCCGTCAATTGTTGCATAGCTCTGATACTTTCAATTAAACTCAGAACACAAGCTTACTATTTCATTTGATGAGTTTCTTAATAAATCTTGGTGAAACTACGTGCTGCAGTATTTCGCACCAAATGAACGGGTTATTGAACGTACAAGGTGTATATATAATATATAAGCCCCTTAGGAGCCCTGAAGCCCGGCCCTCAGAGGTCCTATCGCAAAATGAACTTTTGATGTACACATGGCAGGCCAAGACCTATAAAATGATATATACATCATGGGTCTATGACTTATAGTTGCTGAGATATAGCGCTCCTTTATTAATATAGCTTATATAGTAAAAAACGGTACTAAGGCCCCTTTTACGGCCCTGAGAGGTCAGATCGCGAAATGGAAAAAAGTCATTTCTTGGCAGGCCAAGACCTACAAAATGATATATACATCATGGGTCTAGGACTTATGGTTGTTGAGATCTAGGGTGATGACGGACGGACGATCAGACAGATAGACAAAACGGGGCCCTCAGAGGTCCTATCGCAAAATGAACTTTTGATGTACACATGGCAGGCCAAGACCTACAAAATGATATATACATCATGGGTCTAGGACTTATAGTTGCTGAGATATAGCGCTCCTTTATTAATATAGCTTATATAGTAAAAAACAGTACTAAGGCCCCTTTTACGGCCCTGAGAGGTCAGATCGCGAAATGGAAAAAAAACTCATTTCTTGGCAGGCCAAGACCTACAAAATGATATATACATCATGGGTCTAGGACTTATGGTTGTTGAGATCTAGGGTGATGACGGACGGACAGACAGACAGACAAAACGGGAACAATAGAGCCTTTTTTTTCGAAAATGCTCTAAATAGTATCAGAAAAACCAACAACAAAGAACTATGACAGCTGACAAGTTAAAATATTATAGTCCTATAATACTCCTATATTATAAACGGTAAAAGGAGCATAAACTATAAAGCACATAGACATTTGCCGAATCGCTACATTTTGAAACAAGCAATTAAGCCTGTTCCATTCTGGACACAGGACGTGTTAGCGCATTTTCATCAGTACGTTTGTTATCTTTCAGTAAATATTTGTAAATTTTGGAAATGTTTATAAATTCAATTGTGTATTGCATATATCTGAAAAAAAGATATTAAAAGGACAAGTAAGTCATGTTGAATAACTGTTACAAAAATAAATAATGATTACGCCCCTTTGATTAGCTTTTATTATTTATATTTAAAATATAAGCAAAACGGTACATAACAAAGTCTTATATTTTGGTCCTGAGAGGTCTAATCGCGAAATGGACTTTTGATGTACACTTGGCAGGCCTAGACCTACATACATCATGGGTCTAGGACTTATGGTTGCTGAGATATAGGGCGGTCCATTATTAATATAGCTTATATAGTAAAAAACGGTACTTTATAAGGCCCCTTTTACGGCCCTGAGAGGTCAGATCGCGAAATGGAAAAAAAAGTCATTTCTTGGCAGCCAAGACCTACACAATGATATATACATCATGGGTCTAGGACTTATGGTTGCTGAGATATAGGGCGGTCCATTATTAATATAGCTTATATAGTAAAAAACGGTACTTTATAAGGCCCCTTTTACGGCCCTGAGAGGTCAGATCGCGAAATGGAAAAAAAGTCATTTCTTGGCAGGCCAAGACCTACAAAATGATATATACATCATGGGTCTAGGACTTATGGTTATTGAGATCTAGGGTGATGACAGACAGACAGACAGACAAAACGGGGACAATAGAGCATTTTTTTTCGAAAATGCTCTAAAAATTGTGAGCTTCGCGGGTCCTAGAGCAAGGTATAAGCCACACCCACTGAGCTCTCTATATAGCACAGAACTTACTGGTTGGGCCTGGGTGCTACCCGCTCTCTTCAATCCTGTATTCAAATTATATACAGACTATACAGTGTATATATTATGGAGTCGAGAGACCCAGTGACATGCTTTATGGTTCAATTCAATTGAATCCATTGTCGCTGAAGCCCATGCCCTAGTACACATCAAAAGAAAACCAAGTTCCGGGTTAGTGCTAGTGTAATAGGAAAAGAAATCTTAAACATAAAACGGTTTCGTAGGATCATAATAGCACATTCATCTAAAACAGTTAGGATTAGTTTATTTTGAAAATTATTTATATTCATGATTGCTTTTTTTCCACAGCGGCCCCCAATCTAGGCTTACCAATACCGAAAAGTGCACTTCTATATAAAATCCCATCAACGTAAGATAATAAAAATGCGAATTAAATTTCTCAGTAGAAACAAATATTTGTTGATGTGTTCTTATAAGAACTTCCGGCCATCAGGATAAACTAATTGTTTTTTACTTTATTGTTCTTTTGTTGGATCCTCCACAAGTGATTGTAAAGCATCCTTTTTTTTGTATTTTTGTATTACATTATTATTATTATGCCTGCATTAACACTAAACACGAAACATTAGTATGGTAATAAGAAAACTGAAGGCCCAGTGAGTGAGGGCAGTCGTTTTTCTTATAAATCATGACATGAAGCAAATCATTTGTTACTAGTCCAGTTGTTCAAATGTAGTTAAAAAAAATTAAAATTGATAAATGCTTATGTTTAGCTTATTTTTTCTATTGCTTGATAACATTCTCCGAACCATATTTTAATTAAGCTATGAATACTATGAATGTTTGATAAATTTAAATTAATAAATAATTATTACCTTTTAATACTTTTATTTTTATAATGATGGAAGCATAACCTATTATGAATAGTATTCAGAAGATATGTAGGCATGCATGTTGAAAACGAAGCTGTCCCTTTTTCTATGCCTTTTTCCATGTGTAGAAAGCAAAACCCAATTACTGATAGCTAATTTCACCAGTTGTTGGTCTGGAAGCAGTGACCTTGAATCAGAATCTCTAAATTAAAGTGACTAAAGACAAAGTGGTAATCCCTTATTTTACCAATAGAAAGTATTTTGATATATATTATTGATAATTTACCTCTATAAACATTCCGAAATCATAGTATTGATTGTTATTTATTAAAAGAATAAGAAAAAGATTTAAAAAATTGTGTTTAAATGCATTAAATAAATTTGTAAAAAGGTCCTCTATATTCTATATAAAATACAGTCAGCCATGTTAGAGATGACCTGCATTGTTTACTAAAAAAAGGCAGCTGCCAACTGCAAGATTATTAAAAAATACTGATAGATAAGACGGTACTTTCAGAAAAACTAATGCCCAGCACTTAAAAAACATGACAAAAATTATTTAAACCACATTTAAGTTAGATGGATAGATACTCTTGGGTCCCCTAGGGCCCTTTATCTTGTATCGCTACGTTTAAGATGTAGGATAAGGCCCTGAAAATGACAAACTTATTAATATAGATTATATAGTAAAAAACGGTACCCTTAGAAACACTGTTGCCCAGCACTTAAAGGGCATGACACATATTATTTAAACAAAATTTATGTTAGATGGATAGATACTCTTGGGGCCCCTAGGTCCCTTAATCTTGTATCGCTACGTTTAAAGTGTAGAATGGGGCCCTGAAAATGACATACTTATTAATATAGCTTATATAGTAAAAACGGTACCCTTAGAAACACTGTTGCCCAGCACTTAAAGGGCATGACAAATATTATTTAAACCAAATTTATGTTAGGGGGATAGATACTGAATTCCCTGGGGCCTTTAATCTTGTATCGCTACGTTTAAGGTGTAGAATGGGGCCCTTAAAATGACATACTTATTAATATAGCTGTGGAATTGTAATTGATTATAACTAGATTTTTACTGTATTTTAAATAATATTCTCTAGTATCAGATCATCTTAAACAATGGTAATAAAATAAATGAAAATAAAAGCATTATAATGCAGTTTTAAGAACTAGAAACACTGACCCCCCATGTATCCTGGATATTAAAACTGGAAATAACTGTTGCATGAGATATTTATTTTTAAATAGTATAGCCATATGTGTTCTTAAGCTACAAAATGTGGCTTGTGGCCATTAAAAGAAGGTAGTTGAAGTGAAAGCTTTTTTTTATCGGTCACAAGTTTATGAGCCCCAGAAGGTCTTCTTGAAGTCCCTTTTGCACGAACCAGATAAAAAATAAACAAATGTAACTTTGTAATGGAAATCAATTTTCTTTATATATAGAAGCACAACCTTGCCTTAGTTTAGAAAAAATGCTATAATTATACATTTTAAATTAGTTTCTATTTTGGTGAGTTTGCTGGTTCGTCCTTAAATTTTAAATCTTTTGGATCTGTTATAACTTAGTCTTAGCTAGACAGCTCAAAGTTGGCACACATGTAAATTCAACATGACAATACTTTCTTGAATAATTTGGAGTCCATGATTATCATGTAAAAATACCCAGTATATCACCAATGCATATATGCATGAAATAAGGAAGTTTTTTTTTTTAGTCTTATACACTCACCAAAATTAGATGGAAATTTGCAACAATAGCAAGTTGGATTCTTTCACAACTAAAAAATAAAACAAAAAAATATTAAAAAAAAAACTTTAAAAAAGGCTGGAATTTTTATTTGAATTATTAAAGAAAAGTTAAATTTGGAGCTATATATTTAATATGTGTGGGTTTTTCAACATCTTCAATTCATCATATACTCTTGATATCTGCCTAATATAGCAGAAGCTTCTGTAGGATAACCTTAAAAGTTAAAGCCAGACAGGCCAGTGTTAAATTATTCTTACTTTAAGACCTCCCCATATCACAAAAACTTACTTTCTTATACCAGAATCAACTCGTTTTCATACATTTATTTAGTTATCTTATAATATGGTTAAATCTGAAAAATAAACGATTTTTTCTAAAAAATGAAATAATATGCTTATGAACACTTTTTTTCTATTTTGAATCTTATGCCAAATTCACTGTTGACATTATCTTTGTTAGACCAGTCTATGGAATCTAATGTGTTATAATGTTAGTGAAATCAAAATTTTGTTTTTTTACAGTTTGAATACTATATATTGATTTTTTTTTTTTTTAAAGTTCCCTTAACCCTAATGGGCCATCAGGGCAGATGAAGTGTAGAATTCATCTGTTTCTATAACCTCAGCATGTGAAGGGGTTGTGTGGTTAGCACAACGCCCAGCCGCCTTTACTTCCCCAACTTAAGTCAGATACCCATTTAAAGCTGGGTGGACTTGTGGGATGACTTTGAAACACATTTCACCTGGAAAAATTCCACATGGTTCTCACCGAGGATCGAACCCAGGACTCTCAGGTCGACAGTCGAGTATCTACACCACTCGGCCACCCGTCCCACATATATTGATTATATTATATAATATTTTAAGTCCTAAATGCCAGGCACAACAGATGGGCCACTGGTACAATCATTCTTGATGATTTCATAGCAACATTTGAGACATCCAATACAGTTAAAGTCTTGGATATTTAGTTTTCTTAATGCAAATTTTTAAGTTGCAATTTTTTGTGTGGAAAACATGTACTTTTAAAGATGTTTATGGAAAATTAGAAATGTATATTTCTCTGTCAATTTAATAAGCATGCAGTAGTTTTGTTATATGGTGGTGTCTTCATAAAATGTTTTGTGTGTAGAAATGGTTCTCAGAAATGGTTAAATACTTTTTATAGATAACAGAAATTTTTGTATATAACATTTGGCTTAATAGTGAATACAACCTATGATGAATTCAATGAAATGTAAATAAATATTATTAAAAAAAATCAAATTATTTATATGTTACAACAGAATTATACTGTCTTTAGTGGTAATTGCATACATATGCACTTATCCCAGTTGAGAAAGTTATAGAGAAATACTAATTTAATTTGTGCCATTTTTATTAATGTACCCCCGCCCCCCATCAAAAGACATTCCAGTATTTCTAGATGAAACAAAAATCAAATAATTTGATAAAAAAATGCTATTTTAATTGAATCACAATATTTGATTAAAAAACCATAAAAAAAAAACTGAAGACAATTGTGAGGCTGGAATAATTGATGAAAAAAATAAATATGGCTAGAGTTCTGCCTCAAGATTTGTATAAAACTGTTGCTGCAACAAATTGTAATAGCTTAACTGTATTTATTATTATTGAAGGTTAATTCTCTTTCAGGTACAATTATATTAATTAAAATAACAATAGTATGAATTTTTTTTCCTTTTTTAAAAAAAAAATCTTTAGTACTATTAATGTTCTGAGGTACCTAAACTTGCACCATGGATATTTTCTTGGGGGGGTTCTACATTTTGACTGTACTTTGTGCTGTTCTGTACCTGCTGACAAGAGCAGCACTACCTTCAGTCGCAGATGCCGCTTTTAATGTTTTCCAACGCACCTATCTTGTGGTTTACCTGCTGGCCATGAGTGAGTATAGATATTTTATTACTATATGTTGAGTGGTTCTTCTGTTCATCTGATGTTTCATTTTAATAGGATTTGAATTGCTAAATATGAATGAATATAAGTAGGTTGCTATAACGATCATTAAAGGCAAATTTAAATGAAATTTGGCTCTTACTTCTGCAGTATTAAATATATTTTAAGCATTAAAAACTGGGAGATGCATTCATCTTTTGAGACCAAAATTAACTTTTTTTATTGACACATGTCCAGATACGCATTCTAGGACTAGTTACTAATGTACTGTCTTTGATTTTCATCGGATAATAGAGAGCCTGTCAAACTTATTTACTAAATAATTATCTAGAATGACTTCAAAACTTATTTTACAAACTGAAATAATTTTTTAATCTTGTTTAGTTGTGCTTAACTAGTTTGGTTTTTAACTAAAAAGTAAACACTACTTCACTCTTTGAATTTAATGATAGTTTTATTTTACTTTAGTATTTATTTTATTTTAGTATTTTATTCTTCATTTGCAATTTTTCATGTTTATGTAAAAAACTATTTTTTTTTTCTATTGCTTGTTAGTGTTTAAAATACTGTTTTATACACTAAATATTTTTCATTATATATTATACTAACTAACTTGTTCTTCATCTCTTTCAATGCTGGACAGTTGTGGTTTTTAAAAATAATTCTTTCATAATTTATTTAGCTGGAGATTGGCTGCAGGGACCTCATGTCTATGCTTTGTATGAAAGTTATGGCATGACCACAGAACAGATTGATATCTTATTTGTAGCTGGATTTGGTTCCAGTATGATCGTTGGAACAATTGTAGGTTCCATTGCTGATAAATAGTAAGTAAGGTTAGGCTATTTGATTTATACCAACTCATTCTGAAATCATATACTTCTTCTGGATTGTTTAAGTTTAATATTAGTTTTTGGAATTAAAAAAACTTGTCACTAAAATGTAGCATTAGCAACCTTGTGCCTTCCAGATTAAGTGAGATTGTTTTTCTAAAAAAAACTCGATAAAATCAGCGATATTTTTTTAACTAGGCAAATATTGAATCTCTTTAAAGATACATC